>JAMJFZ010000597.1:27102500-27607500 GCA_026225945.1 Cricetomys ansorgei
AGGGTGATTGGCAGGGTGGGAGTATTCACAAGCACTGTTTCCCATCTTGCTGAGTGTTTCTGCACCACCCCCACCCCCACTATCCCCCTGCTACGCAGCGAGGAATTACACTAAGTTTACACTTAATTAAGAAGAAACTGAAGTGCTGAGGGTAGAGTGTGCTGTGGAGGGCCACAAGCAGGATCATATCTGAAATCTTTTTCCGCTCCCCCCAAGAACTGATTTTTACCTGTCACCCTTGGGTAAGGGATGCATGGTCTGCAGACTGTAAGGAGACCACCAATAGAAGGACTCAGCTAGCGAGTAGACATTCAGAACTCCCTTCAGGAGAACCTAGAAGTTAGAAGTTACAATTCAGGGTGTGCCGTTAATGATGACATGATGCCATCAAGATGCCCTGGGGAGAGAATGTAACTAGAGAAGGGGAGTAGAGGTAGATGGACATTCCTGTGGCTGAACAGATTAAAAAAAAATCAACACAAGGAACCAGGAGTGGGAGCAAAAACACAAGCGAGTAGACAGTGTTGACCTCCTGAGAGGCGGTGTGCAAATTAACAGAGAAGCGGCCTAAGGAAGTGGCCACAGTAGAGGTCGCTGGTGGGGTCAACCATGTCTGCCCCCATAGAGTTAGCCAGTGTGTGCCTTGACCTTGGGCAGCCCTAGCTGGGTTTCATGGTGCTCAGCTCATAGAAAGGGTATGTTTGGGAACCTGTGATACCGAGGTAGTTTTTCTATATTTCTTGTTTATTTGGTGGTCATGGTGGCGGTGGGGGGTGATTGAGAGTACTCTGATGGAGGGAGGAAAAGGTTATGCAGAGGAGAGGATGAAGTTGGTGAAAGTTGGGATGGCAACAGCAACAGAGGGCTGGGCTTAATGACAGGACGGTTGATTTACTGAGATACTTTGGGAGACAGAGTCAACATGGATGCAGATGTGCCAAAATGACTTCTATTTCTCAAGACTAAAGCTTGATCATGAGCAGTAAGGGGTCAAGGAAGTAGTGGGGGGATTTGGGTGTTCGCTATGTGTATGTGGTACCCGTGTTAACTCTCCCTAGGGCCTTTACCATGTGTCCCTCACCGTGAATGGCTCTGTGTGTGGCCCTGAGACGCACACTGTGTTACGTAATGTCTATGAGAGACTCATAAGTACAGGAGTCTAAAAAGACATATCACTTTAAATAACTGCTAAGTCACCCTCCCGTGAACATTTCTAGATGGATTTTTGTCTTTTAAGCTTCAGCAAACCCTATTAGCCATCAAAACCCACTGGCTCTCTCAAAATAGCCCTCCCTGGCTCCTCCTCTGCGGGTATATATGGCAGCCTGGCCCTGGGATTGGTGTGGCACACAGGAACCAGAGATCCCCTAGGAGGTGACTTAGGTGGCTTGTGTCTGAAGCTCCTCTGGCTTCACTTAGTATGCCTTTTGAGGAGTAGTGCTGCTTCAAACACCCTGTTGCTTGGTTTCTGCCCTCAAAGCCACTTCCATAATGCTCAGATGTCTTCCCAGACCAGCTGTCCTGCTTCTCCAACACTGACTGCTCCTGTTTAAAATTCCAGGGACACCCCAAACCCTGTTTCTTTGCTTGACTACCATTCCTCTCATCCTCACAAAAGACTCAGTCGTGACTCAGGATGCCTGGTGGCTCGTGGACATTCCAGGTCCCAGCTAAGGTGTACTTCAAGCAGGTGACTCACAGCTCTCAGCCGCTTTTCCATTTTGTTCAGAGTTAGGTGATATACATGTCTTCTCAGCCCTTCTTCATCCGAGCTGAGAAATCCTCGAGACAGCAAAATGAAACTTTGAGAATCAAATTCTTCTTATATCAGCCCAATCACTCTTCGGTGCCTCTGAGGCCATTGCATTTCCAGTCTCTTTGCTGCGGAGTGCTGGAAGGGAATGTAGAAATCACATGATGGTAGTTACAGACCGTTCCCTATGGCTGACTTCACCTTGCTAGTTCCTCAGAGACATAAGATGTATATTCCCAGAGCTAGCAAGCAGCTGGTTAGCACCCACAGTGCTGGGGAATCCAGTGCACTAGATGCATTGTGCTGATCATGCTCTTACACTATTAGTGCCAGCTCCAGTGGCCATGACTAAGGGGCTCCAATCTCAGCTGCCTCCCTGTGGGGAGCCTAGCTCACAAGGCACACACTCGGTTTCCCTTTCAGTAAAGGATCACAGTCTAGAGATAACTTTGGCGCACAAGCCTTTGATGCACTTTGTCCACTTACAATATTGTAGAATCATGTCATTCAATACAATCATATATTCCCAGTTGTTAATCAGAAAGTTGCTAAGATGGTTGAGCTTTAAAAACTGTAATACATATAGGTCTGGGGACATAGCTGAGTGGCAGAGTGCTTCCCTAGCGTGCGTGAGACTCTATGTTCAATCCCCAGCATTGCAAATAATGAACAATCATAACATATACAATCAGGCCGGCTTTATTACGACTCTTACCATATATAAATGTGTGTCCATTTCCTAAAAGCCATTGATAGGCCAAGCTGCTCTTCCTTGTTGGTTTGTTGATCTTACTTAGTGCAATTATACTGGTACACAGCTCAGAGTGCCTTCCTGGAGTTGGGTACCCCCAAGAAGCCAACTTTTGTGCCTTAGAAGTCAAGTAAGAAGTGAAGGCAACTCGGGCAGGACTTTGAATCCCTTTCAGATTTTTACCAGCTGCCTATTTGTGTCCTACATTATAATTCTATAAATAACAAACTTATGATAACAGACCTAATTGCATGAATCAAGTAAGGAACTGTGCATATACAATACCTGTGTTCCTTGTTCCAGCTGTGGAGTTTCATGTTCTTGTAACCCAGGATTAGTTATTGGAATTCTATGGTTTCATTATCATATAAGTTGAAAGTGTTTGCTAAAATAAAATTAGTATTTATGATTCTTAACTTTGTCAACTTGACACAAACTAAAATTACCTGGGAAGAGTCTTTCTGAGGGGTTGTCTGCATTGGATTGGCCTTGTGTGCATGTTTGTTCGAGATTATCTTGATTAAATTAATTGATATGGGGACCAACCCACTGTGGGCAGCACCATCCCCTAGGCAGTTGATTCTGCACTATATAAGAATGGAAACTTTGACGCATGCATGTATTCATTTTTCTCTTTGCTCTTGAGTGTATATATGATATGACTAGCTGCTTGAAGTTCCTGCCTTGACTTACCCCCAAAGATAGACTGTAACCTGGCATTGTAAGCCAAACAAACCCTCCCCAAAGTTGCTTTGGGGTGTTGTGTCACAATAACATAGATGAAACTAGGCTAGCACCTCATTGGTCAGTGCTGAGTGTGAGCAATTTTGCACATAGGTGTCCCTAAATTTGTTCACTTCCTTTTTAGAAGGAGGAGACTTAAATGCCATGGGTTTGCCTTGCCCAAGTAGATCATATGTTCAAATGAGAAGATTTTTACAGTTCTCCAGCTGCTGGATTTGCTGTTGCTCATGACTCCTTGAAAGGTGATAGCCCAGCTTTCAGGGCCTCAGGAAAATAAAAGCAAAGGTTTTTTTCCCCTCTAATACCCAAGAAAATGGAGTTAGAGAAATGGCTCAGCAGTTAAGAGCAGAGACAGTTTTTGCAGAAGACCTATGTTCGATTCCCAGCACCTACTTATGGTGGCTCACGACCATCAGTAACTCAGCACCAGGGGATGGGTCTGATGGGTCTGATGTCTCTAGCCTCTGAGAGCATGTGCACTGTGTGCACATACCACCACCCCCCCGCCAAGAAACATGCGTACACATAATAACAGATATAAATCTTAAAACACTTTTTAAAGATTTAGGAAAATATTGTCAAGGAAACAGGCATTGAGTTCACTGGACCAGAAGTTCAGCTCTCTGTTTCCACCTGACATCACCTGCCTAGTCTGAGGGAATTAAGCAGGGGTGAGGAAGCACTGGATAACTAAATTAAGAAACTCATAGAAGAGGTCAACATAACTACACAGGTTTCTGGTGTTCTCTAATCCCGGGGCACTGAGCCTGAGTGCCCTATGACAAGGTAAAGTACTTTTCTGCCTGCAGGGGGAGGGGGCCGGAGGGGGGATGGGATATTTTGTTATCCTTTCAGAATGGGTTCATTCTGGTCCAAGTGTAATCACCAATTTTAGCAAACTCCGGGATGATCTGCGCATCATTTACCACGTGGAGTATCTCCTGAGTGCCAAACAGAATCAGTGGCGGTGTTCAGTCATCGAGCAACCTAAAGCCTGAGTGCACGTAGTCTCTTGGAGTCACTGTGCCCTGAGAGAGGCGCACTGAACATGCCAAGTTCCCAGGAAATACTTGGTGAATTGACAGGCACGTTCCTTCCTGCTTTACAGTTGATAATTTTCCAATGACATGTTTTCCCTATACTGTTATGAATCTGTATGCATGTTATTCCACAATAAGTCACATTGGTAGTGTTTGAGAACATAGTCTTCTGTGTGAGTTTTACATAGATTGTCATCAAATATAATGACATTTATAATAAAGCATTTAGCATTTATTGAGCTTTTAGTCTGGACTTCACGCTTTGCACTGTGTATTTAAAAATCCTCTGGGTAGCCACAGAGGTCAGGTCATGAGGTCCTTATTTCAGGAATGATGGAACTGACCTTGGTAATCTCTTCTGGGCACAGCAAGGTCTGTGCTAATCAGTTAGGAGGATCAGTTAGGATGCTAACCAAGAGGCTGATTAGTCAGACTGGAACTGCATGTTTGCCTGGCTCCAGAGCACAGGCCCTCTTTTTAAAATCCCCACTTAATTTTTCACATCCCCACCCCTACTCGGTTTTACCTTCTTTGCCCTCTTTTTGTGCCGTGTGGAGGAAAGGTCATGAGCTGAGGTCATCGGGGCGTGTAATCATATAGGCAGACATTGTATCCCTGTTCTGCACCAACACTTCCTCTCCTCTGCCAGCTGAGCAAATGTCTGGGCAAGGATCTATAGCTGAAGTTCAAAGAAATCTGTTGGCGCTCGTCGCTGCCTCTGCCTGTGTTCACCTTGCTCAATGCGCTTTGGATGGGCACAGAAGGCAGGCTCCCAGCCCCGGGGCTCCCAAAGCAGCCCCTGCCGGACTACAGTGGCAAGAGGGTGCTGCAGCCCTCCTGCTCATGGCTCAGGAAGAATGGATGTGCCTGGCAATTTAGAAAGGATTATCGCACGCAAAGGCAATATTTGCTTCATTCCCTCATTTCTCATTCGCTCACAGCAGTGGCTTTCCCCCAATATCTCCTTATAGCAGAGTTGTAAGAAAGTGACCTTAGCATTGAATCAAATACCTCACATTCATTTTTTTTTTTCAAGAAAATTTTTGTGGTTTTGGAAATTTATTTCATATACTTTTTTTTTTAAAAAAAGAGAGAAGCCTTTGTTCTTTTGTTCTTTGAGTAAAATGTGCTGGTGGTGAATATCTTTTCTTTTCCTGTAAGGTTTTTCTTTTCAAGTCAGACAAAAACACTTCGTGTTTCACGCATCCAGCTCTCCTTGTCCACATAACCTGGCATTGAGACAACTCTGGGCTCTTGGAAAATTGGACGTGGAATGTTGGGAATTCACCCATCCCAGAGCTGTATCCCGGAGCTGTTGGGGACAGAGTTGGAGATCAGCTAGTTGTTCTTGCAGGCACTCAGCCTCCTGCAGACAACTCCAACGCCAGAGAATTCAGGGCATAGATCCAGTGACTGCTCAGAGAACTGTGTGCATGCAGGGCACGGCGTTTGGCGGAGATGCGCAGTGCTGTCCTTCCACAGTGTTTGCCATCTGCCCAGTGCTGCTTTGGAGCTGCAGAAGTGGCCTCCCTTCTCCCACCCCCTTTCATTATTTTACTTTAAAGTGGGGTAAGTCAAGAATATTTCACAAGCTGGAGAGATAGCTCAGTCAGTTAAGTGAGTTTAGTCCCCAGAACCCATGTAAAAATGCCCAGTGTGGTGGAGCAAGCTTATCGTCCCAGTGGTGGTACAGAGGCTCAGGTGGAACCTCAGGGCTTCCTGCCAGCCAGCCAAGCCTACTTGATGGGTTAGGCCAGTGAAAGACCTGACTTTGCATGAGATCGAATGCGTTTTTGAGGATGACAGCTCAAGTTGTCCTCCATCCTCCACATACAGTTGCGCGTGCACACAAGTGCACACATACATACACACACACACACTTCATTAAAACAGAACATTTTCAGCTCTTCCATTTATAAAAAGTGCAAAGGTGACGAGTCTCAGCCTGGGTCCATGTTTCCTTCCTCGAGTCAGCGATGGCCGATGCTGTTTAGTTTAGCCAGCTACTCCTGTGGAATTTACAGTAAGGCCACATTTAATATATTTCCATTTAGCAAGTATTTGTTCTCAGTAACTGCCTTGGCTCCTTATTTGATTTGGGGCAAGGGGGCCTGGTCCTCTATATTTTCAGAATGGCTAGAAATAGAGGCTCCAGGGCTTTACCCCTGATGTAATTTTATTTTTAAATTGAAAAGTAGATGTATTTAATGTCCTCCAAGAAGCAAATTCATAAAGCTTTGGCAGCTCTAAAATGTACTGCCAAAATTGTAATTGGTAAGAAGTTAGCAAGAAAGCAGGATTAGCTTGTTGAGCCATGGCGCAGCAAATTGTCATGGTCTTGAGTAGTTGTGAGGCTTGTTGAGAAAATGATCCCAAGTTTAGTATGCATCCCCATACGTGGTGACATTAGAGAGCCCTGACATAAAGACACTTCTTGCAGGAGAATTTATAAACAGATATTTCCTGACCTTCCTAGAAGAATACTGTCATCCAGAGTACCTAGGAAGAAAGTTGTTGGCCAGGAGGCTGTTCTGCCCATGGCTGTGGGTGCTGAATAGGTGAGGGAGAGGTTCTGGCGAAACATTCCCACTCATCATTTTCTGGACTCTTTCTCATCCAGTGACCCACTTCTTCATAGGGACAACTCGGGAAGGAACCCTGAGAGCCTGTGGTTGGCAGAGGCCAGCAGAAAGCATCAGAGCTATCCTAGGCTGGATTCTGCTCTCAACTTGTGCTGGGCTGTTCACCTGAAAGAGTACCTGGAGAGCACATTGGCACAGGGAAGATGTTGGTTCAGAGAAGGCTGTGCTGATTTGGCCTCATGACCTGGACCTTCCCCAGGTGCAGGTCACAGATTCAGTGTAACTTTGGGGACTGGTTTGAAGAATCCATTGTAACTTTCACAGTAGTTGGCTGTTCCATGTGTGAGCCACTACCTCTATCCCTTTCTTTCTATCTCTCTTTTCTCCTCTTCTTACTCATCTTTCCTCATCTCCCTCCTTTGCCCGCGTGTGTGTGTGTGTGTGTGTGTGTGTGTGTGTGTGCGCGCGCACGCACGCGTGTGCGTGCTAGGCAAATGCTCTACCACTGAACTGCATGCTAGCTTCAAAGATGGGATTTGATAGAAGTAGGTAGGACAGTTTCTATGGCTGGAGGAAACAGAGTATACATGCACTCAGAGATTTACACCAGATTTACTAGGTAATCAGTTGTTAACCCAGAATACAAAGGTGTAGGAATTGGCAGGGTAGACTTCTGGAAAGGAGTGCTGAGGCCACAACACAGGAGTCCTGGGCGACCAGCTCAGAATGTTCAGTTTTTGTATCAGCTTGTGGACTTATTTCATATCACGGAGGATCTGATCTTACTGGTGCTTGAAATTGCATATGTGTATTTCTCTATCAAAAGTCCAAAAGGTTCCCTTGAATAAAGCCAGACATTCTCAGGTGGCATTTGTTACAGGTGACTCTGAGGGGAATCCGTTTTCTGCTTCTCTGGTATCCAGAGGCTGCCTGCTTTTCTTGGCTCATAGTCTCTTCCATCTTCAAGTTCAGAAAGGTATGTAAAATCTTTCTCACCCTGGCCTGAAGGAGCAGAGTTGTCCTAAGAGCAGTGAGCCTTTACCCTGGCAGAGAGCCTGCCTAGGAAAGAACTATAGTCAGAATTCTGCTGCAAGGACTTCGTTGACACAAGGAAGTCTCCCGAAGAAGCATCAGTTTCCCTCTTAGTCTACCATATGCTTCTTCCATTCACTTCCTTCCTCCTCCCCCCCACCTTGTTCCCTCTCATGCTTGCCTCTTTCTTTGCTTCTTCAGCAGACACTAGCATTCAGTCAGTTCCAGAGTCTCTTTATCACAGCATCCTCCTGAGAGGCAGCTCTGTTCTGGTGACAGCCAGCTGTCACTTCTTAGTGGCAGCTGTGATTTTAGAAGAGGGAAGCAAGACAGTCTATGATTGAGGGGTGCTGCCTGAGGCCAACAAATGGGATGACTCCTGAGAGTGCCCAAGTCTCTTTCAGTCTTCCTGCCTCCAGTTTATAAGAACAAACAAGTATGCATCTTCTAGAGCCCTTTCTACAGCAGGCCTTTGTCCCAAGAGCTTAATACAGGCCAGATGGGCAGCATATTCCTGGGTACCTGTTGGCAAAGCCAGGTGTTTCTGGTTCTGTGTTGGGACATGGCATCCTTTGTTTAACTCCACAAAGATCTCTCCAGGGCAACTGCCAGTGTCTCCCAAAGCGCAGCCAGCTTCTGTTTCTCAGCTTTACATTAGGGAACCTTCACTTTCCTTTCTGGGCTGGGCTACCAGAATCCTGCTCTGCTGTTACAGGACTGATGGCCCCTTGTCAGCCAAGGCAGTGATTTGGATCTCATGGAGCAGCTGAATGGGACTAGCCCAGCCCTGCTTTGCAGTCTTGATCTAGTTTCTCACTAGGGAGGCCGCAGAAATATCTAGAAGACATCTTATGAAGCGGAGGAGCACTAACGGCTGTTTTCTCTCAGTGGGTTATGTGTTAAGTCTAGAAGGAATTGTACTACCCTGTATGGAGTCTGGGCGAGGACAGTGTGTGTGTGTGTGTGCTCTTTCAGTGTTGCAGGAAGCTCTTACAGGTGCTTGCAGTTTGATTTCCCTGTATATTTTGCTTCTTACCATCACAGTCTAACGTCAGTATGCTGTACTTTTTATTTAACATGCACCAAGTATTCTTCATCATCACTACAGAATCTTGGATTCCTACTCCTTGCCATCTTCAGCTATACAGGAGTCAGTCCAATGGGTGGACCATTTGCCAGCCCGTCCTTTCTGTCTGTGTATTTAATTGCTCTCAAGTTGCATCTGGTGCAGATAACATTGTAGTGAGCATGTTCGTGCGTATGGTTTCTAAGTTTTGGATTGTTTCCTAGGATTCGTTCCCAGAAGTGGGATTACTAGGGCTCGATACACATTGTCAAATTGCTTTCCACAAGGACTTTACCCACTTATTGTACCCATGCCAGAATCCAGTATTATCCTAAACAGGAAAAGTTTATTTAATGTGATGATAGAAGTTCTGTTATCTCGATTAAGATAGCATTACTTCCATTGTTTGCAAAATAAAATAGTTCTCACTCATTTTCCTTATAAGCCCTGCTTTGATCCTTTGTATTTATTTGGTTTTAATCTTTTTTTCTCTTTAAAAATATTTATTTTTATTGTATGTATGTGTGAGTGTCTGCATGAATAACTGTGCACCACATGTGTGCTGTGCCTGCAGAGGTCAGAAGAGGATGTTGGATCCCCCTGGAAATGGAGTTACAGATGATTGTGAGCCGCCATGTGGATGCTGGGAACTGAGCCTGGGTCCTCTGCAAGAGTACCCAGTACTCTTAACCACTGAGCCATCACTACAGCCTTTAACCTTTTTCTATGGCAGCTTGCTAGCACTCTCTATGGTGCCCGTATTAACCTTCGCATACCTGTGAGCGCGTCGTGTTGTTTTGTGTGTGTGTTACTCTTTGCCGTCTCATTTGATATGGCTGTCTGAAAACTGTGTCTGGTATTCCACATGTAACGTTTTGCACGTATCTTCATCTTCTGCATGACCATACCATGTTGTCATCCCTCCTCATATTTGCTATTCAGTTTGGGGTTTTCCTATTTGGCTTTATTATTTTACATCTTAATTTATAGTTTTTCTGAAATCTGGTATTTGGTACTGAGTGTGTCAAATTGGCTGTTAAAAAATGTCCATGTTACTACATTCCTGGACATAAAATAATCTCTCACAGAGTTTAAATGATACTCTCAATTCAATTCCTGAAACAACATTAGAGGAGATTTGGGTGCAGCTTCTGTGATGCACCCTTACTCTAGGGTTAGGGTCACATTGCTCTGGCTTCTTGGTATTTAAATGCCTTCTGGCCTGGCTCTACCTCCTGATTCCTCTTCTGAGCTTTTCTTTAATAAGTGAGTCTATTGTTTTACCAACGAAGATGCAAAATCTGAGGAATTTGTGAAAAGCAGAGTTATTTTCAAATTCTGTTTGGATTTACATTCCAGCGTCATGTAAGCATGGCTCGATCTGGAGTGCTGTATTTCATGTGCAGTGTGTCGTGTTCTGGGTCTCGTCAAGTGTTCATATTTATTATGAGGAATAGCAAAAGATAAAAGCCAGTGTCCACAACTTCTGGCTTTTGGGAGAAGTTTTCCTATTTTTCCCATGTTTTCCTCTCATAGACTTACAGGTGGGGCTGTTGCTTCCACTCCAGTGTGCCCTGTCCCCTCAGCAGACAACTGAATCTGAGAGGTGGGGAGAGCAGGGATTGGCCCTTGGCACAGGGATTTTGGTGTACAAGGTCAAATCATATGCCAGACATGAGGTCTTCATAATGTTACTGGGAACAAGACAGAAGGACAGCATGGACTAGGGATGTTCTTGAATGATGGTGGAGGTTTTGTGCCCAAAAGACCACTCACTATCTTGGCTCTGTGAACCTACCTGAGCACATTAATCTGATCAATGAGTTGATCAGAAATCAGGGGGCGCTCGTGAGCCTGGACTGGCTTTCTACTTCCAAACCATCTTTCAGAAGCCAAGGCAGGTGTTTCCCTCTCGCTGGCTCATGGGGTTGTGCTATGTGCTTTTCTAGCAGGTTTCCTATGAGACTGGTCCCCAGTGTACCCACTGCCCTACCACCTTCCCTGTACGCTCTCTGAGATGACTTCCAGCTTGCACTGCATGCCCTCCTCCTGGAAAGGAGGTAAAGAGCCTTGGTATGACCCTCGTTGCACATCTGTGATCGTTACTTTTATGCTTGAGGAATGTCAGGATCATATGGTTTTGGATTCGGTCTTCATTTGTGGTCTGAAAAGGTCTTTGGTGATTTAGAATCTGAGATGGGTCTTTTTCCCATATTTTCTCTAAACTCTGGTATTTTACGTCCCTATTGATGGTGGTGTCTTTTCTCCTGGTGAGGGATTTTTCTAATTCAAATGGCAATTTGTTTTTATTTAGATAACTTTATAATAAGGGAGCTTTCACACACTTGAAAAAATGGAATGGAATAAGACACCCTTCTAGAACCATCTGTTAACCTTAGCTACTCTCAAGCTGGGCTGAGCTGCTTGTAGTTATTACCCCACCTTCATTTTTCATGGTAATTTTGAATAACATTCGGGCACTGTATCTTTCCATTCACAAATATTTCGGTCATATTTCATAAACAAAAGATTTTCACACCACCACAATCTGTTTCTCTTACAAGTATGTTGATTTATGAATGCTTTCTCTGCTTAGGTCAACTCAGAATCTAAACAGACTACAAACATTGCCCGAGAGAGCAATACGCAGTGTGTTTCTCACAGTCATCGAGGTGTTATATAGTGTGTTTCTTATTGTCCTTAGAGTGTTACATGTATTATGTTTCTCGCAGTCTTCATGGTGTCATATGCTTCTCACAGCCTTTGGGGTATTACATAGGGTGTGTTGCTCATAATCATTAAAATGTTCCATGTTGAGAGTTGTATGTAGTATGTGTCTTGCAGTTCTCAGGATGTCCCATGTATTGCGTGTGCGTGTTGCACACAGTGGTTTTTATAAAGCATAGAATGTAGGATGGTATATAAAATAGACATGTCTTGGATGCAGACTTCTGTAGAGTCATTTCTGGATGACAAGCCAGTCATTCTTTGCCAAGTTTGTTGTGTTGTAGCCTGCCAGCATATGCAGTCAGGTCTGTGCTTTTCAGGCACACAAGATGATTCCTACCATGAGTGAAAGTCATCATTTTGACATTTGGAATGATTTCCTATTGCTCTTGACTTTTAGTGATTCAATCTCCATCATTTTTTTCTTATAATGATGAGGTTCTGAGACAGTACCCAGGTTGTTTGCACACTACTCTTATCTCTGCCTCTTTCCAAACAGTACAGTTTATGTATATGTACATCATTGTTTAATTTTAAATAAAGGTAAATGCACGTATGCCTAACCCCATTCTTATTCTTGTTAGATGATGGAATGTTGGTGATGTTTTTCTCTGCATGCGTTACATGTATATGAGTGTGTGTGTGTGTGTGTGTGTGTGTGTGTGTGTGTGTTACATGACCATGAGTGTGCAAGTGCATATGCCCATGTCTGTATATTCAGAAGTCAGAGCATTCTATCTGCTCTCTTGCTTTATTACTCTTCACCTTATTATGTTCAAGACAAGGTCTCTCAGTGAACAGGAAGTGTGATGGTAGGGCTGGGCTGGGGGAGCCATCAGGATTCAGCAGTTGGAGGTGCTTTTCCACTTTCCTGTGAATGAGCACTCTGAAGACAGGTCCAAACTCACTGTGGTGTTTCTTATGGCCCGTTCCTCTGGACTGCTGGCTGTTGGATGTGTGTGTTGTGTTCCATTTATTCTTCTAGTTTTCTCTGTCTTTGGCTTTTCTAGGTGAACCTGTATCTAATAGCCCTGTATGTTCATCTTTACAGTGTTGCAGTGTGTCTTTGCAGTAGGCTCTTTGCAGTAGATTGGCTGGATGGGACAAATCAATGCCACTCTGCAGGGTCATTCTCTGTTGGGCCTTCCTCCAGAAATAACTAAGCACATTTAGTTCCTCGCTAGCACGCCAACATACCGTTTTATAAGGCTTGCTGTGTGAACATTCCTGTGTTTGTTTCTATGCTACCACCGTTAAGACTTTGGAGAACTCTTACCGCGAACGTTATCGCTTTTACTTATTCTCTTTCTCTTCTTCTTCTGGGACTCCTGTACATACATGGTAACCTTGGAGTCATATCACATGTCTTTCTAAGTCCTTTTTTCATTTTTTTAAAATTGTATGTATGTATGTGTCTGTTTCTATGTATGTACACATACACACACATACACACGCAGGCGCGTGCGCACCAAGAAGTGCATATGAAGGTCAGAGGACAACCTTGCCTTCACCTTCCACCTTGTTTGAGACAGAGTTTTCATGTTCATCACTGTGTACACTAGGCCAGCTGCTCACAAACCTCCCAGGATTCTCTTATCTCCCTCCCATCCTGCCATCAGAGTCCTAGGATTACAGACATGCTTCACATGGGTTCTGGGGGTTCTCTTATGTGTGTGTCGTGTGTTTTATGTGTTGAGCCATCTCCCCAGCTTTTCCTCTCCTTTACTGTTATTTGCCATTCCATTCCTTTTCTGTCTCTGTGTTTATCTAGCTACTCTTTTTCTGACGTGTATTTGAGTTTTGACTTTATTTTTCATGTTTTATGCTTTGCTAGTAAACTCATGTATTATAATCATGGAATGCTCATTTGGTTATTTTCACTAGTCAAACACTACATTTCTCTGTTCAGTCTTTCAGCCTGTTAAATAGTCTTGGTGGATCTTTGCTGTGCTATTCTATGGGGTCTGTTTCTATTGAGGAATCTTGGTTCATGGTCATGCCTTGATTTTCTGTATGCCTGGATTTTTCTGAACTAGATGCCAAAGATCCTATTTAATACAAATGGTGGATTCATTAAAGAGACAATGATATTGTCTTACTTTGTATAAAACCTACCCTTTCTCTAGTTTCTTGTGGTTTTATGTTTTGTATATCTATATAAGATAAAAAGTCTTTTCTGTAATGCTCAAAACGAAGGTGACAGGTGTTTTAGGTGGAAAGCAGATTTTCATTACATTTTTAGAGCTTTATATTTGGAGGTAGTTGTAAGTTTCCATGCAACTATAAGAAAAAACACAGATAGAGTCCATGAGCTCTCTGCTCAGTTCCCTCCGGAGCTAACATCTTTCATAACTGGAATCCCCACCAAGAAACAGAGTTCTCGTTTTGTGCTCTCAGCCATATCCTCCCCCTCCCCTTGCTGCATTTCTATTTAACAACCATCAGTCTCCTCCCAGAGCTCTAATTTTTTCATTATTACACAAGAATGTAGATGGAATTGCACAGTTGGTCACCTTTCAAGACTAGCTTTGTCTTTTTTACACCTATCATACTTCCTTCGAAATCCATCTAAGTTGAATGTAACAACAACTCACTCCTTTTGGTGTTGTTGAGTAATAGTCCATGATGTGGGTATAAAGATACTTTTTTAAATAATTAAAGGTCACTTTTTTTTTTTTACAGATATGTATTATGAGTACTTGTGAATATTTTCTACCTGAGGAGAAGCTTTCATTTCTCTAGCATAAATGCCCAGGATTCCATGTCAAAGTAGAGGTCTGGGACCCCAGGAGTCATTGGGACTTTCTTTGGGGTGAACACCCTACTTGGGACTTCACTTCTCCCCTGCTTTCACTGTAACATGCCAGACCCTCAGGTCTTCTGCCCAGGGTAGCACAGATCCACTAGCTCAGGGCTTTCTGGTTCTGCCTCGATAGAAAACATGGGTGGGAAAGAAGCTATGGAAACACTAGTCCTGGGAGGCTTTTGTCTCTCAGTGTCCAACAGCAGTGAGGGGGCAGTAGACAGGCAGAGCAGTGACAAGTGGCACCCGCTAGAGTTTCAGTTTCTACACAGGCTCTGGGTATCTGGACACTGGGGTCTGAAACCCTTGGCTCTGAAGACTTGATAGCTCTCTGGAACTCTTCTGGTGACCATGGCCTGCAGATTGTCTTCTCTGGCCCCATATAGCTTTTTATTAGCTTCCCATCTGCCTGTGATTTCTGCTTCCACTTCCACCTTCTCCTCAACTGGATGCTCTCAAATTCTTCAGCTGCTGACTGAACAATGCAGAGTACCTGTCTCTGTCAGATCAGCATGCTCCAAGAAAACTGGGTACCAACCTTAGCCATGATCACTCAGGACAGGATTCCAGGATGGGATCCCATGACCATATGACTCTAAGTCTTTATTTGCTGCAGGTGGGCAGGGCCTAGCTCTGGATGGGTGAGGACCACTTCTTAGCCTCTGCCTCACTGCTTCTTTGGCTGCCAAAATAGTGGTCACAGGTTCCATGCGCTGAGGAGCTAGGACCCAGGATTCAGTAACCTGGAAGCTGTTATCAGAAACTGAGCACCAGCCAGTGCAACTACCCCAAAGGCGGAGGACCACATTAGCTGTTGAACAGTTGCACAGATTTTGCAGTAGGAGGCCCAGGAAACATAAGCTGGGCTCTTTGGGAGCCCAGCACAGGGGATCAGAAGTATCTATTGCAGAGATGCTGACATCGGGCCTCGCTATGTCCAGTTTGCTGGCAAGGGTTGTCAAGTGCCGGGATACACTATTCTGGGACCAGTGAGATCTGTATGCATGAAACCCACAGAGTCAAGCCACCACTCAGACACCTGATTAGTGCTGCTGGGATTAAGCCACCACCTGAGGATGCCTGTGCAATCACCTGAGACAGGCACTTGTTCAACAGTTGAGCACCCGTGCATGTGTTACTTCCTATGATGGGGTTTCATTGAATCTGCTGGACCAGGCTGCAGCCAGATAAGGTTGCCCTTGCTCAGGGCAATGCTTGTTTAGCTGCTAGCTAACTGCACTGCCAATGAGGCCAGTATTGCTTCTGCCACACCCTTCTTCCTGTTTCCAGATCAGTATGGACTCCTGGAAGGAGACTAGGAAAGGCAATTCAAGAGAAGTCCTTATTGGACCTGATGTTGCAATATCAAGGCAGACAGCACAGGAAAATGTCCCTCAGTCAACTCTGAGTGAGCTGAGCAGCCTGCTTATATAGACCATACAGGAGTGTTCAGACCAATCATCATTTGCTTGGCCAATCACATCCATTCATTTCATACCAATCACAGTTATTAAGGCTTGCATTTTGGACCAATCACAGGCTTGCCACAAGAATTACTATCTTTCCACCAGGAGATGTACTTCTACTCTGACCAAGGTGGAAATGATCCATCCAGGCTGTGATTGATTGCACAAAGCCTGGTACAAACTGTTCAAACAGTCCTGGCTCACGTTCCGCCTGTAGGATCCAAGGCAGGAGGCTGCAGTCTTTTGCACACTTTTCTCAAGGTTTTAAGAAGCCTGGTGCAGGCATTGAGAGTGGTCTGGCTGGCTGTGTGACTGACAGGGCTGTTGCTCAAGACTGCTTGAACATTTGAGAATTCAATGGCTACTAATTAGGGAGTTGGTTTGCTGCATCCCCATATTTCGGCTTCTTTACAGGAAAATGGTTGTCAGAAAGTGGAGATTTTTTGTTTGTTCGGTTTTTGCTTTTGGTTGGTTGGTTGGTTGATGGTTGGTTTTGGTTTTTTTGAGACAAGGTTTCTCTGTTGTAACTCTGGTTGTCCTGGAACTCACTCTGTAGATCATGCTGGCCTGGAACTCACAGAGAAAATGTTTACCATTAAATTAAAAAAAAAAACCACCTTGTTATTAATACCAGCAAGGACTTCAATAGATTTTTAACAATGCTTTAGCGATGTTTAACATCTGTCCAGTGCCCAGACGAGGTGGGTCCCCTGGTCTATTGAAAGAGTGAGATGGAGAAGACATCGGCTACCCTTTCCCCTCTGAAACACATGGAGTCAGTATGGAATTGCTTGACGGAACTCTTAGGCACAGGTGAGGTCACCTGTTATATGAGCATTAGGGAACAATGAGAATTAGGGACTTAGATGTTGACTGTTGGTACATGCCAGCTTCAGCCCTCCTTGCCACTGACTCCTCTCATCCTGGTGGCAGGCAGAGAATGTGGCACCCAGCCTTTAGTCTCTCAGTTCCCAGTCCTGCTTCTTAGTTGGAATTCCAAGAATCTTAGAGGTAAGTCTGAGTGCCCCATAGGTCAAGGGCCTAGACCTGTTGGTAAAGCCTGATCTAGGATCCTATGGACTTGCCATTAGCTGTTAGGTCCTCCATGGTAACCCTAGAGCAATGGTTCTCAACCTTCCTAATGTAATGACCCTGTAATACAGTTCCTCATGTTGTGGTGACCCCCAACCATCAAATTATTTTCGTTGCTACTTCATAACTATAATTTTGCTACTGTTATGAATCATAATATAAATATCTAATATGCAGATGATCTTAGACAACCCATGTGAAAGGATCATTCAACCCCAAAGAGGTCACGACCCACAGGTTGAGAACCACTGCCCTGGATGCAGGGACAGTTCAGGTCTGTCAGGCTGTAGTACTGACCCAGACTTCTCCTGTGTTTGCTTCCTCTCTTCTGCTTAGATTAGTAAGCTGTGCTCTTGAAATGGTAGGTGTGTACTCTCAGGATAAGACAATGGATAGACAACCTTCCTGGTGACCTGCCAGGTTGGGTGAAAAGTAGCCTATAGAGGCTACTTTTATAGTAGCCTATAACTCAGGCAAGGATCAGTTTGCCAGCGGAAGTCTTTGTGAGAGGAAAAGGTCTCTCTGACTTTCACTCACCTTTGCAAAGAGCTTGCCCATCCTAAAGGGCTGTGTGGCAGGCACCAAGCCAGGCACCACTCTGGAACCAAAACCTGCAATTTAACAGAGGCACCAGGGGCATGGAAAATCTATACATCCAAAGCACCGTTGGGAGGGGTTGAGGATGTAGCTCAGCTGGTAGTTCCTGGATTCAGTCCTCAGCACTGCATAAAACTTGGCATAGTGTTGGATCCCTATAATTCACACTAGGAAGACTGAGTGTTCTGAGAATTCTTTCCCTCAGGAGAGTTAAAGATGGACGGTTTCCTCTTCTTTAGAATGCCTCACCAACAAACCAAAGTACAACTCCACCAAAGTTCACAATTTCTTCAGAGTTCTTCCTGGGGAACCAGTGAGTTTATCAGGCTTACTTAAAGCATGTGTGAGTGGTTACTTACAAGAGTAGGGCTGACCCCAAGGCGCAGTAGCACAGATGGTAGCTTCCTGACAGAGGCATAGATGGAGTTGCCCCTCGCTTAACCTCATTCATTCCATATACTTCAGTGATTTCCAAAATCCTGGTGTCATATATAATTAGGGCAGAATTGTGTGCTAATGGCTTGGAGGAACAGCTGGAATTTCCTGTGGCCTTCCCTACCTTCTCTCCAGGAAGACCAGCAGTCAACAAGCCCAACAGAGATAGTCTTCTACACAAAGGCACAGCTGATCTGATGAAAGTATGAGCTATTTGGTTCAGAGAACAGATGTGGAGGCAGGAGCATCAGAAGTTCAAGGTCATCTTCATCCATGTAGTAAGTTAGAGGCCAGCCTGGACAACATGAGACCCTGTCTCAAAACAAAACAGAACAAGCAAAAACCAAGAATATCCAGACATAGTTTACCGTGGCCTGAGCTGAGTCACAGTTGGCTGCTGGTAGCACTTCTTAGAGACCACTCTGATCTGGGGACAGATCTTATGTCTGTTTCCCATATGACTGTTCTAGCTCACTGCCTTGTTACTCTCTTCTTATTATGATCCTCTGAGGAAGGGTTGCTGGGGATTCTGTGTCTGCCTGGAAATACTGCTCTCAGCAGTAGGTGAGTGCTATTTGTCTACCCATTAGACAAATTCTAGGAGAGACAGCTTAGCATTCTGCCTGGGCCCAGGACATTGGAGGCTCAAGCAGTGTGCTGGATCCACTGTCCTCTGCTGCTGCTGCTGCTGCTGCTGCTGCTGCTGCTGCTGCTGCTGCTGCCACCAGCTTCACAGGACACACTGCAATGGAACAATGAACAGGGTCTTTAGAAGTCTTAAACAGGGAGATGAGCCACTAGTGTTTGTCATAGGGCCTCTGGGGCATCATGCCTAGGACAGCAACCAGCACAGTCCTAAAGCAACGGGAGGCAGGCTGAGAAGAAAGGGTGGGTTGGCCGCCAACAAAACACAAGTGTCATTCTCTGTGACCCGCTTGTTCTTGGGAGTGTGGCTGTGTGCATCTTTGTAAACTTTGCATTCCTGTTGATTGATTAAAGGTGGGACAAGCCTGCTTGTCAGCCGTGCTATTGATCACATTTATTTAAGAAGAAATAAAGTCATTCATGCAGCTTGCCTGCGGCCGTGGGCTTTAAGTTTCCTGTTTCCCTAGGAAGAGCTGCCGGTGATGCGAAGTGACATTTGACCTGCTGAGAGTTGATATCGGCAGACAGATTTCATGCCCTGTCTCCTGGCCACTCATTTGCTGCCTTTGAGTTGTTAAGGATATTAAAAACAGAGATGAGAAGCCCCCTCTTGACAGGTTCAATTTGTAATGTGAAAGCCTCCAATAACCAAGCTAGGAAGCTACCAGATCTGCTGCTCTAAACCCCAGCAAGACAGAGAGAAGGGTCTGTGAGTTCCCAGGGTACTGGAGAGGGATGTGGAGGCAGGCAGAGACCTTGAGTGCATGGCATGAAGATGAGAGCTGGGGACCCCTGAGTGCCAGGGTGTGGTGATAGAGAAGTCTCCTTTGGAGACTCTCTGATCTTCCAGGAAGCCTGGAACAAATAGGAGTGGCTTGCTCGTGGCACACAGAGCCCTGCTACACAGACCCTTCACTATATAGGACAAGTACAGATAAGGTAGTCAGTGCCTACCTTCATGTAGAAACCACTGAACTGCTCGGGGCCTGTGAAGGAGCACAGCTGTAATTGTCTGGACACTGAAATGCCATGCCTGGTTTCATGTGTCACTAGCCTCTTCCCAGGCTGTACCCACCCTGGCTGGGTTCTTAGTCTTTCTCTGTGAACATACTGGCAGTGGCTTGTCCTTCATATAGACACATGCCCTTGACTAAAACATGTTTCTCTACCCATCCACCTCCCGGGGGACGCAGCATGTTCTATTCAGTCTGCTTTCAGAGGGATGGCTTGTGGTGGGTGGAGGAAAAGGAGAGGAACTGACTTGCTCAAGGAAGTCTGGCAGCGAGATGCTGGGTCCATGTCTGTTGGTGGCGCCCCAGAGATGTTATGGGATGCTTTGAAAAAAAAGAACGAAGGAAGGATGGAAGGAAGGAGGGAGGGAGGGGAAAGGAAGGAAGAGAAAGGGAGGGAGGAAGAAAAGAAATCAGCAGTGAGGGAAAGTACTTTCATTTAAGACAGCCTAGTGATGCCAATGGGACTGTCGTGTGCGAGCCCGTCTACTCTCTGGCTCTCTCTGTCTCCATCAGGCCATCCTTGTCATTATCTCTACCTCCAACACTGCTTTCATTTCTCAGGTGGAACTGTGGAGGGATATACTCCTTCTAGTTCAGGTATGGGGCTACCTGGGTCTCCTCTCAGTTCATCTGACCCCGTCTCATCCCTGACACTACCCATCTCTCTCTGTCCTTCCTACTCATGGTCCTTGCAGCGGGCCTGCTCATTCTAAGATAAACCTGTTCCCGTATTGTCAAGGAATAGAGTGGTTTTTATTTACAGTCAAACTTCTGATTTATTCCTGAGTCTGCTGTTTTCACCAACTCTTGTGTTTTATGTGAATTGTCCTATTTAATAAAGATCACGTGAAGAACCATGACGGGAAAGGCTCAGGGCCAGGAAGAGAAGTCATAGAACAAACACAGCCCGCAGCTACCTGCTAACTCAGGGCCAGGATCCCTGTCTCAGGCCTAGATAGAGGACTGGATCGCTGTAATATACGTAGCTACTTCTGTTCTTTGAAAAACTGTTAGAAGTATAATTAAAGTGTTGACAACATGAAGCTAAAGTCAGCATTGTGATAAATATTTACATCTCTTCCCTTGGATGCTGATAGTTGTATTCTTAAAGAAAACTCAATAATATAACAGGGACCTATTTAGGGGAACAGGTGGTAACTTTCTTAAAGCTTAATACGTGATTCGAGGACAGTTTCTTAATCTCTCTGGGATTTTTTTCCTTATCTGTTAAAGGGGTGAGTGTCATGCATGCTACATGACTCTCATGGCCTTTTCCCATTTAAAAACTCCACATTTGCCTCAGTTCACATCATCATATGGCAGGAGAGCACTTCAAGCACATCAAGCACATGTCACCATTATGCACCAGGCCAGACAGAAGAGGAGCTGCCTGTGGTGCCTGAAGCCAGTTCTTCCCTGCAGAATGCAGCTGCCCTGCTCTTCCTGGCGGTCCTCAGGCTCAGGCCTGTGTTTCCCTTGTCACTGCCCAGTGAGTGAATCAAGATGCTGGTCTGATTTGCAAGACAGAAGACTATTCCCAGTTTCATCCGTTGTTTTCTTGTTAGGTCAAGGTTAGGATACTTGGCCAGGTGTTCTGTCAAGACTCCATCATGAATGATGAGGACTGAGTCTGAGTCCAGAGCCTCTGGGAAAGGCACTGTCTCCTTTACCCACTTCAATGCTGAGTTTCTAAATGTCTGGCCTAGAGAAAAGCCAAGCCTATACCTTGATTGGTCTAGATCAAAGCCATGAGGGCCAGAGGAGACAGGCCAGCAGCAGAGATCCTTGGATGGCAATGCATGGAGAAGGGAGGCATGCCTAGCAGGTAGAAGAGCTAGTGGAGCTCAGTCTGTACAGCATGAGGGAGGAAGGCATCTTGGGAACACACCCTGCAGAACATCTTCTATGATCTCTGATAAGCTTGTCAGGGGCTAGAGGTAGGGCTCTGTGGTTATCTCCAGAAGAAAGACAGGATCCTTGGACTTCTGTGTGACCTTTGAATGAGGAATTTGCCTGGGGGCATGGATAGTTTGCAGTGCCTCCAAGACAGTAGGACACACTGAGCGGTGGGAACCTGGAAAGACACTGGCAACTCAGAAGCAAGTGGCTGGTGGCTGAGAGGCGGTGGGTGGTTCAGCAGAGTACGGATCCCTGGTCCCAGAGGTGAGGTGTGTAATAAGAGAAGTAAGTTTTAGCTGAAGTTAAAGGGAGAGGAGAGACAGCTGAGGACTTTTTAGTGGCAATGGGGAAGGAATATGGCGTGGGGAGTTCTTCAAGTGTTCAGAATTAACCAAGAAACGTTAACTCCTCAGTCACACAGAGCTCCTCCCAATCACCTTACAAGCCCCTGCCATGTGACAGTAATAGATTTTGTTTCTCTGCAGCTATGTTTTAGCACTTCAGAACATTGAAAACATAAACCAAGCCCTCCTGGCATTAACTTGAGAAGCCCTTGCAGAGGAAATCCGTTCAGTAGGAAGGGAAAGAGGGGAGCATTTTTTGAGAAGTGGGCCATAGCCCGCTGCTATGCATTATGCAGGCAGATCAGAGCCAGAGGCAATCCCACCTCCTGCTACCTATAGCAATGCCTTCTCCTCTGCTTCCTTCTCTGAATATTACTCACTTCAAGGTTTTGCTTATATTGTCTTGAGGGGAAACAAACAGGACTTAATTAATCCCACCAAACATTATACTGGCAAAGCAATTATTCCCACCATGTGTAATAACCCATCTGCAGGGAAACTAATCCATTAAGCATGAATCAACGTGAATTTAAAAACTATTATGAAGATCAGATCGGTTCTTGGTTATAAGCGCCATAATTTGAGAATTTGCTCATGCGTACTTTGTTCTACTATGTTGTGTGACCTTGGCACCTAAATTCCCAAACAATGAACATCTAGTTGGTAATGAGTAGCCAAATTCGCAGGTTAGCCAATCGAATGCTTCACAGCTGAGTCCCTTTTGGGAGGATTAGTTTGAATCTGTGATTAATGAGACGGCCCAAGTCCCCTGTTTTGAAATGCGACTGTAATTGTAGCAGAGGGCTGCATTTGTTTGCATTTTCCATAAATCATTCATTAACTGAAATGAAATCTTTTCCTTAAATTACCTCTCATGGTTCAGTTATTAGCGAGCTTTCCTTTCTTTCGAAATTTACTGGGCTATCCTTCAGTTCTCCTTGAGCAAAACAAGTGATTGCTTTGACCATTGTCAACTGGAAATCATTTTCCCTGGCATTCCCCTCTTCCCAACTGGGCTGTAAATCCTCCTCCAACTAAGATTGCAGTCCATTCCTGTGGAGCCTGGAGGCTACTGATGCTCTGACTGGGCCTTGTTGAGCTACCTACAAAGATGTGTAAAAACTCTCAGTGGTTAATTTCCAAAGAAACACCTAGCAAACTTGTCTGGGTTTACAAAGCCCAGAGTCTGCAATTAGGAAACCATCCCTACTGAAAAGGAATCGGTCACATTTTTCTGAGCTCTCCTGCATTTGGGCAGTGGAAGGCCCTGGGGTAGCAAGAGGTTCTATTCTATAATGTAACTCCTAAGATCCCAGGCTGGTCAAGGAAATGTGATGCAGCTAGTCTATCAGATGTGGGATGTGCCACTCCAAAAAGAGATATGAAATCCTGATGCTGGTACCCAACAGCATGGTGGATTCCACACACACACCCTGGAGGTAGTTAGATGAGGTCCTACTGCAGTAGTGTGTAGCACACAAGGCCAGGCTAGGTGGCCCGAGGACTGGGCAGGTCCTCTCTTTTTGATCTATCACAGCTACCTACACTCCTGACCTTCCAGGCTTTGCAGATCTGAAAGCTGTTTGAAAGAGGTCCAAGTCATAGCACTCCCAGGAAGAAGGGCTGACATCTGTGTGACTTGATCTTCATGAAAGTCACCGAAACCTACAAAGGGAAGGACTAGGACTTTGAGGCTTTATTTCACGGTAGTGGGAAACTGAAGTCCACTTCTGAGCTGGCATTGGACCTCATTTTCAGTACCTCTTGGGTACAGGGTCGGAAGTACAGGCTGTACCAATGCTAATGGTTAGCTTTCTCCACAGCTGCTTTCCATACCAGCTAAGTTCTTCTGGAGTTTGAAAAAGTAAACCTTGCTTGTGTTGTTTGTGCTGCTAGCCATATAGCTATGTATATCCACCCTAGCAGAAGGATCCCAAATGTTCACTTGGTATACAAATGAGGTCAAAGCCAACTTTCATGAGTATACACGAGAGATGTTTTTGTGCAGCAAGAAATGCAGGCTGTCTGTAAAACAACTTCACTTTGGTGTTTTCGTCTGTGTAGAGTAAGAACTTCTCAAGATTGCATGGTCACCCATGAATATGTTGCCGTGGTTTGGATAGCTGTCTCCCAAATTGTCATACATAAAGACTTGGTACCCAGTGTGGTGGTGGTAAGTGCTGTGAACATACCTCACTGGAGGTATACCCTCAGAAGGGATTGAACATGCTCTCTCATGCGTTTTCTCTCTCTCTCTCTCTCTCTCCCTCCCTCCCTCTTTTTTCTTGTTTGATACATAAGTGCCCCAACATATGTTCCCACGGTGATATAATTTTTTAGTCAGGGACCCAAACCAGTGGAAGAAAATGACCTTAGAATCTCCATCATTTCAAGCTAAAAGAAACCACTGTGCTTGCTAAGATGCCTATGTCAGATATTCTGTTATAATAACACGGGGTCATTATATATGTGCATCTTGATTTTAATATTTGTGGGGGGGAGAAAAAGAATCCCTGTGTGTCGAGAGCAAATATTTATAATGAGCTACTACTTAAAGATCCAGGGACAGAAAAAAATGGGAAGTTTTGCCTAAGCGTGGCAGCAAGCCTACTTACTGCCTTTGGTCCTGTCTTTGCTGATGGTCTTGTAGGCTTTTCTCGGGCTAGGGTTCCTGTGGGTTGCATGGCAGACTTTCATTGGCAAGCCCCTCTATCCTACCCAGGGTCCAGTCTGCATATAGCATGATGTTCCCAGCTGGTTCACCTTCTGTTCTAGCCTAGCTCATTTCCATGGACTGTTTGGGATGCCCTCGTGGTCTGAATCACAGGTGGCTTCGGGGATCTGGCCCTCATTTGGCAAACCTGAAATGCCATGCATCTGAAGTCCAGGGTGCCTGCCTCTCCACACCATGTGCACCGGCAAGAGAGAGGTGGGAGAAAGGTGCTGAGAAACAAGGGCTGCTAGAAAGAGCTTATGAGGGTTGCTACTGGCTGCGATCTTGGGCCAGCTTATTCTCTGTTACATCTGTCTACCTGCCTCCGGGTGAATGCTGGGCCTGCTTTCTGTACTTAAAGGCAATTTGAGGACAGAAACGATACTTTCCTCCCAAGGAATTTGTCATTCTTTGGTGATGGATCTGCAGTCTGAGCCAGGGCTTGGAAATTGTGTCTTGGAAACCGAACGCTGAATGAGCATTTAGACAACTTAGTCTTCTGAATGTATTACTGCAGTTGGCACCTTTGTGACTAGTGTTTTTAGTTTGGGGTGCACTATTCCACACGCTGATGAAGCTCTTCCTAACTCAGTCTGAAGAATGTGTATGTGCACGGGCATGCATGTGCGAGTGTGCATTCTTAGAAACTGATGGAAAAGAAGTATTTCCAAGTGAGCTTCTTCAGAACAATTTGCAGTATGGATAGTTCTGCACTAAAAATGCAGGCATGCATGGCATCTTCAGAGAAGCTGCACTGGGATTTGATTTTGTAGATCCTTGGAACACCAGTGTGATATTAAAATTCTCACCAAAATGTAGAATGATTAAATCATGTGTTGATTACATTAAGAAACAAACACATTCACCATCAAACACTTACTTAAAAGAAGAAGGCTTTATTCCCTCTATTGCTATAGGTGTCAAGATGTTTGCAAAAGTTGTTCTCCACTCTGAACAATGGAATTTATGGCCAAGATGCCAATGGGGTCGGGGGTGATGGATGAAAAAATTACTAAGGAGACCTCAAGGGTAGGTTGATTCTTGCAAACTAAAATCACCAGACTCTTTCAGAAAACGGGTTCAGACTTAAATGGCCAGAGTGAGGATAGGAAATTTGAACAGACATAGAAAAAGGGAAATTATCTCTATTTGAGGTCAGTGCTCAGGTGGGGACCAGGTGGAGGAAAGGTTCTTCAGGGGAGCTCAGCTGTACTTCAAGGGAGCTTGGCTGTACTTCAGTCAAGAAGACATTCTTTGTCAGACTTGACTTAGTCAAGTCTACAGTTACTACTTGCAGTTACTAAACATCATCTGGGTTCAGCACTGAGGGTGTGGGCATATGCGGATGCTCAGAACATTAGTGCTGATCAATCCACTGAGAGAAGCCACTCTGGGCCTCAGGGGAAAGATGGCAAGGCAGCTACTCTGCTTTGTCCCGAAGAAAATTCTAGCAATTTGCCAGGATGAGAACACAATAGGCCTTCTTAACATTTTTCATTTGTTTTTACTACTGTGGACTGAACTCAGGACTTCTAATATACCAGGCCAGTACAATGCCTCTAAGCTACGGTCTGTGAGCTATGGTCAGCCATGGGCCAAAAATATTAAGTGGAAAATTCCAGAAACAAACAATTCATAGTTTCAAATAACTGTTAGTATAGCAAACTGTTATAATTGTTCTATTTTATTAGAAGTTATTGTTAAGCTCATGCTGTGCCTAATGTGCAAATTAAACTTTATTGTGCATATATACATGGGGAAAAACAGGGCATGAAGTTCAGGCCTCTCTTGGTATCCTCACCCCAGGATAAGGGGCCGAACTGCGGAAAGACCCTCAGGAGTGGGGATGGTCTGCATGAAGCTGTGTGAGACACAGGGCTTCCGTTTCTGTTATTCACAACAGAGACCCATCCTAGACTGCAGGACAGTAGAGAGTAGGGGCAGAGACTGAGACCATCAGAGAAGCATCTGGCATCCCTACAGACGCATCAGAGTCCTGGTCTTCTAGGAGGTGTCCCAAGGCCACCAGTTATCGGCTCGCTGTCACTACAGATGAGTTGGTTGGCCAATAATTTCCTCCTTCATAGCATGGAAAATTCTATGTTGTTGTATTTTCACTAGCCATACCAAATCAAAAACTGTCAGCCCCTTTCCCGGAGTTTCTTATATCTACGTGTGACTTTCAATTAAGTTTTAAAGCCCTTTAGAAGATATTTTCTATACTACATGCCTAAAGCCAGAAGTTAGCTGAAAAACTGCACAAGAGCTGTTTTTATACCTATCGCGCACCTTAAGCATTTGCTTTTGCTATAAACAAACCTCTCATTAGTTGTCTGTATCATCTTTGTTGGGTTTTGTTGACTGTTAAATGAAGGTCTGTTTGAACTTGATTCCACCTGCTAACTTTTAAAGTGTGCAGTCAGTCAATTCCATTTGAGCACTGGCAAATTTCTACTTACCAACTTCATTAAAAAATAAAAATTCTTCCCTCCTCCGTCTTCATAATCCATTGCTCCCAGTTATAATCAAACATCAACACAGTACCATGGAGAAGAGCTGAAAAGAGGTTTGGGGTGAACACTATTGACCTTGGTTGGTATTTGTGCTCTGGTAAATGGGCACAATAGAGCCTGGGTAGCCCACAACAGGGTTTGGGTTAACTCAGGGACCCATTTTCCTCTAAGTCATTTAAAAGGATTCCTGCTACACATGACTGCCAGCATACCTTGCTGGGCCTCGAGAGGCATGGGAAGGCATTCTGAGAACAGTGTGACAGATGAATTGTGTGCTCAGGAAGATAAGGCACAGAGCAAACAGAGAAACGGTGTTCATGATCAAGCCTTCAAAAGCATCCTCAAGAGCAGAAGTGCGCGTTGACTGAAAGTCTGTCTGTAAGCAGAAAACCACACAAGTCGGCTTTGATACTTCTGTACGAAGGTTGAAGGGTGTTGGTTTGTTTCTTCTAATTTCAGAAGTAGGATTTGGTCATCATTCTTAAGGATCTTGACTTTGCTCCCCTGAGAGGACCAGGTGGTTTGAATCCAGGATTGTGGTACCCACTGTGTAAATACGGTAGTTGAAGGTTGATAGTTTTATGTCGTTAGCTCAATTTTATGCACACACACCACAGTTGTTGTTGCTGCTGCTGCTGCTGCTGCTGCTGCTGCTACTGCTGTTGTTGCTGTTGTTAATGAGACAGGGTCTCCTGTATCCCAGGCTGGTCCCAAACTCCATCTATAGCAGGGGATGTCTTATCCCCCTGCCTCCTCTACCTCTGGAGTGCTGGGATTGTAGGCATGTATCACCACACCCAGTCTGTAGTGTTGTGGATCAAACCTGTGATTCCTGCATGCAAGTGTTCTACCAACTGCAAACCCAGCACCATATATTTGATTTTGAATTGACAGATGGACATGACATCCTCAGGTAATGTTATGGTTTAAATGTGAAGTGCTTTCATATAAATTTACTTTTGAGCATCTGGACCCTAGCAGGCAGTGCTGTTTTGGAAGGTTGTGGAACCTTTAGAAGGTTTATAGTCCAGTTTTGCTTCAGGCTCAAGCTCCCTGCTTCCCTATCATTGCTGTGTAAAAAACCAGATGTGTCTTCTGCCATATCTTTCCTACTGTGATGGATTCAAGTCTTCTGAACTGACTAAGGATAAATCCTTCCTCCTTTAAGCTGCTTCTCTTAGGTCTTTGCTGGAAGAAAAGTAATGGTAGGTAATCAGAAATACTTCTGTGTCTATACTGGCTGGGAATCAGATCAGTGGGTTTCTCCTCCAGCATCAGAGAGGAATCCTCCTGCAGGAAATGGGACCTAGTAAAGAGACTCACAACTAGACAATGTGCAGGCAGTGAGAGACTTTGGGAATACTCAGTCCTAATTGGGGTCTCTCCATCAAATCCCTCCTCCACAAGGCTCAAGGAACTATGTGGAAGCGGAGGCAGGAAGATCCATCAGAAGGGATGGAGAACACCAGATAAACAAGGCCTTCTAAACAGCAGAAGTGACCCACAGGAACTGGGGGGGAGGGGGAAGCATAGGGCCTGCACAGGTTCAAGCACACTTAAGGGAGCCCCCATGCCCAGCAGTGTTATTTTTAGAGATATTTTGCCTCAGAATACTTTGTTTTGGTCTTTTTTTTTTTTAAACCTTTCCTGTCCTTTGCTTATTCATTGTTGTGTTTTCCAGTTTTATGTTTCTATGTGTTTTGTGTGTGTATCTGCATGTGCATGTGTTTCTCTTGCTTTTTCTTTGTTTTTGTTTTGTTTTTTTGTCTCTCTGTGTGCTTTGTTTTATTCTGCTTTGTTTTTATTTGTCTGTTCTCTAAAGGGAGAGAGAAAGATGGCGTGGAGTTGGGTGTGTGAGAGGTTGGAGGAGGTGGGAGGATGTGGGAAAAGATGATGGGGGGGGCCACTGGGGAAGAAGAAATATTACTTCTTAGAGACACGCCTCCAGGTACCCTGGCTTTGTCCAAACAGACTTTCGATGTTTTATATTGTGTCACACAAGCCTTGATGTCCATCTTAATGCCATTCAAAAACACTCGTGGAGGGGCTAGAGAGATGGCTTAGCAGTTAACAGTGCGTATTGCTCATGCAGAGGACCCAAGTTCAGGGATCCTCTGGTCTCTGTGGGTACTCCTATTCATATGCATGTGTATACACACTCATAATTAAAATAAATCCGTTTTTTAAATTAAAAAAAAAAAAGACCTACCTGTCAAAGTATGCCTTTATTTTTTCTCTGAAGGGCTCTTGGTGGCACCTAAGAGAGTCACTTCCCAGAAATATCATTCTTCTCCCAACAATGATAACTTGGTTTTGTCACACAGAAGTTTGTCCCCAGGCCAACATTCAATCAGCTTTCCCTGACTTTGGCGGAGGTCTTAGAACTTATCAGGGAAATATGTTTTGTTTATACTGATTATATTATGGGAAGCCCGGATATGTGCTTGGGGGCTGTTAACTTTATCTCATGTGATAGATATTCAGCTGGTATAAAACTAAACCCCAAATGAAGTGACAGGGACATGAAAATGGAAATCTGGAAGTGTGGATCTGTGAAAAGAAAATCTCTCTCTGGATGAGAATTAAGAAAAATATTTACATGTATTATGTGCAAAGTGTTGCCGTTAGATTAGCCATAATTGAAAACACAAGCACTGAGACTAGCTGGGGAGTTGCTTTAGGATTAAAAGAAGATTCATTTATAAGGCTACGTTTTCCTTTTAGTAATGCTAATTTGATATCTTCAGTATATTACTTTGAAAGTGGGCACAGAGAACTTTCCAGTTTCTCTGGAGCTGTGCTAATCAGATTTTTGATACTCTGTATTTTTCAAGGCCTTTCATCAAATACGTTTGAATATGTAAATCTTCTGTGTGGGGCCCGCTGTCATATTATGAAGGACAGATGAAGATCCCTTTTGCGCTCACACATGTGGCCGGTTTTATCTCTACTTGTGTTCTTCTGTTATCTTCAGGGGACACACTTTCCCTACAGTGCCAGCCTCTCTTCCCTGTCAGCTTGAGCTTGTGTTTTCAGCCAAGTCTCTAAACCTGCACACCAAACCCCTAAAGGAAATCCTTGTGTTCCGTGCACCAGCCTGCCCAACAGTGCCCGCAGTGAGAAGCAAACGTCTACTGTCAGCAGGCTACATGTGCACCCTTTCTGAAATGCGGGAAGGCGGCTTGTCAATAACTTAACTGTCCTGACACAGAAGCAGGTGGCCAGCGCCTGTGCAGCCCTGGGTGGTAGTCCTGCCCTCAAGGGTCTGGCTGCCAGTGGCTGCCTTCTAGGCGGTGGTGAGTCCTCTCCTCTGCGGAGCTCCTGTGACTCCCAGGGCACATTTGTCCTTGGCTACCTGTGTCTTTCCTTCAGAGATGTCCTCTTCCCTGCAGTGCTCTGCTCTTCTGCCTCCTAATTTTCCTAGAGTTGGCCCAACATGGAAGGAAGGTTCTGTCAAGGGTGGGGTAGAGCCTGGGCCCCCAGTCTTGGTAAATAACCCTTATGTAACAATGGAACAGTCAGTCCCCTGATGGCCTGGCAGGCACCTTTTTGTTACTGTATTTGAGCAGATTTCCAACTCAAATTCTGAGGGACTGCTGGTTCTGTGTCAGGGGTCCTACAGTGAGGAGTAGTTGTATTTCCTGGTCCCTTCTACTGACTTCGTTTGTTATGGACACAAAAGAGGTATATGGCTTCCTCTGTTGGCGAGACAACCCTGTAGTCCCCCTCTCTCTTGTAGCCCTCCTGAATATGGTGGCAGGGTTCTTTGCTCTGTGTGCTGGGCAGCTACCAACTCCTTCCTCACTGTGGGCTGCAGTGGCCTGGGATGCTGAGCCCTCTCTCAAGTTAGAATTGCCTCTCTCTACCCACAAGTGCACAGCCATGATTGAGTTTCTCTGGTCATTTCCAATAACTTTATTATCAGTAAAAAATGATTTTAATCAAAGCAATGACTCAGAACATTAAAAAAAGAAAAAACTTTTCTACCCAGGTAAATGCCCTTAGGTCTTGGAAATACCACATCCTGCATATTTTTTATTAAGACCCTAGTGACAATTGTAATTAAAGTTGGGGTTTTCCATGGATGAGAGCCAGTTGCCTGTTGTATTCCACACAGTACGCTGTCTCCCCTTCCTAATATAAGGAGGATGTGAAGTAGCTTGCCCAGCATTAAGCAGATTACTCTGGGAGATGAAGTAGTGAGGATAAAATTCTCTCTCTCCATAGATATGTACCAAACTAGCTAGGATAACCAGTAACTGGGCACGGGGTAAATGGCCAGGCTTCATTGCTGCCTGATTATGGATTTGTTGATAGGAAACAACTTTTTGACTGTTTACATCATAAAAATTTGATGACCCATTTGTATTACTTAAACCACATATTTTGTAAGTGTTGTCAAGTGAGGGCATAATTTGTAACAGAGGCGGTGGATGTAGAAACTCGCAGAAGCATTCTCTAAATTGCTTTGCTTGCAGCTATGTGGGTCTGCCATGAAGAATAATTTCCCGTATTGGATTTCCAAAGCCACAGGAGTGGCCACAGAGCAGGCAAGGGACAGCCCAGTGATTTAAGACCATTTAATGCCCCAGTTGTCATGAAATACTAGGAAATAAACTCTAGTGGCCTGCTAGAACACATTGCTACAATCTCTTAATGCCCCAAACTAGGAGTCTGATTTATCTTCCGTTATCTCTTCTTAGATGACATTAAGGGAAAAGTGGTGGCAATGGTGGGGGCGGGGGGTAGGACAACTAAACCCACAGCAGGGAAATGGGGCTGAAATACACCTGGTACTGCAGGTTCAAGCTCAAAGCTCCAAGCTAGCTTGGGCCATGTCCCATATCAGTGGTTTTTGTCCTTGTAGCGTGCAGATAGCAGGATGTAGTAGAGTCAGTAAGCATGAGTTGTGAAACTGACTACCCCATGTGGCCCAGATCTCATCATACACACCAGTCCTTGGGGATCTTGTCAGAAGTCAGGTTCCAGCCCACTGGTCCAAAGGGAATCTGAGACTTATTACCTTGTCTCTAGTGTAGCTGGTCCAGGGATGCTCCATCCACCCTCAAAGATGACTGGTAGATCTGTAAACCTGCCAAGTGATCCTTTCTGGACAGTCCTCTGTCTGCAATAGATGCTGAGCCAGCAATGGGCTTTGAACCCAGAGAAGTTGTCCCTTCATTCAGAAGGCTATGCCTCCTGCTCAGTGGGAAGGAAAGAGCCCCACCTATTCCATACAGTGAACTCAGGGTCAACTTCAATCACTAAAATCCAGCTTTCCCTTTCTCTCCAAAAGTCTAAGCATCCTTGCTCTTTCTCTCAGGGTTTTAAACTGTGTTAATCATGCTGTGAGTGGGTGTCTGCAGTGGTTTGGATAAGAATGGTGCCCATAGGCTCATATATTTGAATGCTTAGTCATCAGGGAGTGGCACTATTGAGACGGATTAGGAGGTGTGGCCTTTTTGGAGGAGGTGTGGACTTGATGGAGGAGGTGTGTCATCAGAGTAGGCTTTGAGCGCGCTCTCTCTCTCTCTCTCTCTCTCTCTCTTTCTTTCTCTCTCTTCTCTCTCCTCTCTCCCCCTCTCTTTCTTTCCTTCCCTCCTCCTCCATCTCCCTTTCTTTCTCCCTCCCTCCCTCCTTCCCCCTGCCTGTGGATCAGGATGTAGCTCTCAGCTGTTGCCCAATACAATGCATGCCACCGTGCTCCCCACCATGATAATAATGGACTTAGCCTCTGAAACTGTAAGCCAGCCCCAATTAAATGCTTTCTTTTGCAGGAGTTGCTTTGGCTTTGGTGTCTCATCACAGCAACAGGACAGTGTTCTTTGAACCTCACCCCTCTAAGTCATACTGATTCTTTCCAGACTCCCCAGTACTTTATCTTCTGGAGCTCATTCTGTCTTATTGCACATTTGCTCAATGCCCCTGATGTCTACAGTGGTGGAGACTCTCCCAGTTTACACCTGCTATCACCAGCTCTTTCTTTACCTAGGAGAGGAACCAGGGTGCCCACTTTGAACGGGTCTACTGGTCCATGTGCTGCTGACTACAGCATAGGTACCATTTACAAAGCTCTTGTGCCGTAGGCAGGCAAGCTATTTTTTTAAAAAATGATTTGTGGTAATAAAATATGCAAAACATTTACTGTCTCAATAATGCCAAGTGTACAGTTTAGTAGTGTTAAATAACACCCCCCCCTTTTTGCCAAAAACTTCACCCTGTACTCCTTAAGCACAAATTCCTGTTCCTTTCCACCGCCTCCTTCCCTTCTCCTTGGGTGACCCTTCTAGACCACATATATGTGGAGTCACACCACTCCTGGCTTGTTTCACTTACTATGTGTCAGCCCTCCCTGCTCTGTGAAAGTTGACTAGTATGCCACATCGTGGTTCCCCATGCGTCCTCTGCATAGCCCTAGGTCCCTCCTATCTTTTGGATAATGTAAGCAGGGCTGCTCTGAGCATGGGTGTACAGGTCTCTTAGACTTCGCTTCCGGTTCTTTCTGATGTGTAATAAAACCAGAAGTGGAGACTGTGGATCATATGTCAGTTCTATTTTTGAATTTTTGAGAAACCATCTTTGTGTTTTCCACAGCAGCTGCAGTTTCACATCCCCAGCAGCACAAGGCTTCCGACTTCTCTGTGTCCTCTGCTGTGTTTGTTATTCCCAGTGTTTTCCATAGTAGCAATTCTAGGGGGTGTGAGGTGTGGTTCATTCTCATTAAAATACCTGCCTTTGTCAGGGCTGGAGAAGTGGTTAAGGGATTAAAAACACTTGCTATTCTATCATGAAAACCCGATCCAGTTCCCAACACTCCAGTCCTCACTTCCTAGAACCCTCTTCTTCTTCTTCTCCCATATGGATGCTCCTCCCTGGCCCCTGGAGTACACCCCTTAGGCAATGCAGCCACTTTCCATAACCCTGTCACTCAAGCAGGGACCGTATCCTAACTAGGTTCACAGCGCAAAGACAAGCCCTGCGGAGATTCTGCCTGGCAGAATACATGGGTCTGCATATGAGAAGATCATTAACATGTGTCTCTGCTTGCTGCCTCCTAGCGCTGGATTTTGGGACATAGTATGTAAGAAATGACATGAAAATCGCTGACATTTCCAGATTTCATATTTATTATTACCAAAGATTTTGTCAGGTGAAATAGTTGTTCCTTGAATCAACAGGCTGATATTTTATTTTCTGTTATTTTTGTGGACTGACTTGGGAGCTGACCACACCCTTCAAAGAGAAGAGCCTTGGGTGGGGAGGTGCAGTGCTCGTGCACCTCTGTGTATGGGGAGGGGCAGTATGCATGCACCTGTGTGTATGGGGAGGGGCAGTATGCATGCACCTGTGTGTATGGGGAGGGGCAGTATGCATGCACCTGTGAGTATGGGGAGGGGCAGTGCTCATGCACCTGTGAGTATGGGGAGGGGCAGTGCTCATGCACCTGTGTGTATGGGGAGGGGCAGTGTGCATGCACCTGTGAGTATGGGGTGGGGCATTGTGCATGCACCTGTGTGTATGGGGAGGGACAGTGCTCATGCACCTATGTATGGGGAGGGGCAGTGCTCATGCACCTGTGTGTATGGGGAGGGCAGTGTGCATGCACCTGTGTATGGGGAGGGGCAGTGTGCATGCACCTGTGAGTATGGGGAGGGGCAGTGCTCATGCAACTGTGTGTATGGGGAGGGGCAGTGCTCATGCACCTGTGTGTATGGGGAGGGGCAGTGTGCATGCACCTGTGAGTATGGGGTGGGGCAGTGTGCATGCACCTGTGAGTATGGGGAGGGGCAGTGCTCATGCACCTGTGTGTATGTTTATGTGAAGGTGAGAGGTCAACTGTAGGTGTCATATGATGCCATCTACCTTGGTTTTTGAGACAGGTTCTCTCACTGGCCTAAAACTTGCTGACTGAGCTAGGCTGGCTGGACAGCAAGCCCTGGGGATCTCCCTGTCTCTACTTCCCCCATGCTAGGATCATAGGTGCCCACTATGCCATACTTTTTCACATGTGACCTGAGAGTTAACCCCAGGTCCTTACACTTGTGTGGCATGCACATTACCAACTGAGCTGTCTCCCTGGCCCAGAATGGAGGAGTCTTGCGAGAAGGACAGCCATCCCTTCTCTCGTGAATACCATGGTCTATGCTTGGCCATCTTCCAGCTTCCCTAGTAGATAACTACAAGGCTCCTTTCCCACCTTATCCTTTCTGGTTCCTTCTGAAGATGTGCTCAGGGGTCAGTTCCTATAAGACAGAGGAATTAATCCAGCTCCGTAGTCCCTTCAGCGCCCTTGGCTCTCACAGGCTGACTCCATCCATACTTGTGTTCGATGTAGTACCTGTGTGTGATGTTTTCCATCTGCCCTTCTCCGATCCATGCACTGGCTTGTCCTCTTCTGAGACTTTATGTGGAGTAGATTTTTCATGTGGTAGTTTCGGGAACTCTAGACCCTTCAGAGAAAGGGACCTTTCCTTCCTACAAATACTGAAATGTTTCTCTTGGCTCAGATGGCCAGTGTGCACCTGTTTTCACACTTAGGATGATAAGTTTGCTCATGACATTTCCTTCCCTCAGAGACCCAGGTTACCCTAGTGGTGCTTATTTTTAGGAAATCCTGAAAACAAGAAAGGGAGGCATGTGAATTCTGTCTTCCAGAGTAGGGATATTTAGAGTTGAGCAGGATTGTAGGGTGGGGGCGATAGATTTTTTTTTTTCTCAACTACAAGTGAAAGGGAAAACCTGGATAATACAGGGTCAAAGCTAACAAGAGATGGAGTCAAAGCTCCCTGAGGTGGGTTCTGGGTGAGCTGCAGGCCAGCTGCACCTGCTGATGAATATCACATGGGGCTGGGACGGGGGTGTTGGTAGTAGCTCAGCCCCACTGTACACGTGCTTCCTCCAGTGTTGAGCTGCTCTGTGCGCTTGCTGTCCAGGAGCTGCAAGTGACATGGAGTGTGTGGAGTGTTATCTGTTCCCTGCTAATACTGAACCTCACAGGGTAGGGAGTCTAGAAAGAAAAGAAGTTTATTTGGCTTACAGTGTTGTTGCAAAATTGAAGATCAGCCCACTGCACCTAGTGAGGTCCTTCTTACAGGCAGGGGCTCTTCTCAGAGTCTGAAGGTGACACAGAGCATCCCAGGACCGCACCCACAATATTCCTAGCCCAGGTCTCTGGTTCTTCTTTTAAATGCCACAGTGCCCTGGGGTTTGGTTTCCACCTCCAAATTCTTCCAGGGGCTGTTAAATTCCAATAGTGTATTTGGTAAGGACATTCTGACATGGTGAAGCCACACATAAGTCTCCAGATCAGTTTTCTCTCTGTTGGAAAACTCAGACACTCAGCCTGACAAAAATCTCCATGCCTTCAAGTCAGGACTTGTCTCCCTTGCCAGGAAATCTATTCAAAGGAGACCAGTGTTCAGACTCTCCCTAGGTCCCCCAAAAGTAGCTGTGGAAGAAGAGCTTGTCTGTTAGCATCCAGGTGCACTCTGACCTGGAACCCTCCTGAGACAGGTGAGGGGCTAGGCACTGGATGACCAGAGCTCACAGGCACTGTGAACAAACAAACTACGGTAGATGTGTGCACTCGGAAATGCGTCCCCTCCGGTCCTTGCTTGGTGCCTTTACTTGGGAGATGAAGCTCTTGGCCCTGGTCTCAAGGTAGCAAGCGTCAACACCAACTGATTGATGTAGTAATAACAATAGAAGTGAGTGTGAGTTCCACGCACAATGTTTTGATAGTCATCTCTAGCAAAGTGCTTACTGCAGCCAAATAAAAATATGTATCTGGTTAACCTGATTATATATCTTCTGTGTCTGATAAACACTTCTAAAATCTCCTTTTTTAGCAAAAGCCAGTGCACAATCCGTACCATTAATTCTTGCCCTCGAAGAATTGTGACCACACCCCCTTCCTCCCCAACCTCCATTACCTGACGAGGAAAGAGGCTGATGGGCTTTTCATCCAGTGCTAAAGCGCTATAATACTGGTTTGATGGTTTGTTCAAGAAAGCAAAGACCATGTGGAGAGAGATTTAGAAAAAGGCTGCTGCATTGTGGGACGTTTTGTCCAGGTTGCTTTTGAGCAGGGCATTAAAGACAACAGGCTTTTCCTAGTTTCCTCTTTCCTTGTTCTATGAGGAGGCATCCGCGTGGGATTTTACATTTGTGAGATGATGGTTTTCTTTGTGGAGAACCCGGGTGACTTTGGAAAGCTACGTGAGTGCACTCAGGTCGCAGGTGGAGGTGATGGGGGCCTGACTGCAGATCTAACACAGCATCCCACAGCGAGATGGGGAAATCCACAGCTGGGCTCTGAGAGCACTAGCAGGCCTCTCACAGCTCCCACCCTGGCCCCACAGGCCCCGGAACACTTGTATCCTGCACATGGGCAGACTTGAAAATAAAATATCACCCTTCCCCCAAGACCAAGAAAAATGTTAACATTGGAACATAGACCCCCTTCCAAATAGTGAGCGGTTTCACCCCAAACCTTGTTCCCTGGGCTGTTGGTAGTGAGAATGAGCTGACTCATCTGTGTACATTCTTGTATCATTTTCTTGGATTATTTCCCAAAACTTGACAGACCTTAGTAAAGCTATTTTGAGACTTTGCTGACAGTTTTTTTCTAGGCTCACACCATGTATTTTGGGCATTTCAGTATTAATACTGTGACCTCATTAAATGAATATTTTTGTTTAAGCCTGTGGGCATGGGTAGAATGGCAGGTTTTGTGTTCATGCTCAGAAAGCCCAAGTTAAAAACAACCCGCTCTTGGAGGTTAGTCCCCCATGCATCTGAGTTTGGATCAAGAGAGAAGGACGTGCTCCAAGACAGCCTTATACAAAAACACTTAGACAGTGGTTTTGCTAAGTGTTAGTACAGTGCAGAGTTGATTTGTTTCAAACATACAGATTTTTATCATTTTTATTTGCTTGCCACATATGAACCTCATACCTCCAGCCTGAAATGTGGGTGCCTTCAGCCTTGTGCAGAATTCTGCTCCTATCACAGAGCTCATTGTAATATATACGAGAATATACTGCATTTGAAGTAAAGAACACTGGATTCAAATTCACAGTAACACACTAGTCTTACAGAACAGCTGATTCTCTTACCGATCAGTACCAGAGTTTCTTGCACAGCCATTTAGCCTATGTGTTAAAGCCATCTCAGTTAGATTAGCATTTGATGTCTTTCAAGCTTATAAATACTCCTGTGGGTTCTGGGTATGCTACTCACAGGCTGCCAGAGGCACCTGCCCTTTCCTGTACATTACTGGGGAATACCTGTGTTCATAGCAAATCCCCTCAGGTGTTTAAACAACAGCAACCATCTTGCATCTAGACAAGGTAGTCAATCGATATTAGTAGAATTTGCACCCAGAGGCCCTGATTCTACTATGTTCAAAGATAAGGACGTCCTGGTTATAAAGTCATAAATCCTTGTGCTGAGAGGAAGTGGAATCTTTAATACTGAGGACAGACTTTCTTGGGGCTGTCTCATGCTCATTAGTGACTTCCCTTCTGTTTCCCACTTCAAAGTAGACATGTGCATAAGGAGGCAATGCACACTGACTTGCTGGTTCGACAACTTGTATATTGGCATGGCAGTAATAACACTGACACCCGTAACAACATGATAGATGTTAGGCTAGGCAGACAGCTCAGCACAAGCACGAGGACATGAGTGTGAATCCGGGTAAAGGTATGTGAGCATGCCTGTAATCCCAGTGCATCTATGGTGAAGTGGAAGGTGGAGACTGGAGAATCCCCAGGAGCTCGCAAGTCAGCTATCCTGGAAGATGCAGTGGCGAACAACAGAGAGACCCTGCTGCAGATTGCCTACGAGAGAACTGCCACCCAAGATTGTTCTCTGACCTCCACATGTGCACAGTGACACGTGCCCACACACACATATACATCCATCATGCACACACATAGAAGACAATTAATGAGCTGCCCAGTCTCCTTACCACCTTCATTCAACCTTTCTCAGTTCAAATGGGTGTTGAATGCCTCCTACAGGCCAGACTTCAGGCTAAGCCAACACTAACAAAAATGGATGTGGAGCCTGCCCTCCAGGAGCTGAGAGTCTTTGGGGATACTGTAGACATTGCTCAGACAAGTGAGCAAGTGACCATGTAATAGCAAATGTGACCAGGTCCCCCACCCCCGAGGGGGAAATGCATGGTCCTGTGGGAGAAGGGAATGGATATGAGAAGGCTGGGAGCTGAAAAGTCAGAAGGCATCGATCACCTGTGCAAGCATCAGATGACACCCAGGAGAAGCAGAGGCAAGGCAATCGCCAGTGCAGGGGGGAAATGGAAGGGTTAATGGGCAGTATTCATCCTTCCAGTCCATGTGTTCAACCCCAAGGCAGCTGATGGACAGTTTCCTCCCTCCAGCAAGAAATGATCCTCACTCCACTATGGCACCATTGCCTCATTTTATAAGGTGCTTTGGCTATTGGTGGACATGAGTGTCAGGTCCTGGTTTCAATTCTATTAAATCTGACCCAACCTCTGTCTTCATGGAGCTTGCCTCCTAATGGATGGAAGTTCAGACAAGGGGCTCCACAGAAATTCAGCTCAGCCATAGAACATCAAGGACTATTGTGTAAATAAACAAAGCATTTCAGGTGGTAAAGTGTGCATTCATGGAGGGGTATGGGAAAACTTCCACAGAGGCCTGGGATGGGGTCTTCCTGGCCCAGAGACTGCCGTTACGAAGTGAGCCTGGCTAAGAATTCCCTCGGAGGCTTGCTCTGGCACTCTGTCAGGCAGGCAGCTACCCACCTGCCTCCTCCATGGCACAGAACTAAAGCTTTCTTCAAGGACGACACTGGGGAAGAGAAGAGGAAAGCAACTGAGATCGCCAAAGGCGGGAGGTAGTACACTGATCGCATCAGTTAGAAAATTGTCTCCATTCCCCGGTTTGCTTTTCCTTTAAATAGGACATTCAGTCATAGCTTCACTATAAAATTGATTTATTGTGTGGAAATAATTTCCGTAGCAGGGGAACTAATTTGATTGTGTAGCATAAAGAAAATGTATGTGGGACAATGGGGAAGAATAGAGCTAAAATGAATCCAATATATTTTAATCTCCGCAATACAGATTATATTTTCAATTAAGAAGCTTAACGTGCCTGTGTTCCTCTGGCGGGGCCCTTTCCGGAGCACATTCCCATGTGTTTGTAGGTAATAAGTCACTTAGCATTAGGAAGGTACATGGTGATTAGCCCTGATCACCCAGTTGCCTCCCTCTAATAGCTAAGTCGATGTTCACAGCTACTGTGGCTTTATTTGCGTGGTAAAAAGCACAGTAAAGGGAGAGATGGACCTATTATGTTGGTAATATGATGTATTCATTAGAACAAGAAAATCTTCAGGGCTGAAGTGATGGTGTGCTGGTTAAGAGCACTTGCTGTTCTTGTATTGGGCACAATTTGGCTCCCAGTACCCACACTGGATGGCTCCCTAACTCCAGCTCCAGGGGATCTCTTGCCCTCTTCTGGCCTCCATGAGCAACTACACTCATGTGCACAAACCCACCCACACACATGTATACACATAATTTTAAAATAATGAAAGCAAATCCTTTAAAGAAAAAAAACAAGAAAACCCTGCCTTCTTCCCCCAACATGATGGTCAGGTCTTAGTCTGGGGACTCTGTCTGTCCTGCTCTGTAGAGCAGAGCTGAACAGAAGGCCATGTCCCAGCTGCTTTGCTTTGCTAATTGCATCTACCAGGGGCTTGGCAACAGATGGGCTGGTCTTTGTTCTGTGCCTGCTCTTGACTGACCTTGGAGTTGCTTGCTTACTGCCTGATGGACTCAGATGCTGCTGTGTCCCTTTGTTCTGGACCATGTTTGATCTTAAGCCAGTGTGTGAGTTGACACCATATGAGTTATATTTTACAACCTCTGAGATTTGTCTCTGGGGCTTGTCATGTAACAAGAGTGAGCAAGATAGATCATAGTGCCCTTGACTCTAGGCCATGCTCAGAATTCCTCACTTACCCTGTATTAGTTAGTTTCTCATCCTAAGGGGTGGAGGGTTTATTTTGGCTTATGGTTTGAGGGTATGGTCTGTCCATGAAATAAAACAGTTCTTACCTCAAAAGAACAAAAGAGATTGTTTATTCTGGAATGAAATGTGAGCAATTATGTCCCAGAAATACAGATTCAGGTTACCCAAAATTCCATGTTCTAATATGTTAACCATTTCATGATTTTTTAATAGCAATGAGACAAACTCAATTTAAAAAAAATAGATGCTTTTCAAATATATTGGCAGAAACATCATGTAGACTTTTTCCAAGAAAGGCAAAGAAATCTGAGCTATAGGCCTCAGGAACATCTGAAGCCTTCTTAGCCTTTTGGATGGTGGACTCTAGTAATCTGTATATTCCAAAGGTTTGCCTAATAGTCACAGATGTTAGACCACATGCCAAAGAGAATAACAAACAACTTAAGAGGGCAGCTAGAGACTGACCCAAGAGGAAATGGCTCTGGACTTGCAGCGTTCCGACCCTCCCACCTACCCCACCCCCACACACTACTGCCACCCCGCGCGTGTGCGCGCGCGTACACACACTCACGCACACACACACTCACGCACACACACACAGAGTCATTGAAGTTCTAATCACTGAATCAAGCTCCCTGAAGCCTCACTGGGAGATCCAGTTCTTTCTAGGAGTCCCTCATAGCAAGGAAAGCATGGCAGTGGGAGCATGTGGCTGCTTGCTCACACCTTAACAGGTCAGGAAACAGAGAACCTGGGATGCTGGTACTCAGCTGGCTTCCTCCCTTTTCTCTTTCTTCAGGTTAGGACCCATGGTGTCAGCATTCAGAGCAGGTCTAGTTTCCCCAGTTAGTCTTCTCTGAGGAAGGACCACAGACACATACAGAGGTGTGCTTCACTGAGGCCCTGGATGTTTCCTGTGAATGAGGTTAACAGTGAATAGTAACCATCCCATGCACCCCATTCCCTTTCTTCCTTTTAGAAACTGTGTAAGGGGCAGGGGCTTTGAGGATGCTAGCTGTCCGAGTGCCCTCCTCCTGTCCTCATAGTTGTCAGATTAACACTGGAGAATAGGGTGGAGAGAGCTTCACTCCTGAAGAGAGTGAGCAAAGGAGGGAGGGGCAGAAGGAGAGAAAGAACATGAATCTGGCAGGAAGAGCAGAGGCAGATGTGGGATGGTTCAAAGGCTAATTCAAGCCTTTCCAGGGGCAGGCTGGGAAGCACAGTCTAGCCAGTACACAGGGGCTGGTGCCAGTGAAGAGCTGCTGTGTAAGTGGAACAGGCGCCCAGGGCTCCCTCGTGCATGGCCACGTGGCTAGGAGCACGTCAGGTTTGATAGCATCAAATCAGACAGCGCAGACTGGGATCAGGGACCAACTGGGAATGAGGTCAGAGCCAGAGAAGGGGAGTGCGGGCTGTAAACCAGAAAGGAAAGACCACGCAGCAAGGACAACTGGAAGGTGACAAGCCAGGGTTTAAAACCCATCCGAGACATCATTCACTTGGTTGTTTGTTTGTTCTACAAATATCTAATGTGTACTAAAGCAGGTCAGCCCCAGGCCCAGCCCACCAGAACTGCCATCTGCGGCTCCACTCCTGCTGCTGCCCTCTCCTGTAGGCTGCCCCTTCCCTTCCAGTACCTTCAACATCAGTACAAACTCATCTTTCAGACATGGCCATGACCTTCCCTCAGCCCCCTGCCCAGTGCCTGCATTTTGCCTTCAGAGCAGACTTCCCAGAGCTGCTTCAGTCCAGGTGTCTGTCTCCTTCCCTCTGTTCCATACCCCCAACCACCCCATCCTGCGCTTAACATCTGTTCCTGTCATCGTCTCACCAGTCCTAGACTACACTCAGCTCTCACTCCCCAACCTCCCCCTGACCCCACGACCCCACACTGCCCTGGTTCCCTGTATCTGGTACATCTCTTCTCCCTTCCCCTGCACATGCCCCCCCTCAACTCTGTCTTTCTTCTTCCCCTCCCCAGCAGGCTTTCCCCAACTCTGTCCAGAAGAAATGCCAATGTCCGCACAGGCCCTATGCTCTGCCCTTTCCCCCTCCTCTTCTAAGTACCTGTCTTTGGTGCCCTGAATGGATTCGATTCTGACATCCATCCCACCCTTTACCTTTTACCTGACACCTGGGTCCCTGGGACTAAACACAGGGCATTATTCCCAGAGGCAGAGCTCTGCCCCTGCGTCCTGCTCGACCCCTCCCATCATGTTGCCTCCCCTTTGCTATTTTCTTCCCTTCCTTTCCCTGAAGTTAGCCTTTCAGTCCTTCCTGACCAGCACAGATTCTGGTGCACGCAGGCTGCCTAATCTCCTTGCCAAAGGGTAGAAGAGAATGGGAGGCGGACAGAGGCTGGCACACACATGACTTTTCTCTAGGAAGAAGTGGCTGGAGAGATAGCTCAGGAGCGAAGAACAGAGGACCCAGGTTTGGTTCCCAGTACCTTCATCAGATGGCTCACAACCACCTGTAACTCCTGTTCCGGGGTATCCACTGACCTCTTCTTACATGTACATAATGCACCTAATGACACTTACATTTTAAAATTAAAAATAATGCCGGGTGGTGGTGGCACACGCCTTTAATCCCAGCACTCGAGAAGCAGAGGCAGACAGATCTCTGTGAGTTCAAGGGCAACCTGGTCTACAGAGTGAGTTCCAGGACAGCCAGAGTTACAACAGAGAAACCCTGATTTGAAACAATATAAAGATAGGTAGGTAGGTAGGTAGGTAGATAGATAGATAGATAGGTAGATAGATAGAGGCCTTAAACTTGGAGGAGGTGGGTAATCAAATTCCTTCACTACTGTGTGCCTGTTTGAAGGGTTGGGGGAAAAGTCAAAATAAGACTGTTTTGTATCATCTGAAAATTAGATGAAATTCAAACCCCCGTATCTTGAATACAGCCACTTTGGCACACAGTCCCACATCCATGTGTTCACTGTAGCCTCTTTTGCAGGGTGGGTGAGTAGTGGCAACAGAGACCATATGGCCTGGGAGGCTTAATCTCTTTATGGCCTGGTTCTTAATAGACCAAGTCTGCTGATCTGGGGACTGAACTCTTCCATAGAGGAAGTGCAGTGTGGAGAACAGACACATTATTCTTGGGCTGTGGTGTGGTGTAAATCTAGTGTGGAGGTTGCAGAAATGACTCCCATGTGAATGCCAGTCGTGATGGTTTAGTTTTAATTGTCAACTTGACACACTGCATGGGCAGGAAGTCTCTGCAAGGAACTGTCCAGATTAGGTTGGCCTATGGTTGTATCTGTAGGGAACTGCCTCGATTATGTTAATGGATGTGGGCAAATCCAGCTTAGAAGTCCAGGTCACCATTCCCTAGATTTAGGTCCTGGACTATGTATAAAAAGAGAGAGAGAGAGCTGAGCACAAGCCAGCAGGCATTAGTCTATTGCCCTCTGCTCTAGACGATGGATGTGATGTGACTAACTCCTTCAAGTTCCTGCTGTTGTGACTTCCCAAAGCGATAGACTGTAACCTGGCATTTGGAGCCAAATAAACCCTTTCCCCACTCCAGTTGCACCTGATTTCTCTCCCTGGAGAAGCAGAGGACATCGTCCTTGGTGTCTGCTGGTGGCCTTCATAATAACTTGGCACAGACTAGGACTACTGTCCCACCATAGATTCAGCTTACATTTCTGAGTTTGTCCTAACCAGCAGCTCCGTTGAGGGTTCCTTTGTCCAGGTGTAAAAATGCCATTAGATACTTGGTGGCTGTGCAATTTTGATGCTGTTCAGCAAGTAAGGCAATAGGATGACTCAGCCTGACAACAGACAGCGGGTGTACCTTCCCCCTTCAAACAGGACCTACCAGCCCGGCTCAGTGCTTCCGTCTTCTCTTTGGTCCTCTGACTCTCAAGGTATCCTACTCATTTTCTGCAGATGCATGTAGAGAGAACAAAACTGTCCACCTTAGAACCCACATGAGTACCTGACCCTGTAATTAGACCAGACCATACCACCATCTGTGGGTGCTACAGACAACATGCGGTCACCCCACATTCAATTCCAGGGACCCTGCAGCATAATCTAGTCAAATAATGACCTTCACAATCACTTCCCATGGGTTGAAAGTCAACCTTCTTCATGCCAGGCCTTCCAACCCTGAGACCATTCTCCTTGCTCTGTGTCACCCTCTTCCTGCTTTCCCATCTTAAGATGGAGTACAAAGGATAAAGGCATCCTATCACTTCCTTGATTCCCGTGGCTTAGGCATCCCAGGCTTGGGTGGACAGCTCAGCTCTCAGGTACATGTGATTACGATGCTTAGGAAAATCAGAGTCTTGACCCATTTGGACTGTTATAACAAAACCCCAAAGGATTAAAAATCCCAAAGAGTTAAAAACAACAGAAGTTCATTTCTTGTAGTTCTGAAGACTGGAAAATCCAAGGTCAAGTTGAGACAGTTTCTTGTCTGGTGATGCTGGCTTTATGGTTCATAGATAGCACCTTGATAAATTCTTAGCACTGTCAGGGTTGAGTGTTTGAGCAGGACCCCAATCCCAGCCCTGGGGACCCCACCCTCAATCGGCTAATCACCTCCCAGAGGCCCCACTTCCTAATGCTATAAAGATTTCACCCTCTGAATTGGGGAGACACAAGCTTTAGACCAGAGCCACTGGGGATGTTATCTTCCCCACAGTCTCTCTGCCAAATGAGTTTAAGGATGTCATTGTCTCAGCATCTTTCTGTCTCTTCCATGCCTTCCTTCCAGCCACCTGGGGATGCGTGGGCTGTCCCTCCCACGGGTACTTCCGGTACTTGATCAAAATGCTCAAATTTCATTCCAGTCAAGTGTGTTGAAGCAAAAGCAAGTCATTTAAATGATACTGTACAAGGAAGGGGGTTGCTGGAAATGTTGGCAGAGTACTCGCCTAACGTGCAGGAAGCCCCAGGATTCGATCCCCAGCACCATATAAAATAGGCATGGTGGGGCTCACCTGTAATTCCAGCACTCAGGAAGTAGAGGCAGGAAGATCATAGTAAGTCTAAGCATAATGTAGGATACAAGAAACCTTGTCTCTAATTAATTAGTTAACTGATGAGTTGTAGTTTTGCTGCTGTGTTGTCTAAATGCCAGAGTTTTCCACAAAGCACTGTTGTACTACCATTAGGCAACTGATTGAGACTGTGGGGGGTTCCCTGAGAGGGGGGGCTGGGTCAGGACTTAAGCATCCCTTTGTACCTGTGAGCACTGGTTTATGAAGTACTGAAAAGGGAGGAGAAGGCTTGACTGGTTTTTGCTACTTACTGGCTGGGTTGCCCAAACTTACAGTCTACCTTCTTTGCCTCCTCCCACTGGTAATCAAGGCGAGTGAGCGGGAGAGTGTGTGAGCTCCAGGTGTAGCAGGTAGCCTGGCAGGGTGGCCAAGCAGTGCTGTTCCCTCCACTACAGAACAGAGTCTGCCCCTCTCCCAGATCCATCTGGGCACGTGTGTCCAGCATTCTTCTCTCTAGTGGATGGAGCCACAGCCAGTTGCACAATAAGCCACTGTGCCTCCGAGCTGGGTGCAGTCACTTCAGGGTGAGATGTGAGCAGAGGCTGTTCATTTTGAGCCGTTGATCTTGAGACATGGGAACTGTGTGCTTTCTGTAGCTTAGCTGACAGCTGTCAGTTGTCATGGGATCAAGAAACAACTGTCTCATGGGAGCCCCTTGTGGAAAGAAAATCTGTTTGAGGTGCCTTCCACCCCTGAGCCTCAAATGACAGAGAGATGGGCTGAGCAGAAATCAGCCACTGCAAATTCAGTTGACAACCAAGCAGCAGCCACGTCTCCTGAGAAGCATGAGTGCACTTCACTGTCATCCGCCTATCTCATCCTCACCACTAATCAGCCAGTCATTAAAGCATTTTGCTAGTATTAGAACTCAGAAACACCCGGAGGGTGGATTTCCTAAGGGGCCGAATGAGGGGACTGCCTCTGAGTGCTCCCACTCAGGTTCCAGGGCAGGTGGAGCCATCTCAGGCAGCACCCTCTCCAAGCCCATTGTGCCACCTGATACGAGTGTGGGAGAGAGCCCCATGGTTGGTCCTGAAATTGGTTATTGCCAAGATTCAAGTAGGATGTGTCCACCAAAAAGACGTGTGTATAGGCTTGATGCTCATTTGGTGACATTAATTGAGCCGGATTGACTCATGAGATCACTGACTTCATCCATGGGCAAATTCTTTGATGTGTTTACAGCTATGCACTATGAGAAATTAGCTCGGAGTAGAGATGACTTTAAGGGTTTATCTTGCCCATAACCCTCTCTTACCTGTCTCTCTGCTTCCTGGCTGCTATGAGGTAAACAGATTTCTATCTATCACACCCTTCTACCATATTGTGCCCACCTTACCAGTATGCATTTGTTTTGGGTTTCATAATAAATCTTCCTTTTAAAGAGTTTCTCTTAGTTACATGTTGTCGCCACGACAAAGAACTGAGATGTACAGTTGGTGTCTGCTAAGATACTGTGAGCTGCCTCTCTCTGTATGTAGAGATATATGTATGCATGTTTGTATGTGTGTAGGTGTGCATGTTCGAGTGTGTAGGCACATGTGTGGGGGTGCGTGTGGAGGCTTGAGGTTGACATTGGGTGTCTTCCTTGATCGCTCTCCACCTTACATATTGAAACAGGGTCTCTTGCTCAACTCCAATTTACCTAGTCTGGCTAGTTGGGTTGCTCTGGAGATTCTGTCTCTATCTCCCCTGTCTTTAGATTACAGATGATCCACCCAACCCTTCCAGCCTTTGCATGGGTACTGAGATCTGAACTCTGGTCTTTACATTTGCACAGCAAGTACTTTACTTGCCTAGCCATCTCTCCAGCCCAGAGCTGCCCATCTTCAGAAGTGGTGCTACCGAGCTATTTCCTCATTACTTTGCTACCAGACATGAAGGATGGTCTCTGACCAAAGTCAGCCACATATATCTATGCATATGCAGCATCCTTGGGCTTCCCACAGCCCCTTCTGTCCTGGTGACTACTCTTCCTGTGCCTTATAAGATAAACATTTCAGGCAGGTGAGAAAGTATGCCAGATGCAAGGTTGATTTCAACCAATGGTCATCATCAGGCTAGCTGAGTCCTCCAGACCCATGGCTTGCTGGTAGAATATATGGTCAGCCTTTCGGCACTGTGCATCCCCAGACACTGAGCTCTTAATGTCCTCATAGCCTGTTCCAACAGAAGCCTAGAGAATTCCTATTCCTATTCCTAAGACCTCTGTGGGTGTCTACATATTTCACATAGCATCCATTTCAATAAGGAAGCCTATTTTTATAATCAATTAGGCTCATGATCAAGCTCAAAGTTCATAAAATAATTTCTAACAGCATGCTAACATCTCAGCTTTTAGTCATGGAAACAAAACCAAAGCCCTTGCCCAAGCCACTCATTTTAGAATGTACCTTTCTAGTTAAAGCTCATTGGACAACTGACTATGTATGCCATGACTCTAAACTATCATTTTTTGTTGAATTGTTTGTGTGGAAACAATTCACCCACTTCCTAACACTTACAGTTAGGTCTGTGTATGGTGCATTGTTTTAGGTACTGTACATACTTTTAGCTCTCTTTGTGTTGCTATCTGAGACCCATTTGATAGATAAGGAAGCTGACGGACCATGGTAAGGGCACTATAGCTCACTATTTCCCAAAGACACTCGGGGTTGCATCTCAGGCTGTTCATCTAACTGTCACACTAACTTGCCTTTCAGCCCTAAGCACAACTTGGTAGCTGTATTCTAGGGATGGGGAGTCTATGTCTGGAAGATAAAACAGGATCAAGTGTCTTGATAGTTAAAAGTAGCAAGTTTTCATCTGAAAATAGAGACAGATTCATAGGCTTACTGAGGTAAGTACCAGAAGCTGATCTTAAGCTTGTGGTCAGTGGCTATGTTTTATCTCCTTGAATTTGTTAAATGAATTGCTAAATGATTTTATTAAAATGGTAGACCACAGGGCTAAGGGTGCAGTTCAGTTGATAGAGTGGTTGCAGGGCATGCATGAAGCCCCAGACTAGAGCCTTGGCACCCTGCAATACACACCTCTCATCCCAGCACTCAGGAAGTGGAGGCAAGTACGTCAGGAGTTCAAGGTCAACCTCTGCTACATAAGACTCTGTCTCAAATAATAGTCTGCATGCACAGCTCTATACAGGCTTACTGTATTCCAATAAAGTTTTTTATAGAAATAAGCAGATGGTGGGTGGGCTTGCTCTATGGACTGTGAGGACCTAACAGACACGAATCTATGGAGCTTCATGTGTGTTTAGGGTTGTGACATGGCATGAGTCACTTTGGCCCAACTACTTAGTGTGAGATCACACTACACTCCAGAAGAAGAAAGCATGGCATCCCTCATGACTCTGAGCAATTATGTAAATACAAGCAACTTTTTTGATGCTTTGCTGAGAGGGACTACAAGGGGGAGAAAATCGTAATTCACTGCCTGAGCTCTCATGGTCTAGGCTGCTACACTGAATCCAGCCAGCAAATGAGCTTGGGATAAGAGGACAGCACGGGCTTAGAATAAGGTTATGCCTCGTAATAAAAAGAGTCACTCAGAGGATGGCAGAAGAGGGAAGGGCCAGTCCTTTCTCTCCAGCCAGTACACATTAGTGTTTCTTGCTTTATCTTCCCGGCTTCTACTCCACTTCGCTCAAAGACTCCTGTCAGCACTGGAGCCAACAAAGGAGATCCTCTCTCTGCACGAGTTCCAGGCTGTGTGACAATGCCAACAGGACATATAAAATACATTTGACCTTGAGGTCTGTGGCTCCATGTGACCAGGGCAAAAAAAAAAAAAAGAGCAAGTCTACCATGATCAGCAGAATTCCAACGTGACCACACACACCCTTGCCCTGGGACAGTCTTCTCTCTGAGTATGGGCAGAACCATAGATAATGCACACTGTTATGCAGTAGGTGATGACCATTGCATTGAAAAAGAGCACAGTTAAGGTCACTAATTAGCTTAAAAGAAGGAGCTTGGGGCTTTGGAGATGGCTCTGCTCAGTGAGTAAAATGTCTACTGCACAAACATAAGAACTTGAGTTTGAATCCCCAACACCCACATAAAAGTCAGACCTGGAGGGCAGAGACAGGTGGATCCCAAAAGCCTACTAGCCAGCCATCCTACCTGATACAGGAGACTCTAGGTCCAGTGAGACAACTCTATCTCCAACACTAAAGTGGAGAAATGATGAGAAAAACATACTGACATCAAGTTTAGGTCTCATGCGATCACACTGGCCTTACAGTTTCTTCTGGTTACTATCAAGATGAAGCTGAGGATTCCAGCTGCTGTAGGTGATGGAGAGGGCTTTACCAAGGTCTCATGGACATCAGCCGGAATGCTCCTTTGAACACTGAACTCTTTCACAGACCCCTTCTGAAACTCTTGACAAAGATGGTGACAGAGGCCTTCACCCTTTGTGTCTTGACCACAGCCCCAGCTGTAGCAGCTCTCGCCCAGTCTCCTTAGAAGCTGGAACTTCACTGATCCTCTTTCCCCTGTGTCCCAGAACTCAGCAAGGAGAACCGGAGTTCAGAGATGAGAATGACCTTGACCAAGGCTTCATAGGCTACAAGTGACAGCTCAGGGTTCAGGTTCAGTTCTTCTGCCTGCTCCTCTGTAACTGGAGCACTGGAGCCTGTGCTGCTTACCACAAAGGCCAGTAAGCATCTAAGAACTGAATCTTTGCCTGCAATGTAATCAGGAAGCTGGGGCTCTGAGATGGCAATAAGTTAACCCCCTGCAAACAGCCTTATAGTTCTTCTCCTGCATCAGCTTATATGGGAGAAGAGCAAAGGCAGTCAGTCACAGCTCTGTCTTGCCCTCTCTGGTCAGGTGGTGAGAAGGCTAATCTTCATTGTCAACTTGACTGGATTTAGAATCACCCTGGAAACACACCACTGGTTGTGTCTATGAGGGTGTTTCCAAATTGAGTTAGTTAGTGCTAGAAGACTCATCCAAAATGTGTGGGGGCGGGGAGGCACCATTTTGTGTTCTGGGGTCCTGGACTGGAGAAAAAGAAGAAAGTGAGCTGAACACCAGCATTCATCTCTCTCTGCATGACTGTGGGTGCAGTGTGACCAGCTGCCTCAAGCTTTTGTCTCTGTGACCTCCTCACTGTGACAGACTATATCTGATCCTCAGCATGTGAGCCCAAATCAGCCCTTCCATCTGCAAGTTGCTTTGTCAAGCTAACACAAATCACAGAGGTGGTCAGCCACCTACCTGAGACGTGAGGTGTCTGCTTCTCTGGTTATCACCCTTCCCACTCTTCCCTCTTTCTTTAAATATCTGGAATCTGGCAGTTCTTGAATTCCTGAGCCTAGTTAGAGTAGGCTGATATTGACCTTGTACTGCTCCAGGCCATCTGAGCTGGGGCGGGACAAGGTTAAATAGAACAAATAAACCTCTTAGCACTAAGGCACTAAGCTATTAAAAAAAATAGCCTTTGTGCAATAAGGTGTACAGATGTGTCTTTATAATACTACGGAATATGAAACTGCCAGTTTCGCTCCCCACCTTCTATATCCTCCCTGTTCCTCTCACATAGAGACCCAGCAGACCCCCTGCATGGGAAACTAAGCTGGTAGTGAGTCGAATTAGCCACACTGGAGTGAGGTTGGGAAATTGTAGGAAATGCCAAATGCCAGCTAGCTGCTCACAGAACGCTCTCAGGCACCTAGGCCCCTAGAGTGGCCAGAGAATCTTGTCCCAGTTTCTAGCCCATGGCAAAGGAGCCTGGAGCAAGTTACATTAGTTTGCTAAATGATTAAAGTGCCCTTAAGCAAGTCTTACAGATGCACCAGGAAGAGTCCTAGGCAGAGCTGGTCCATTCGAGCATGAGCTGACTTGAAAGATGGTTTGTCCTTTGTTCTGCTAGCTTCTCTTAAGAATTTCCGCCTTGAACTTTACAGTTCACCCTGGGGGTCCTCACAAGGTGCCTTCATATGTACTAGACTTTATTCTGTACAGGATCCACTGCTGCCTACACTGGTGATAAGATCCAGCACTCCTCAGGGCATGTGCTGACCCTTCTCCCAAGCTATGTGGCTGGCACCCTAGGGCTCAAGGCTCTGGGCTTGTGGTTGATATCCGTATTGGGTTTCTGGTTTTGTCTTTGTTTATGCCTATTTATCAATGCCCCTCAGACTCCTGGGCCCAAACAGCCTGGGGCTTGGAGACTGAAAGACACACATTCTTATTCCCAGGTTTGTCAGTTTGCTTTAGTTTATTTTAGGTTTTTCTATTTCTTTCTTTTCTTTTTTTTTTTTTGTCTTTTGTTTTTTGTTTTTAAGCATGGGACCGAGTCACAGTGATGGTGGAGGAAAATCATGACTCCCACTGCTGCAGTTTCTAGAAAATGCCGTTTCCTTTCCCTCTCGTGTTTTTCTTCTTTTATTATAAAATATATATACCATAAAATTTGCCTTTCTCCCATTTACAGGTGTGCGGTTTGGTGTCATTAATTACATCTGCAGTGTTGTGCCACCAACGTTGCTGTTTATTCCCAAAACATTTCATCTCTTTAAACAGAAATGCCCAGCTCTCTGTTCTGACCCTCCCACCTTCGTGTGTATCTGGAAATCAGAAAAGACTCCAGTGTGGGTAGGGATGATACTCACACCCTAGACAGCTCCGTGGGCTTGCACCTTAGCCTGAGGAATTTTGCCACCCTACCCTCTGGCTTCTGCCTCCCACCAGCCCATCTTCCAGCTCCTATCACCTAATACTGTGGTCCTCGAACCATCTAGTTGGGAGATGAGGATAATCACAGAAGCAGTCTGAGAGAGGGGGGAGCAGGACGTTGAGATGTTGGTGGAAGGATGCTGTGGGGCAGCCAGGACCCTCCGTTCTTTATCATGATTGATTTTTAGAGTCAAACCATGCACTCTCTTCCCCGCCTCCACCCTCACTGAGACACACACACACACACACACCAATGTTTGCTGGAGGGGATCACCTTTGCCTCACTACTGAGTCTGTCGCTAAATCAAACACTTACTCTGAGGTTGCCATGTGTTATCTGTGAGGGGTGGGAGGCACAGGAGATTGAGAAGGAGGCTGGAGAGAGAGGTAGCTTGTGGCCTTACGATTTTTGTTATTTATTTAATGGATAACAATGGATGTTTTTATCCTGTGCAACACCATTGTTTTGAAATGTCTGTGGATTGTGGCACATGCTTATATGTAGCTGATTAACTGAGTTACCCCACACCAATGCCTTTCTCTGTGGTGAGAGATTTGGCAGCCACTCTCTTCAGTTTTTCAAGAACACATTTAACCAGAGGCACCTGCTGTACATAGATCTCTTGACTTCTGTTCCTTCTACCTAACTCATTATGTGTTCCTTGACCAGCATCTTTTTCATTGCACCCCACCCACACCCATGGCTATAGTCCCTGTATTTATAGTGGGCAAATGGCCACAGATCATCCCTTAATGAGTAGGTATGGCTATGTTCTAATAAAACTTTAGATAACCACTATCAGAATTTCAAGAGGGAAAATAGCGAGCCTTGATGAGGACTCAGAGACATTAGAACTCTTTTGTACTGTTGTTAGAGACATAAAATGGCTCAGCTACCATGTAAAGTAGCATGGTGGCTCCTTGAAAGCCTGAAGTAGCATCGTCCCTCCAGAGGCCAGTACCATTTCAGGTGGATATCCAAAGGCATTGAAATCAGATACTTACACAGCAAGCTTCATAGCTATACACATACTAGCGAAAAGCTGAGAACAACTTGTGTCCAGCCAGCAGGTCAGTGAACAAACACAATATGACATTTATAGAGAAGTACTATTCAGCCTTAAGAAGCAGGAATGGTGACACCAACACCAACAAAGACAACACTTAAGGTGTTTTGCTTGTGAAGCAAACCACTCACTGGAAGATAAATTCTTTATGATTCCACTCATATTTGGTACTGAGAGTTGTCAATTTTGTAGACAGAGAGTGGGAAGGCAGTCACCAAGGATAGGGAGACAGGTACACCAGGGAGTCACTGTTTAAGCACTGAGGATTTGCACCTGTAAAATAAACTCTGCAGATGGACAGCGGGTATGGCTTAGAGCAATGTTTGTGTGTTAGGTGTTGCCTTAAATTGCTAAGATGATCATGCTTTGTCATTTCCAGACTTCTGTTTTTAAAAGGGTAAACACACATACATTCAGAGTAATGATTGCAAACTTGACAGAATCTAGTATCACTTGGGACTTGAGCTTGCGTGGAATTATCTTGTTATTGTTATTGCATTAACGTGGGAAGATTTTATCCACTGTGGGTAGCACCATTCCCTGGCTAGAATCCTGTAATGTATAAATAGAGAAAGGGAGCTGAGCAGCAGCATGCATCTGTCCTCTGATTCCTGACTGTGGGTGTGACGTGACCAGCTGCTTCAAACTCCTCCTGCCCTCAACCCCTCTCCATGATAGATTGCACCCTTCAACTGTGAGCCAGATGAAACCCTTTCTCCCTTGAGAGAACTATGCAGAGAATGATGAGGTTGGAAGCCTCCAGAGATAAGAGAGGAGAAATGAGTTAGATGGATCACAGAATGTCTTGGGGCAGTGGACATACTTTTTATGATAGGAGATATCTGCCATACACTTGTGAACTACAGAACACATACACAAGGTATGAACAGTCCATGTAATCATGGACTCTAGGTGATAACTGGCATTCGGATGTTGGTTCATGGATTGTCAAAATGCACCATACTCAGCTAAGGAGATAACTGGAGGAGTTTGGGCACATTTGGGAGAGGGACATCACAGAGTACATAGTAACTGTACTTTCCAGACAGTTTTTGCTAGGGAACTCAAACTGCCCTAAAATATAAAAAATAACGTGGGAGAGTTGAGGGATGGAGGTATAGATGAGACAGCCATGGACAGAGTACAGTAATTATGAAAACCTGAGGACGGGCTTCTATTGTGCTGTCTGCTTAGATTTCTGTTGGAAGCTATCCTTACTACAACGTGAAAGGAAAGCAAGTGCAGGAATTGACTTGGGTCGTGCTTGTCACCCTCTTCCGGTTCCCAAGGAGAGCAGTGTGAGGTCACAGGAGCTCACTCCCAGACTGAACCTCCCCCTTTTGGAACCCACTCTTGACCTCCTTCAGCCTCAATTTGCTCTTGTGTAAAATATCGGATAATTTATACCCCATAACTCTTGAGCTCATTAAATATCATGGTTAGTATGAGGGCAATAGCAGTGCCTACAGCAGAGAGGGCACCTGGAGCAGCAGAGCAGCAGGAAGCAGAGTGGTCAGGGGTTGAGAGGAAACATGAGAGCCAAGCAGGATACTGCCACCTGCCGGTGGAGGAGTTGGGGGGCTTCAGCCCTAAAGATTCCTTGAGTGGGAGTAGTGTTTCAGAGGGGCAGGGCATGAATCTGGCCCCACTTCTTTAGCAGGAACAGGACCAGAGGGAGAGAGTGCAGCCATCTCAACTCCTGGAGAAGGTGCACTGAGAGCCACACAACCTAGATCCAGGGCAGGCAAAAACCCCAGAGCAATTAGGATTTTAGTTAAAGGCTTGTTGGATGTTTAAGTCTTTATTGATTAGAAAAAAAATAAGGAAATCTTGGAAGACTGTAGCAAGAGCTGTGCAGACATGAAATGGAGGGGATGGACTCAAGGTTCGGACTCCTAAATACACATGGCCCTTCCATGCATTACAGTCCTTTGGGCCCCATTCCACCCCCGTTGTTCACCTGCAAACATGATCCCATCCTACATTCATCATTAATCACAATCTGGATTGAGCTGGCTCTCTAGTTGACATTGGTCTTCCCACACAATTTCGCTGAGATGATGTTGAGTTGCAAGGTCGCTGGTTTCTAGGCATTCCTCACACTTACTGTACTGGAGGTCCCCTTAGAAGTCGCCTCATCTGCATATGGTTTTTCCATTTCCCAGTAGAGGTCACACAGCAGGAAACCTCTGACCCTATCTGGTCACTACTTGACAGGAAAGCTGCTCTGCAGAGCTGGGTGTCTGGACGGAACTGATTTGCTAAAGTAAAGCGATCGCTCCTCCCCTTCCCGTTTAATTGAACTGGCATCATTTGCCTTTCCTTCATCTTAGCTTGCCTCCTTGTTCCCAGCATTCTCAAATTCTGCAGAAACCCTTTGAAGGTAGGTTTCCAGCTCCTGAGCTTGACTCGCTGTCCTGCCATGATGGGAGCTGTCATTTCTAATTTGTTTCTTTTTTTTTTTTTTTCCTACCCACTTTGTGCAAAATATTTTAGTAAAGAATGCAGTCCCCCCCCAAAGAGACTTGTTTTGATGCCAGATGTGTTTAAATGCCCTCATATTGAACTGTGTGATCTAATTATGAAAATTAAAGTGAGTTTAGGGAAGAAATTAGGAAAAGCCCTCAGCTTCACAGTTTTGGAACTGGCTTTGCATTTCCCTGGAGGCTCTGCACCATTCCTCATATTTTTTTCCTCTCTAGTGATGAGGCACCTCTTTTTAGCTTTAGGAGCACCAAGCACTGGGTAGCTGTGACACTGGAGATGTCTGAAGCTGTAACACCATAGTCATTTTAGGGCCAGCCTTTCCAGTGGTTAAACTGGCTTTTGGTGACTTTCCACTTGCTAGGTTCCCTTCTCAGTTGGGTCGGGCTGTGTTATCTTTAGAGCTCCACATATCACCTGCCTTGTTCCAGCAGGCAGCCTTTCTGCATGGTCTCATACCAGAGCAGAAGCATCCCCTGACCCTGACCATTTTTGTGCAAGGTCATTAGAAGAACTGGAGTGGAAAGGCCAAAGCTTTGGGAAGCTCTCTACAAGCTCCATATTGGTGAGAGGCTTGGGACTCAACAAATATCTCTGACAAGTGTATCTCCCAAGACATGCAGAGCATAGAAATAATCACAGGCATACTTCCTTTTAACAAGTACAAATTAAGGTTTTGTAGTGTGTCCTATTTGTTGGGGTTCTCTAGTAGAACAGAACCAATAGTGAGAGTGTATATTACAAAAGTGATTGATTAGATTGGCATAGGTGATATGGACTAAGTAATCCAACATTGGCTACCTACCTGCTGGAGACTTTGAGAATCTTGTAACTACTCAGTCCATGAGGCTAGATGCCTCTGTAGTCCCAGTCTGGTGCTGAAGGCCTGGAGAATTCCTGGAAAGATGCTGGTCTTCAATGCATATTAGAAGGTCTGGGAAGCTGGGCTTCCAAGTAGGCCAAGGATGGCAACAGCATTGCTTTGCCCTAGGACCACTTTGTAGATGGGCTGCCTCTGGAAGGTGCCACACGCTCTGGTGGGTCTTTCCCCTCAGTTAATTCTTCCTAGAAATGCCTTCCTAGACCAACACAAAAATAAGTCTCAGTAGATTGCAGAGCCAATCAAGTTGAAAACTAGACTTAACCATCCATCATCGCATGTATGGAGATCACAGTGTTTGCTGCCTGTGGGACAGTGTAGTGATGTCCCTTCTTCATTTTCAATCTCAAAGTCTTGAACTAGGTAAGCCGTGTAGGTTGATACTGGGTGACACCTCAGCTCAGTGTTCTCATGAACCACTCAGAGACTTAATTTTAATTGGCAGTCATTTTATATATTCACAAGATGTAGAGTGTTCTGGTGGCATATGTATATCTTGTAGAGTGGTTAAATCATCCTTATTAACATATCTGTCACCTTATATCCTCATCATGCCTTTGCGATGCTGTGATGTTTATATGCAGGAGGAGCTACTGATTGACAGATATATAGATTCAATTAGATTAAGACTTTAACTGTACAAATGTGTAAATGTGTCAACTACAATTAAACTCAGTTGAGACTGACAGAATAGAATTGAACATTGTTTCTTCCGGAAAGCCACCAACAATGATTGCCTCAGACAGAAGAGGTTGTCAGAGAAACCTCCTGTGTTGTTTAGTTGAATATTAGCTTGAGAGATAATTGTCTTTTCTTTTCATTGGCATCATTTTTTTAAAGCTGTGTCATGCGAGATAGGGAGGTGGCTTAGTCCGTACATCCCTTCTGTGATAAGTGTGAAGACCTGCGTGTGGATCCCCAACACCCGTGTAAGAAGATATGGCTGGTGCCCATACATATAATCCCAGTAGCAGAGACAAGCAGACATCTGGAAGCTCATGGACCAGCTAGCCTGGCATACATGGTGAAGTTCCAGCCTATGAGAGTCCCTGTCTCTAACAAAAGTTGGAAAGCACTTGAGGACAGACACCCTACTTTGTCCTCTGACCCCGCAACACTTGCTGTGTACGTTCATACTCACATGCACATGCAGTGTGTGCATAGTGTGTTCTATCAGATTTGAGCATTCAACCCTGACTTCCTGAACACATGACTAGGTTACCATGCACCCAGAGATTACTTTCTTTTCATTGGGCTTTTGGAAATAAAACTTTCTGGCTCTTGACCTAATGACATTTTTTAATCTTTTTAGGATGGCACGATATGCCTCTGATTCTCTTTGTATTATTTATCTCTGTGTAGGATTTCATCTTCCAAAATTTTAGATTATAAGAAAATCCTCTCATAGATTAAAAATGATTGAAAAGATCTCTGTTAAATGCAGACTCACCCTTTTCTTAATCATTGAACCATTTGGGATAGCATCCATGAATACATTTGAACTTTTATACCATTAGGTAGGTGTTTAGAAGTTACCACCTGATATTCCAGGCTCTGAACAAGACAGAGCATGATCCATTTGTCTGATGATTGATGGTTCCCCTCTAGCGCTTCTGCATGAATAGAACACTTGCTTTTTCTGGTACCTTCTTTTCCTCTTCCCTGCAAGCATCTTTCTCATATTCTTACATTGTGCCTGGGCTCTACTGATGTGTCCTGGAGCAAGTCAAGGGGCGGGGGATTTTGTTTTGTTTGGTGAGATATCCTAACATTCACCTTGGCTTAAAGACATCTCTTACTATACTTGCAAACATATGGTTCCTTGAAATAGATCATTTCAGAATATACATTGCTGACAAAGGATTCACTCAGAGGCCCTGGAGTTTCTTGATGTGGAAAGGGCAGGATTCTTTCCATCAAGAAATGAATCAGAGATAAGGAGAGTAATGGAATGAGCTCTGGAGACCAAGAAGAGAAAAAGGGAACAATGCCCAGCTACAGCTGCCAACCCTCATCACAAACTGGGGTAACTAAAACCAGAAAATAATTGAACCCTGTCATAGTAAGTCAACTTAGAAAGCAAGGACTCCAGAGACAGAGAGAAAACACCGAGTACTTGAGCCTCTGATCTGAATCATCAGAGTTTGGTCTTCTGGCCACCTTACCCATTTATTTGCCATCCACCCACCTATCCATCTACTCATTTATCCATCCACCCACCCACTCATTTACTGCTTACCCACACATCATCTGCTTAGCTACTTATCTCCCTACCTCCATTCATCCTTCTACCCACCTGGCCATCCATCCATCCATCCATCCATCCATCTATCCATCCACCCATCCATCCTTCCACTCCGTCTGCTTACCCACTCATTTATCCATCCATACACTCACTTATCTATCCCTCACCCATTCATTTACCATTCACCTACTAATCACCTACCCATCCATCCATTTATCCACTGGCCCACCCACTCGCCCATCCATCCACCTTTCTATTCATCTACCCACCCATTCAACCTTCCACACAAGCAGACAAAACCAGGGTATTTGAGACCCTACAGTGTACCCATTGTTAGAAAGGGGGAGTGTTTCTTTTTCCTTTCCCTTTTCTCTTTTTTTTTTTTAACTCTAAGCCCACTCCAGCAATGTAGAGCAGAGACAGAATCACCAGTGTGTAAAGGCAAGCCCATCTGTCTGTCTACCCACCTGTCTGCCTTCCCTATGATCCCTTCTCAAAACCAACTGAGATCTTGCTCAGTTGGGCCCACTGGGAAGAGAGACTTCATCCTATAGAGTCTAATAAGGCGTCAAGAATCTAGTCACATGACTTGGGGTCCTCTTAACACTCCTCTATAACTAAAGCAAGTGCTGTGCAAAAGCTTCTAAAATAACTTTCTGCATTTATGCCCCCTAGTTTGAGATTTATTAGAAATAACATAGGATTTCAGTGCCTAATAGGTCATCCTACCAAAAATAACCACTGCTTATGTTTCCTTTCGCCTAGTTATCTAATTGATTTATTTCAGGAAGACTTAGGGAATAGCAGCATTTCCATCCCATCGCTGTGAACTGTGGGGTATTATTTACACATGTCCCTGATGGGTCTGCATAAGTCGCCCTCACCCTACACACTGAGCCCATGTTCACAATAGTGTTCACAATATTGACTGTAGTGTTTATTTGATCATTCCCCTAGTTTTCCTCATGCAACTTACATTCTATGTTATTTGGAGTTTTGTCCTGGCTTTTTGAAAAATTTATAGGGAATCTAAATTATAGAATCTATCTCTCAGTACTGCTCTTTCTCAGCTGACAGTTCATTAAAAAGTTTTTGTTCAGCCTTCATATTGTTTCGGCCTGACATGGTTTCTTTTTCTTTAAAGGGGAAGGGGGATTTGAGAAATATCTTTATTCAACTAGCTGAAACTGTTCCAGAACTTAATTAGAAGTAGCATATTGCAACTGTTTGGGTGTTATCTAGAGGCAAAATAATTACCCTGTAATAATAATCCATGTTGTGCTAAGCCCATCATTATTGTCATCAAGGGCTGGGGACAGCAACTTACAGCTCTTAAGGGTACTAGGCTACTCTAGGGAACATCCACAAAAGCTGAAGGGAAAAAAAATAGAAAAGAAAAGTTATTGTGGCTATATACGCTCAGAGTTCTTGGACTTCATGCAAACCCAGTCCTGTGAGAGCAGGAAATTGTGTTCTATTGAGGCTTGAGGCAGGGCCCGTGGTTTCTGTTACTGCAGCATGTAGCCCCTATCTGGTCACAAAGCCTCGGGAATATAAGAAGACCTTTTTTTTTTTTTTTTTTTTTTTAAATCTGTGCTGTACTGCTGAGGGCTGGGCCTGGCATGACAGGCACCAACCCAAGACTAGAAGCTAGCCGAGGGTCACACAAGATATCGCCCCAGTTCTGCTCCCTGTGTAGTAATTGTTCAGGATGTCCAAATTCCCTGCATTCAAAGTTCAAGAAATAACTAAGTCAATTACAGAGTTCAGTACCAAGAGCTATATCTCAAATGTAACTAGGCATCTTAGATTTGCAAAATCTGGGCAATGGATACTGGCTGCCCAGTCTGGGCTCTTGGTTAATGAACAAGGCAGTGATCCCCATGGTCCTCCATTAAAAGGCACTTAAAAACACCCATTCTTCCAATCTGGTTATGTCTTCCTGTCTCCAGGGAAGAACACAGATAACTGTCGGTTACTTCAGTGACTGAGATAGCCAGCTCCACCATGGGCACCATGGCACATCTGTGTGGGTCCTACAGCCCGCTGTTTGGCTTTCTAATGGAATGATGCCCGCAGCTCCTGATTGACAGAGCTGCATTCAAGAGAGTAAGAAAGTGCAATGACAGGAAGTGCTGTGAAAGGCTCTGCCAGAGGCCTCTTGCAGCCCCAGGAGGAGAGTTCTGTCCTTCCTTGCCCTTACTCCTAAGATCACTAGACTTTGGTGACCCTGGGGTTGGCAGGACCTAGAGAGCTTCGGCAAGCATGCTTAGTTAAAGAGATAGTGCTGTCAGAGAAAGAGGATCTCAAGCAACCCAGATTTCCCTCACACTGTAGCTGCTTCCTGCTGTCTAAATGAGGAGAAGTAATTAAGTTTATTATCTGTGACCTAATGCCAATTCCTCTCGCATCCTTGCTTTGTGCAAAGGGAGAATGCCATTTACAAAGGAGTAGCTGGACTAAGCTTTACTCTTGTCAACGCTTTCAAGGGTTATAAAACAAGCCTACTGAGTGAGCAAGCTGGGGAAAGACGGTACTCCAGAGCCCTCCCTGACAGCCCAAATTGCATACTTTATCGTAAAAAAGTAGAAGTCAGGGTGTTGAGGAATGTGTACATTGTCAGGGCTGGGGAGGTGGCTCAGTGGGTTCCAGCTCCTGCTGCATAAGTATTCACACCTGAGTTCAAATCTGCCTCACCCATGTAAAAAACTCGATATGGCCATGGGTACTTGTGACCCCAGCACTAGGTAGGCAGAGGATCACTGGGATTTGCTGGCCATCATTCTAGCTCCAGATTTAGCCAAAGACTCATTTCCTGTCTGAAGGGACTAAGCCAGAGAGTAATAAAGCAGGATGCCCGATGTCCTCATCTGAGTCTACACCACACACACCAATTATGCATATCAGTGAATCAAAGGATCACAATGCCTCTAAAACTCTTGCCAGGCCACTTTCTTATCTACTAAAGCCTTTTAATTTTCTTGTGTTAAGTGAACAATGATTGAAATTAGATAAAGGACAGATGGTACTGATAATGGCAGAATCTCCAAGTACAGTAACATTGTACCGAACCATGCTAAGCCTGATAGCTTGCACACTAAGAAAACCCGAGGCTAACTAACTAAAGGATTTGATCATGAAGCAGTAAGACATTGTAACTGCAGGAAATGATTTTATTTACACCTTTTCTTCCTTTTTTGAAAAGTAGGGTATTTTTGTGATACGTTTTAAATGGTACTTTCAGAAGCTGTTATTTTGGTCTGATTCTTTCATTCTGCATGTGCTAATTTTCTTGATTAATTTGGAGAACATCTGCATATAATTCTAAGAGTTTTTCACTGGCAAAACCTCCCAGCTTCCCACAGGACTTAGAGACTTACCATTCTGGAATCCTGTCTAATTGAAATGCCAAACCTACAATGGTGCCAAAGCCTAAGTGTGTAATTACGCCATTTTCTCTTGATCTTTCAGAGTCTTCCTGCGAGCGATTAATCAGTATGCAGATATGCTGAACAAGAAATTTCTGGATCAAGCCAACTTTGAGCTGCAGGTAAAAGGAGAGATAGGCAGCACCTTTGTGGGAGAATCATGTTAAAACAAACGGCCGGTCAGCATCCGTCATTTCTGTCTCCAATCCCCGGATCCTAATCGACCTCTCATTGGAGGTGTGGGAATGGGATCCAAGGAATGAAAATCATGCTTCCAGTGCATTTGCTCCATTTAGCAAGTTAGGAGATAGAGTTGTATCCAAGAGAAAGGACTGACTCAGAGTGGCAAGGAGGGACTCTCCTAGCAGGAAGCAGGCAGGCCACCAAGTGCCACTATGCCTGGCTGCCAGCCTCGTCTTAGATCGTCCTAAGACAGGCTGAAGGGTTCAGTCGAGGAGAATCGTGTGTGCTTCACTGAGCTAATTGCTTCTGAAACTCTCTCTCTCTTTCATACGCTCTCCTGGCTTTTTGCCACTGTAGTGTCCACAGTGAGTCCTCCTGCTTCATAAATACCTCTTCTGTATATGCCCTGCCTATGCGTTGGGGAGCAGTGTTGGAGAAGGAACCCCAGGGCCTTGTGCAGGCTTGCTAAGCACTCAACAAACTGAGCAACATCCCCAATCCTAGCAATATTACTTTAAAAATTTTTTTTTCTTACTATTGTTTTTCTCTGCTTGATGCTTGTTTTCATGTCATAAACAAAGATTCACATGCAGTAAATGAGTTGTTAGGAAATATTTCCTCTACTCTTTGAAACTCTCATTCCCTTTCTGCGGGAGTGACTTGTAACTAACCGCCCTGTGTTCTCCCTGACACCAGATGCACTTACGTGGGCCGATGCATGAGTTCATCTTGCTTTTAACATGTGTTGGTTCACGCCGAGTGTTTTACAGTCCTGTCATACTCCACAGCATGAATGTGCCCGCACTCGTGTGCAAGATGACCCAGAGGCTGCTGCTTCTTACTATCCTGAGCCAAGCTCCCATGAGCTTCCATGGATGTCACCACATGTACTCCCTAGAAAAGGCAGACTGCAGGCAAAACAGGATGAACACTTAAGCTTGATGGACAGGGTCACAATACCCTTCTAAAAATGTTCTAGCAATAACACCCTCGCCAGCCACATATATGTATATGTACATCTGTGTGTGTGTGTGTGTGTGTGTGTGTGTTTATAAAGCTTGATTAATTTTCTTTTTTGAGAATTTCATACATGTATGTAATATGTTCTCGTTACTCTGACCCACGGCCCCACGTTCTCCTCTCTTCCTCCAACCTGTCAGTCTCCCTTTCTCACATTTCTGTCTTGTATTTTGTCTTGTGACCCACCGAGTTAACCAGGACACCCTTGCTAGCCTTTTTTGAATGAAGCAGCCTTGTGCAGCCTTTATTTCGAATTTTTGATCCTTGAACCTTTTTTTTTTTTGATCACTACATTTTTATGACTAGTTAGGCTGAGAGTTTTTATCAGCTGTGGGGATTTTTGCTATAAACGGTCTGGCCATTTCTTTTGTTCGGATTGGGTGTTAGTGTTTTTAATAAGCTGAGCCTCTTGATACATCCGATTCGTGGTTTTAAGTTTATTATATAAAAATATTTAACTTTTCTCTAATCAAACCTGACATTTCTCTTGTGATTTTGTGATCTTAGGTTTTGCATAGTAAATCCCTAATTGCCTTAGTGCTGTAGATTGAGTTAGCGGCAATGAAGTTAATATCAGCAATTACCTACAGATTCTGCTTAGTGATTAATTTCTTTTTTTACTTTTCAGTACTCTAATCTACCTAAGATTTCTGTAGCTCGTGTTAGGACCGGGGTCTGTCTTTCCCCTCCCCACTTTGAGGTCATGATTGGCTTAGTCTGTCTCCAGTGATTTGACATGCTGCCATCGGCCGAATTGAAAAGCTACATGTGTATGGATTCTGTTCTCTGTGTTGTTACCATAGTGGCTTCGTTGCTTGAGCTCCTTAGCCGGATAGTGGAATCTGCCCGGATAGTGGAATCTGCACCTCCCGGTTAATTTTCTGTTAAGAATTGCCCTGGCTTTTTTCGTCCATCTCTTCTTGCACGTGTTGTTTAAGATCAGCTTATTGAGCTTCTCTTCTGAAAGTCATGTTGCTTGGATGGTAAGGGGACTTGCTGGACTTGTGAGCTTGGAAACGTTACAGCATCTGGTGGAGTTTTTTGCAGCCTGTCTTTCTCCCATCCCATGCTTGTTTTAGTTTTCAGCAAATTCCGGCCTGCCACGTGACTTGCTGGCTGGATTCCTGTCTGTCCTGGATGTGACTGCTGCTAGGGAGGGACCCTTCTCTCCAGTGAAGCCATCTGCTCTGTACTCTGCTACACATGATGTATGATGACTGCTTCCTGGGTTCTCGCCCTGAAACTGAACACCTTGAAGGCTCTGTGTTCTCCGGGTTCCAGAGCTGAGCCCATGCAGGAGTGCTGGGTGTGGGCAAGCTACAACTGCTTGTGATTCCTCAGTACTCCTGGCCCTGTAAATGAATACGAAGGATGAGGAGTCAGTGACACTATCCACTGAGAAGTAGCATTCAGCCTGGTGTGGTGGTGCATACCTCTAACCCCAATTCTTGGGTAGCTGAAATAGAAGGTTCTAGGCTGGTCTGAGCTGTAAAGCCATACCCTACCATAAGAAAACAAAACAACAAAAGAACAGTCTCTCTCATGTCTGCCGTCCCACCTCAGGAAGCTAAGGCAGAAGGATTTCAAGTTATGGTTATACCTTGGCTACATAGTGAGTTTTAGGCTAGCACAGGTAACACAGCAAGAACCTTTGTTAAAACTAAAATTAAAGAGGGCTGTGATCTAACTCAGCAGTAACATGGTAACATACTTTTCTATCAAGCGTAAGCCCTGGATTCAATCACAAAAGGAAAAAGGGAGGGAGGAAAAGGATTGGACTGGATTGGATTGGATTGGACTGCACTTGTGGTTTGCATTATGGCTTTTAAATGTACTTGGCAGGCGGGAATGCTGACATACATGGCAGAAGTATTAGGAGTTGCAGTCATTGTTAGCTGCGTAACCAGTCAAGGCCATCATGGAGGACATGAGACTTTGTATAAAAAAATGAAAGGAAGGAAGGGAGGGAGGGAGGGAGAGAGGGAAGTAGAAAGGAAAGGAAAGGAAAGAAAAGAAAAGAAAAAAAAAGAAAAGAAAAGAAAAGCAGGTACCAGATGTACGTTTCCATGTTGACCTATCTCTTCCCCTCCCTCCCATCCCACCCTTCCTGCCAGCCATGGTTCTGTGACCCTCAGAACGTACCTAGCACTGTCCTGAGAGCGAGAGGCCACAGGAGGGAGGTGTCCTTTCAAAAGTAAATGAAAAGGAGCAGTTTGCATCTTACCTACTGGAGCCATCCCTTTTTATTGCAGAAGAGGCCAAAGGAGGATATGCCTTGTGGGCAGTGATGAAGCACTCTGAGGTTGGGGACATCTGCTCAGCTTTGAGCCTGCTGTAGCTGTGAGGATCCAGAGATGAGTAGCCAGTGCATCGTTAGTTCTGTGGTGGTCAGAAGCACCATAGGCAATGCCATTTCCTAGAAAGAGCCAGATAAAGGGGGCCACACACATTCTTAAATCCCAGGGATGCTCTTGAATTCCCACATTTCATGGGTCATTAGACTCAGAGCTGGTAATGTGAACATCTTATGTTTATGTGATCCTTTGTAGCTATGGAATTTGAATATTATCCCTGGTTTGTAAATGAGAAAAAACAGCATCTACAAATGTCTTCCAAAGATCATCCTTCAAAGCACATACAGTCCATAAATCCTTGAAATGAAGGTTTGATCTTTTTACATGTTTTCCCTAATTGTCTGGTGTATGCATAATTTTGGTATAATAAACAGTCATAAATTATGCAAGTGTTTACTGTTCTTCAGAGAGGGGCTCCATCACATGCTAATAGTTAGAGCTAAAACCATGCAGAACTCTACACGTGCTCAACATCACCATACCTGTAGCCACCACTTCTGCAGGTAATAATCCCTTGTGCCTTCCAGGATGCCTACCTAGATAGATACTACTAGCAACCTCATGTTATCTGTGAAGAAACTAAGCCACAGGCAGAGGTTAGAGGAGTTGCTCTGGTGAACTGACCCTCACGCTCAGCCATGAATCACATTGTAAGGGCTGGTTTGCAGTGCTGTGGGTTTCTTAAGCATTTCAGGATAATAGTTGGCCAGAGCCTTTCTGAGATCCAATGTTAACACTTAGCATCTCAGTGTCTTCTGTCCTTTTGGTTTTCAGCTATGGAACAACTACTTTCACCTGGCTGTGGCTTTCCTCACTCAAGAGTCCCTGCAACTGGAAAATTTTTCAAGTGCTAAGAGAGCCAAAATCTTGAACAAGTAAGTCCTCCCCGAGTTCTGCCACGGCGGGCCAGAGCCTCCTGCTTATTACCCTAATTTCCATGTCTCCTCTAAGTCAACTGGGTACAAATTGAGATGTAATCACAGTATAATGAAAGGGTGGTTTCAAATCACAGATCCGGCATCACCTTTGTAACCCATGAATCAAGATCTAAAATTGCAGGATTCATCTTGGTAGGTTCAAAGTCAGTGCAATTGGAGATGGTTAGTGCTACACAGCATTTGAGTTTCTGGAGATAATGACTTTTGCTGAGCACTCTCTTGATGTCATTACGCACACGGTTTGCTTTATTGCTTAGTTTTTCAATTCTGCTTCTATAAAAGAGAGTTCTGATGAAACCATCAGCCCTGCTGGGACTGTCCAGCTGGTGAAGCAGAGTTATCCATGGTTTCCTTCTTGTCACAAAAGTGCCTGGTCTCTGGGTAGAAGGGTGGAGTGGACTGGCTTAGCCCATGTGTCATTGAAGAAGCTTCATGAAGGCCAAGATCCTTGGGCAGCTCTGTGGTGCCAGAGTGCATCCTGAACGATGCTGTTCCCATGTCAAGAAAAAGCTCTCGGACTGAGATGACTCAGTGGGTCAAATGCTTGCTGCTCAAGCATAAGTTTCTGAGTTCAAATCCCCAGAACACGTGTAGATCCAGACACAGTAGTGCATCTCTATAGTTACAGCACTCATATGGTGTGATGAGAAAGAGATACAGGGCGATCCCCAGAAGCTTTCAGGCTTACACAGAAGCAAACAAGAAACCTTTTCTCAAAGAACATGGAAGTGTGGATCCAAGACTTCTGAATTCAGCACACACACACACACATACACACACACACACACACACACACACACACACACCCAACCACACACACACATGATTTATAGAGAAAGAAAAAAAAATGGTAACTTAGGTTCCTTCCCTTAGGTGTCCTGAGGACTTGGCTCCTTTCCTTCTGCCTCAGTTCCACTAATGTCACTCTGCTCCAGGTACCCCTTCAATAAAGACTCCTCCGAAGATTCTGAAAAGGTACCCATATTTCTGGGTCATTAATGCCTCTAAGTTTTATTATGACTGTGCCAATGCTTTGCCAAGCCCCTGTGAATTGCTGAGGTTAGAGGAGTCTTGGAATGTGGCAGCTGCTCTGCCTCTCAGAGTCTAGCAGTTTCTATCTCTCTTACTGGGAAATGGAAAGCACATGGAGTGCTGGAGTATAAGACATGTTTCTGCATATAATACTGAGCTTAGTTCACATGCCAGCAACCTTCTGTGCACTGTGTGTGCATGTGTATATGCATGTATGTATATGTTTATGTAGGTGTATATGTGTACATATGTATGTTTATGTGTCCTGTGTGTTTCATATATAATCATTAAAGAGCAAGACTCTTCAGTAAGTCCTCACATCAGCCATGTTTTGCATCTGAGCAAGTTGAAGAAAGCCCAGAAGGCTCAAGTCATGGGTCGCTTTATCTGGCTCATGCTGGCAGATTGCAGCCCAGGCAGCTCTTGGTGAGCAAGCCCAGGGAGGACTTAACACTGCTTGACTTTCAGCAAGTGCTTGTCTGCAAACCTTCCTGCATCTGACCAGATCCCCTCTGGCTCCCTCAGGTGCTTGACCCCAAGAGCCATGAATGTAGACAGTGACTGTTATTTAGAAGTGGCAGGTGTACCTGCCCAGCCGAGCACAGTGAGAGCAGAGTAGCACCCACCTGTGGCTGCTGGCACATGGCCCCTCCTTGGAACCTTCTCAGGGCTTTATTGCTCACCATGGCCCCCCATGCCCAGGGATAGACTTTTGCTGGCTGTACATGCTGAAGACTGACCCTACATGAAGTTCCCACTTCCTGACATATACAGGACTTGTGAGAAGGAAGGAATGATTGCTTGTGTTGTCACTGTCCGTGTGGTAGGAACCATTATTTTAGAAGCAGAGTACCCTTAGGCAGCTCTCAGTGTGGCTCACTGAGGCTAGTCAGCAACTTGAAGCACAGGCTCCCGCCGTTGGTTATGTTTGCTCAGCAGTCTGTGGACACTGGGAGGAGACTCCGCATCCAAACCCAGCACTTGCTGCCTTTAGAACCCATTTTATATGAAGCACCTACACTTCCTGCCCTTAGAGATGGATGCCTACAGGAGAAGAGATTCTTTTAAGTTAGATGCAGCTTCTGGAGGCTTTGATGCTGAACGCTGTGGAGACCGGGGTGGTAGTTCTGTGCTGGGCTTTCCTCCTGCTGGTATGTTAACAGTCCAAGCTGGAGCAGCATCAGCGATTGCTTTAATCACACAGGGCCCTGCTGTCCAGAGAAAGTTTTTGCTTCCCCTCTTGCTGTATGGATTCAAAGGCCACAGAACTAAAGGAAATTAAACATGGCCAGTTGGTGTCTCCCTTTCCAGAGGCCACAGGGACTCTGGATTGGGCTTTCCTATCTCTCTTAGACACAATAATAAGAGACTCTGGAGCTGTGCTTCTGTGTGTTCTCAAGGATTTCTCAGGGGGAGTAGCCTGACTATATTAGAAGTTGTCTTTGTAAAACTCCATGGGATATTTGGGCCTCGCTAGGCCACAGACTACATGTGACAATGACTGGCCATCCAGAGTACAGTGTGCTTCTGTCCATGGTAAACCCAATATGACTTATAAGCCTAAGAGACATCAGCTTCATGCAGGGTGTTACCAGCATTTGTGATAGTTGTGCCTTACACACTTCATAATACATTTGCAAACATTATGCTTAAATAGCAGATGGCTTAAGAAGTATCCCAGGGTGTCCTGCCCAAACTCTTTAATTGTCTGGGTGCATTGAGTGCCTGGATATGATAAGCCTTTAGCTTATCTGGTGGAACAGGATTAGACCTCTTCTGTGCTCAGGCAAGTGTGGTCCTGATGCTGGGGGAAGAGGATCCCAAGGTGAAGACATTGGTTGTCTAGTGGAGAAGCTAAGTTAGAGATGTAAGTAGAATCGGTAGAGCGTGAAGTTGTTCCCAGAGCCCTGAAAGCTGGAGGCTGGCCTGCAGGGCACAGCCTAAGGAGCAGAGGCTACCAGGTGTTGTGGGCGTCAGACAAGGGGAGGATAGAAACTTAAGTGTCTGCTAGTTTGACTGACATTGCACCCCAAAGGGCATGGCCCAATCTTCTAACAAAGAGATTCACTGATGAATGTGTGTCAGGGAGTTGGGGGTTGGCGGGTGGGCAGAGGGCAGAGCATGCAAGGAGGCCAGACGAAATTAGCCTCAGTGGCCTGCGGTAGTAGTAGCTGGTCTCAGACACTTGGGGCATGATGGGTATGTTTCACTTCCTCTCACAGAAAGCATTTGGTCTGAGGTAGATTCAAGTCCTCTCACTCATACCCTCAGGACTGTCCATGTGTGGCCTGTTGGCTTCTCTAGGGCATACCTGAGTGCAGAGCCTCTGCCTTCTCTTTTCCTGCCTGGTCTGCCTCACCATGGCTCAAAAAGGTAGAAACTTCTAGAATCAGAAGATCCACTTGTTCATGCCCGAAGTACCTGGGTGTAATACACACATACACACACAAACAAGCCACATCATACCAAGAACTGAGTATGTCAACTCCAAATAAGAGGGGATTTGCCTGTAAACCCCAAGGAATTTTATTTTAACTTATAATTTGTTCAAATTAAATTTATTTAAAATGTACTTTAAAGAACCCAGAGGAATCAAAGTCCATAATAAGAAAATGCTGCCATTCAATCTTAAGACATCCTTGGTGCTATGACTCCCAGCGACAGACATCAGGAGGATGCTTTGGACTACCATCCACCCTCCTCAAGCTTGTTTACATTATTGGGGTTCGGGAAATGTAAATAAAATGCAGAAGTTAACTTTAAATTCACAGTCATTTGGTCAACATTAATATGTCACATGCCCACATATGCTCAGGACCCAAGTTTGTTGTGGGAGAGAAAGAATTCCTGAATAAGTTTTGCACGTTTTTGTTTTTGTTTTTGAGACAGCGTCTCTCTGCATAGCCCTGGCTGTCCTGGAATTCACTGTGTGCATCAGGCTAGCCTCAAAGACAAAGAGATCCTCCTGTCTCTGCCTCCCAAGTGATGGGATTAAAGGCATGTACCACTAAGCACAGCACTTTTGAATGTATTTGCAAATACATTCCCTCTTTCAATGGCATCACAGCAGAGGGAGGGGACATTGAATGAGCCAGCTCCGATCTTTTAACTTATCCATTTTTTCCCCTTGTGAAATCTATACCCTCCTAAAAGGACTTGTTTTGCAGCTGGACCAAAACATCACAGAAAGAGAATCATCCCCATTTCATCAGACACTGGCTTCTGATGATGCCAGACTATAGATGGGGTGCTGGGGGAAGCTAAGGAGAAATAAATGTCCTGTTTTGTGATGTGGCCTAATCAGAAGGTAGGATTCTATACGATCAATTCAGTTCTCACGCTAATTTTTTTTTTTTTAAAGATTCAGATTGTTCCAAGTAAATCCACTTTAAGGGTTAGGAGGGGACCCATGGAAACAAACTTCATAATCAGTAGCCTAGTGCCACCTTCAAGTTGGCAAAGCTGGTTAGATACATTGGTGAGGCATTGCTCTGGGGAGCATTAGTAAAGTTCAATGCAGGCAGAACACTCGTGTCAGCCCTGTGTGTAACAGTGCTCTTTCCCAGTGGTCTCATCCCCTCCGATCTATTGTGTTGGGGTTTTTGCTTGTTTGTTTGTTTGTTTGTTTGTTTGTTTGTTTCTCCATTAAGACAGAAATGCCTCATCCTTCATATGAGCCCACTTCCTGGATATCTTTTTCTTTCTCTCTTGTCCTAACCGTCCACCGTTTTGAGACTCTAGCCACAGACACTCTACTCCCCCAGAACCTCCAACCATGTTACAATGCACAGGATGGGGCATTCGGTGCTATTGATTGCTCTCCCCAAGTCCTTCAGCTGTGTCTTGGTCCCTAACACAGAGCTCTGCTGCTTTGTAAAGAGATTGCCATCGGTGCATTTTCTTGGAGGTAAGAGATTTCAAGGGCACGAGGCCAGCATTTTCTCAACTGCTGAGGTTCTTGTGCTGCATAGCAGCATGGTACTTAAGCACGGAAGGGGAAGCAAGGAGTACAGAGAGGGGGTGTTCATGAGAGAGAGGAACAGAGGACTTGCTTTATAAATATATACTCTGCCCATGACTAGTCTATTCTTGGAGACCTAACTCTGTCCCGTGAGATCTAACTCACTCCCAAGAGATCTGACTCACTCCCTCAAGACCCAACCTTGAGAGAACCAACCCAGTCTCTTGAAAGACATTTATCCATTCCTGTGGGTAGTATTCTCATGATATAAACACATCTGCCAAATGTCTTAATGTCTGCCATCTCTCTGTCCTATTACCTTGGAGACCAAACTTGCAGCACATGGACCTTTGGAGACAAGTGTCCAAATCAGCATTCCATCTCCATGAACTCCATCTCCTTCTCCTCTGGAACTCCATTCTAGGTTTGCTTCTGCCTCTTCGGGCTGTTTCCTTGTCTAGTTTAGACTCCTCCATCCACACATCACATGCCGGAGTGCCTCCATTCTCAGTCTTTGCATTCTTACATTATTTTCTCCTCAGAGAAGCCTTTCGCAGATTCTGGATCCCAATTGTTTACTGGGCTAGAATACTAAGTAGATGAACCATTGCATGTGTTCCCTAGGTTCACCTGCCGTAATAGTGGGTACAAGGAAGTCACAGACTGTCGTTTGGTATTTATGGAGACCACAAGTCTGAAATCAAGATTGTGATGGTGTAGGTTCTTCTGCTGGGGAAGATTCTCTTAGCTTCTGCTGGCTGTCCCAGTCCTCAGCTTTCCCTGGGCTGTGTTGTAACTCCATTCTCTGCTCATCTTCAGAATAAGTTCTCTTCATGTCTTCCTATGTGTCTGTGACTCTTGATGTCTCACCTTTATAGAAACACCAATCCTTACACGTAGGGCCCACTTTACTCCAGTGTGGGTTCATCACAACTAGGCTACATTGACAGGTATCATGGGTATAAGATATGCTGATATCCTGTGTGATTATGGGATTGAAGTCTGTCTCTCCTGTCATGACGTATGTCTCCTGAAGCCTGTAGGTCTTGGAGTTCTCAGTAAGTGATGACTAAATGAATCAGTACAATGGTCCTTGCAACCATGAGTGAGATGCTGGAGTTAAAGTGAGCCCTTGAAATTATGGCATCTCCTCACTGGAGTGTTGGCTGAGACCGAGTGGGTACCACCTTGCTCTTACCATTCAGAACAGCCCCAAGGCCAGCATCATGAGTTGTTTCCCTATACAGTGAAAGAAAGTGAGGATCAGAGGGTCCAGGTAGTTTGCCCTGCTTTGCTTAGATTTGGGTTCTGGTTGGCCTTGCCCATTTCAAGGGCTGAATGTGATGGATGTAATTTTCTCATCTTGAGTTAAAGATCCGGAAATCCTAGTACTGGCATTAAGCTTGGATGTGGAATCTTAGAACTTCTTGGACTGGGGAAGAGCTCCCTCCCAAGCCACCTTTCCTATGCTCACTTGGTGGGGTCACTCCAGCTCTGTGTGCTTTGACTGGGCTGGGCTAGGCTCATCTGCTCAGCACCAGGAGTCCTGGGTTCCTCACTGAAAGAGTGACACAGCAGTATAAGAATGAAATAGCAGCACTTTGGAAGAAGATGCGACACCCGGTCCCAGGAGTATGTGCAGTACAGGGAACAATGTGGGCTTGCGATCTGAGAACTTGGACTCTTCTCTCTTTGCCCTGTAAGCCCAGCCAAGTCATCAAGCTTCTCCCCTCCAGGCTTGGGCCAGCTCCCTGACTCTGTACTGTGAGAGAACCACTTAACTGTGATCTCTAGGGTTGCCCCCAGCTCTGAGGTCTGCCTCCAGGAAATGAACTTCAGCCAGACACTCTCAATTATCATCATTTTTCTCTTCCAAGGGAAGAAGGTGGAAGTGTTCCCCACAAGCCCTCTTGAGATCTGGTGACAGCTGCTGCTCTGCTTGGGAATTACTAGGAGGCTTGTATAGATTCATCAGATCTGCCTTTTTATTAAATGCAAAGGAAGGATCAAGCTCGCTGCCAGGGAACTCCAATCCTGCCCTTCACCATTTGGCTCCCTCTTTTTTATCCAGGCTTCCAGGCATTTGTCTTATTTGACTGTTAAATAGTATTTTCAGCTCTTTGTGCTATGGGCCTTTCTCTCATGAGAGTCACCCCCTCTGATCAATGCCGACCCCCTGGTTCTCAAATACTGTCATGCCAAATCATCACCTGATACAGGAAAGCAGAAGGGAGAGTAGAAACCCATGACCCTCACCCTCCTTTAGTAAGGGAGAGGTGTTGTGCTGACCAGCCGAGCCAACACTCCCAATTTTCTTAACAGCTGGAGAGAGGCAGGTCCCCACCAGGAATCACTCCTGCACCATCTAGATCAAAAATGATATTTGTGCTGGCAAAATGAATCCTAGGGCTTCCTTTAAACTATTAGAATTGTAATCAATAGAGGACCTGAGAGAACAAGTTGAGACGAAGCCTACTGTTAGACATTCTTGTGTTTTGAGAAGGAATCCTCCCCATAGCTTGGATGCAAGATGTTCAAAGCCAGAGTTAATGATACCACATCATCGGTGTGTTGAGGGTATGAACACATATCAGGGGGCTGGAGACCTGAGGGTGTTTGTGCTCTGCAACCACCTGCCAGATGCTGTGTGCCCCGGGCTTGTCTAAGGCTGTGTGGCTGAAAGGTCCATTCGCCTCAGAAGAAAAGTCAGGTCTGGGTCTGAATGTGATTCCTCTTCTCCAGATGCCAGAAGATACCAAGTTGCCAGGTTGCAGTGCTGCCAACTGCATCTTGCCCAGGCCTAGGCGGCGGTGACTGCTGAGAAACCTCAAAATGATACACAATTTAATATGTTCAGGTCTCAGAACCCTTGAGCAATTTGAAGGGAGAGCCAGGCGTGGAAGGGTGTCTCCTTGTCACCATGACAGGGACTCACAGGTTTTGCTGGAGCTGTGTCTTCACTGCCTGGAACAGGCCTCCCATTGCTTTGGCCTTGGCAATGAACCCACTGCTGGCTGATATCCCCAGATTTTTCTGAGAATACCTGTGTCAGCACTCACTGGCTTGCTGGGTGTGTAAATCCCAGCTTGTCCTGATAGGAAGTAGCTGACCTCCCAGTTCAGTTTCTCCACCTACACCTGGATGTCCTACAGTCCATGGCAGGGGGCCAGAAAAGGTGATATAAATATAGTAGATATAGATATATAGATATAGATATATACACACATACCTGTGTATGTGTGTGTGTGCATACAAAATAATGAGTTTCATTATGACTACACATATATATAGTCATATATATTAGAACATATATAGAACAAACTGTAAATATATATTATATATTATAATTTATATTATATTGTATATATTCTATATATTATAACATTATATATCATATGTATTACAATATATATGATATTGATATATATATATATATAAATATATTTACAGTTTGTTCTTATACACGTTCAGTGCCCTTCCCCAAGCCGCCCTCCTTTGATTTCCTTCCTACCCCATTTCAGTCCCTCTTCTGTTTTCACATATATTCCATTACACAGTCTTCCCTACCTATAGACCTCATCCCGCCTCTCATATCCCCCTTTCTATTTTCTTTATATATATGTATATAATAGAGAGGAGCATGTATATACTTGCATATATACGTGTGTGTGTGTGTGTGTATGTGTATGTATATGTACAAACATACATACATATGCCTATGTATATACCTGATCCCACATAGAGAAAGCATGTGCATGTACTTTGGATTATATTTTTTCTCCCTGGATAAGATTAACATGCCATTGTAACCCTCCTGCTGTGAGTGACAGACAGGTGCTTAGGGCACTGGAGACTTTAATAAGGTGGTAGCAGCCAGCTGGGGGTTGTTGATTTAGCAGCCGGGATGCTTGCCTGAAGAGCCAGGACACCGTCATCTGTGATCGGCTTTCCTTGGCGTCTCAGCTGCCACAAGGATGAACGGAGCAAGCACGACGACACAGCTGCTCGGCTGCAATGCTGTATGATAATTTTGCAAATTATTATTTTTAATATAATCAGCTTTTTCCTTAGGCACTAAAAGAAAAAGTTAAATTGCTCACAAACTAATAAAGGTTTATCTTCCGAAGCATCAAATTCTGTTTACTCATGAAACGCACACCTCCTCTCCTCACCCACCGGGAGGAAAATTAGCATTTATTTTCCCAGATAAACAAAAACTGGTGGAATGTTTGTTGACATATTTGGGTGTTAAGCTCTTGCTTACATTTAAAATGATAAAGAAGAATGGGGCAAATTTGGAAGCAGCCTTCCCCAACTCTAGGGTTTCACTTGCCTGTGGGGAGTCTGCTGCTTTCTGTGGGTGGGATGCTATTGGGGTGCCTGGATGTGCTAACGGCAGCATACATGGAAAACAAACTCCCTTAGGTCCTGGAGCCATGAGACTGAAGAACACAAGATGCCTGGGCTGTTCTTCCCAGCTTCTCTGAGCTCCCTTGGGATGCATTGTCATCAGGGATGAGCCACATTCCCCCCTGGAGCTCTCCTTGAATTCCTACCTGTGGCAGACATAATTGGAACTCTGAAGCAGCCTTCATCGTAGTCCACAATACAAGCCTGGGGTTTGACTTCCAGAGGCTCTGTAGACTGACATGGCATCTTTCCTTCCCTGGTTTGTAGGTATGGAGACATGAGGAGGCAGATTGGCTTCGAGATCAGAGACATGTGGTACAACCTGGGTGAGTAGCTGGACACCATCTTTGGGTTGGAGTAAATATCTTGAGTTCCCATTGCGTTGTGACATTGACCCCATTTTTCAATGTTGATATAGTGTGTGTGTGTGTGTGTGTGTGTGTGTGTGTGTGTGTGTATTCCTGTGGGTGCAAGCATGAGCATGTGGAAGCCATAGTTCAGCCTTTGTTCCTTAGGATTCTCATTGGCCTGTAACTTGCCAAGTTGGCTAGGGGACTGTTCATCAGGCCCCAGGGATGACATGTCTTCAGCACCGGTGTTCCGCACATGAGCCGCCTTGCCCAGCTTTGTTTTATATGGGTTCTGGGTTTGAACTCAGGTCCTCCTCATGGCTACATGGCAAGCACTTTGCCAACTGAGCTATCTCCCCAGCCACTTTGTCATAGCTCAGAGATCTCAATTGCTTGTTTTCCCAGGGCAGGAATCATTGCTCTTTGCTCAGTTCCATTTTCAGGAAGGAAAACAGATTAAAGGAGAAGAGGATCCTTGTGGCAAATAGGGAAATCAAGATAGCGCCCTCTGGTGTCAGGCAGAGATGTAGCTTGGACTGCCATTGCTCCTAAGTACTGCTCTGCTTCAGTTTGTATCTGCTCCAGGTGGTTTACCAGACCATGACATTTGCCATCACTCATTTGTTCCATTGTACATGATCTACCTTCTTTAGGTGTATTCGCCTACTCAAAATCTGCATTTGCTTACCCTGCCACCAGGTGGTGGCAGCACGGTGTGCTGCTATGATCAAAGCAGTAAGAGATCTGTTTAATGGTGATATGCAGTGAAGACAACTGTATCCGAGATTTAATTCATTAACACGGTGTTCCTACTACGTTCCATCATCAGCAGTAAGGAATTTCTGGGTGTCAGGTTGTCCAGATCCTCTCTAAGCCTGGCATCCACACAGGATGATATAGGTTCCTTTCCACTTGCCAGGCTGCTCTGTGGGTCTGTCCTTTTGGCTCCTCTGGGCATAGACTTGCATTCGCAAGGCCCTGGACTCCATCTCTAGGAGTGCAAGGAAAGAGAAGAGAAAATGAGACAGTGAGGTCACCTGAGCAGAGGTCTGAAGGATCCGTGTGCAGTGAGCCGCCCCCTTCTTCCCTGAGATAAACAGTGGCGACTGCCCTAGGCATCCCCGGCAATCTGCTTTGGTCCTGCAGTGGCAGGGTCACTAATTGGAATCAAGGGAATTTCAGAACTGAGCTCTGGCCCAAGGTGGACAGAGATTATCCTAACTGATGGGTCTTCCAATTTTTGTGGTTTGATTTTTTTTTAGGTTTTTTTGTTTTTGCAATGACCATGGTATGTCTTTCTACCTTACAATTTTTAATACTGACCCTGACCTTTGTGTTTTTTTTAAAAAAATTTTTGTTATAACATCTTAATTACATAATAGTTTTTTTCGTTTATACATGTGTATGTTTCCTTAAAATATTCACTCCCACTACCCTCTTCCCCCCTCCCCCACTTCTACTAATACCCTTCTGCCTCCCACCCACTTTCATGTTCCCCATTGGTTTAGGGTTACTCAGGGAGTTTCATGAAGGCTCTTAACAGAAGCGTGAGTGAGGATTATTTACAGGAGCCTGTGCACCTCACCCATAGCTATACCATGAAGATGTCTCTCTCTCCTCCAGCAACCAAACTGCATGTTCATTGTAAAGTATTGTCGGTGGCACCTCTGAAGCTCTGGAGGTTGACCTTGAACCTGGCCCTATTTCTTTCCATGCTATTTGCCATTATAGCCATGAAGGAAGGCAAGATGGGCTTCGGGAAGTGGGAGGTTTCCACAGTACCTCCTTCGGAGTTTCAGTCTCAGGTGTGGCTCACACTGTTCCATCCCAGAGGGGTGAACGCTCTTGACATTATCTGTCACTCTAAATGAGATGAGCCCAGCAACATACTTTGGAATCACCATGCTGAGAATGAAGCTAACTCAGGAGGAAGCCTGCCCCTCATCTTGTCACTCACTAATGTGAACACATGCCTGACACGCCCCATGTTTCAAAGCTCGCTTCTTCATCAGCAGCAAACAGCACCTTTGGCATGAGAACGAGCAGATCAAAAGGAAGCCATGACCTTGGCTGATTAAAGAGCAGAGATTTGTGATTTGCAAGAAAGGGCAAGTGTCAGGGTTGGATTCCTTGCTAAGCAAATAAACAGAGAGTTTTTGTGGTTTTGTTTTATTTTGTTTTGCTTTTGTTTTCATTTTTGTTTGACAAATAAGTCCATTGCTCCTCCTAGGATCTTTCTAAGCCAGCCCTAAGAAAGGCTCTGTGAGGTTATTAGAGCCAGCAAGAACCCTTCCTGCTCTGGCTCTCAGCCCTGCCTGCCAATGACACTGTGCAGACTGCCACTCTGCTCTCCGAACTCATAGCAGCCCATTGTAATTTCCCAGGATGTGCACAACCTATTTTCTACATAGCTTCCTGTTTTCTTTTTATTCCAATGGGCTCAGGTTTGGGAATATGTTGGCAGGCACATACAGCCAGTTCTGCCAAGAAAATAAAAATAGAAGTCAGATCAGATGTGTTCCTCACCTTAGAATTAGTCACCTGTCACTCCACCGTCACGCTGGATGCCTTCCCTCCACCCTTCCAGTGCTGTGTGTGGTCTTTGGAGAGGGGTGTCTCACACAAAGGTACCCTAGCAGCCCCAGGGCATGGATTGGAGCTTCCCTGCTCAGTGTGGTACAAATGCAGGCACAGCCCTGCTGGGTGGGACGGGGCAACAATGCCTTTTCTTTCCAGAACCCAGCATGTAAAAGAGAAAATCAAAAGCATACTCTTCCAAAAGAAAAGTGGGAGAAAATGTGTTCATTTACCCAACTCTCAGGTTATTTATGAGAGCTGCTTGGAGGCAGCCTACAGGGCCAACTTCATCTCCCTCTCGCCTTGGTTCCACCGTCTACTTTTGTGTATTACATCCAGCTCTCGGGAAACCAGCACATGCTCCCTGACCCGATCTGGCTGGAACAAATGTGCTCGCAGCGAGACCTTTTTTGGGCTTTATTTGGCTTGGGCTATTTTTCATGCAAGGATCCCCTTCACTGGTGTTTTAGGGAATGTACAAACTGGCTGCTTTTCATCAAACCCATGCATGATGGACACTAGTGGGCGGTGGCGGAAGCTTCTGTTCTGTGGTCCCATTGTATTTGCATAAATTTTCCTATAAGACCCTGTTCTATGGCTGGATTCTTGAATGTCAGAGGTGTCAAGGCAAACATCCAGACACTGGAGAAAGTGCTGTCTTGGAAATGCTTCTTGGCTTCCAGAGAAAGCCAGGTGTCACTCTCAGAGGAGTTAGCACTATATCCTCCCACTAGAATAGAAACTCCAAGCAGGTCTTACAGGGGTAGAGAATATAACTAAGGGACTGAAAGTAAAAACGTTTGCCTCGCACCGTGGTTATTTGTGTCTCAGTTACTTTTCTGCTGCTGTGATAAAACACAGTGTCTAAAAAAGCAACTTATAGAAGAAAGGGTCTATGTCACCTTAACGTTCCAGAGAGAGAAAGTCCATAATGGCAGAGGAGGCGTGGCAGCAGGCTGCTGGACAGGAAGCAGAGAGCAAACTGAGCTAGGCTATAAACTCTCAAAACCTGCCCCTGGTGAGGTACTTCCTCCAACAAGGCTGCACCTTCTAAAGGCTCCACAGCTTCCCAAAGGAGCCATTGACTAGGGGCAGTTGTTCAAATACCCGAGCTGTGGGGGACATTTCTCATCCAATCACAATCATCTTGTTCTTCCTTTCTCTCCAAAGGAAAAGAAAGTGCAGGAGTCTCCTTGACTCTCATTGACCCTCATCCAGGCCCATCACTGCCCTTCAATGTGTCAGGGGAAACCCAAAATGTGGATGTCCAAAATAAACAAATAATGAGCTTCAGAAAGCTCCGCCCAACTCACTAACTCTGGGACTATGGACTTGGGACAATTCTGTACCTGGGGGTGTCACTGCTCAGAGGTCTCAGGCTACTGGAGTCAGGCGTGTTTTCTGTACTGAAAGGAAGGATGATGGTCCATGGGACAAAGCCCTTATTTCTTTATTTTTATTTATCTATCTATCTATCTATCTATCTATCTATCTATCTATCTATCTATCTATCTATCTATTTTGTGGCTTAGTTTTCCAATGGCTGCCCCTGCAACCAGTTGTTCTGCCCTGTATATTCCTCCCAGCTTGGAACAATAAAAGCTTCGAGTGACAGACAGAACTTTATGACACTGAAATTACAGTTGATGAACAACTTACTGTCACCATCTCCTGTTTTCTGAAGCATTGGCTCTGACATCTTTTAGGCATAATACAAGGAAAATGTCACCTGAGAAATTGAATATAATGGCATTTTCAGGGGACCGCTTTGCAGCGCTTGCGTGCCTTTCAGAAGTGTTAAGCATTACGGAAAATGGGCAGAATCACACCATTGCAGCTTCAGACAAGGTATTCACTGTGGAGCAAAAAGTGGAAAACTTGGATTCTAATTAAATTCAGGTTTCTTATCAGAGATTACATTTTGTACCGGTGTCCACTCCATTTAAAAACATCTTTTGGCTTATGAGAACAGTCTGCTTTCTTATGTATGGTTATTTATAAGAGACACGTTTGCTTAATGACTCCCTCGACAGAAATCTGCATTCGTTGAGCTATAAAGAAAACCAAATTCTGTATCGTGTCTCCTGATTGTGTCAAAGTATTAATAAGATTAATTAACTCCAGATCAGCTGCTGGTGTTAATAAGAAAATGTCACAAATAATTCACTCGGGCGTATCACTTCTCATGCACCCTCCTGTTATGTGCTGGAATGAGACAATGCTAGTTAGAGTTCAGCGGCTTGAGGATAAAGGGAGCATTCTGAAATGAAAGATGGGAGGCCGCTGCTTGGGGTCAGCACCCTTGCTTTGTCTTGCTCCTCGGCAAGGCTGGTGTATCAGTCAGCATTCTCCAAAGGAACAGAACTGATAGAAGGAGTGAGTGTGTGTGTGTGTGTGTGTGTGTGTGTGTGTGTGTGTGTGTGTGTTGTGTTTGTCTGTCTGTGTGTCCCTGTGTGTTAGAGTGGCTTACATGCTGTGGTCCAGGTAGTCCCACAATGGGGGAATCCCATAGTTATTCAGTCCATGAAACTGGATGTCTCAGCTGTTCCAATCTTGTGCTTGCATCCCAGGGAGGTCCTAGAGAGCTGCTGGTCTTCAGTCTATGTTGGAATTCCAAAGACGGTTTTAGTACCAGTCGAGGAATGCCTGCCTCAGCAACAGCATAGATGCACTTACCAGCAAGAGTGAGGGCAGGCAGGCAAAAAGCAAAAGCTTCCTTCATCCGTGTCCTTTTATATGGGAAGCCACTCATAGGTGTGGCCCAGATTTAGGGTGGGTCTTCCCACCTCAAATAATCTAATCAAGAAAAATCCCTCACAGGTGTGCCTAGCTGCTTGCTTTGTAATTGATTTCACATGTTGTTGGTTAACAGAGGAGATCAGTCATCACATCTAGCCTGCCTTTGTGTAGAAGGGTTCCTGCAGCCTCACTCCAGCAGGGGCATGGGCTAGGGCTTGCTGCTGCTTTCTCCTCCTGCCTTCCCTGGCTCCCACATATTGCCATCTTCACCATTCCCCAAGCCTTGAGAATTCAGTGGCAGCATAATCAAAGGGGCCCAGAGTTCACCAAGTAGACTAAGCGAGCCAGTGAGCCCTAGAACCCACCTCTTTCCACATTTCCAGTGCAGAGAATGCAACTGTGTTCTATTGTGCCTTCAGACTTTTTACTATTTTAAGTTCCGAGGACCCAGCTCAGGTCTTCATGTTTGTAAGGCAGGACCTTTATCAACACAGTCATCTCTTGAGCCCAACAAAGCTCTTCTTTACATAAACACATCCAGATCAAGCAGCAGCCCGAGGTGGTAGACTTGCTTTTTCTGAAGTCTCGTGTTCCAGTGGAGGTCTCTGTGTGCTTTGAGTGCAGTCATTCAGAGTGCTTCAGAAGTCATTGCATAGTTCACAGATTGCCAAATGGACAACACCTCTCCATATCATCTTGGAGACAGACAGGACTTAAGAGACCATCTACACTGTCCCTGTGTCAGCTCCCATGCTTGTCAGATGCTGGCTATCCCAGCCCCAGCCCCAGCCCCAGCCCTCTGCTCTGTCTGACTGAGTACAGATGGTGATCATGCCCTTGACTTATGTGCTACTATTGACTTCTCCAGAAACCAGCCTCTCTGGTCAATATATAGGGAGCTCTTGTCTCAAAATTAACATCCAAACAACCTCTCTAAAAAGCTAATAATGAAGCCGAGTGGTGGTGGTGCATGTCTTTAATCCCAGCACTGAGGAGGCAGAGGCAGATGGATCTCTGAGTTCAAGGCCAGCCTGGTCTACAGAGCCAATTCCAGGACAGCCAGGGCTACACAGAGAAACCCTGTCTTGCCCCACCCCACCAAAAAAGGACTGAATATGATAGTACCTAATATCACTAAACACACTGAACAAGGCACGCCTACAGGTGACAAGTTTTTAAATACTATTTTTATTATCATCGTATGTGCTTGTATAATATGGGGGAGGGGTGCATGCCATAGCACATGTATGGAGATGACAGGGTAATCCTGTAGGGTCTGTTCTCTCCTTCCACCTTTAGGTGGGTCCTGGCATCATACTTGCTTCTGACCTGAGATACTAGAGGATAGCGTCTCTTCGCTTGCAAATAGCTTCCCTTGTAACACTGGGAATTCTGTCCACTTTCTTCTCTTTTTTCATTTACGTGTATATGGGTATGGCATGCTCATGTGTTTGATGTGTGTGGAGACAAGAAGTTTGCTTCAGTGTCATCCCTCCGTGCCCTCTACTTTATTTACTGAGGCAGGGTCTCTCACTGAACCCAGAGCTTGGTGTGTGAGATAGGCCAGTTTGCTCTTCTGCCCCAGGGATCCATTCTGCCTTTCCTGTGCTGGGATTCCTGAGTGTTGCAGTGCCTCCCCGGCTTTCCTGTGGTGCTGGGGTTCTGAACTCCATGGCAAACACTTTATCTACTGAGCCATCTCCTTAGCCCTCAGTCTACATATGACTCGAAGTGTTCAAAATCCTTACAAGCAAGTTCAGGTTCACAACTATGAAACTCCCATTCAGAATCACAGAGTCTGTGTTGCTGTGTTGTATTCTTAAACCTCCTTTAAAACTCCACCCCTTCTTTAAGAGTACCAGGCCAGGCTATCTCAAGACATATTTCTTGCTTGCCCTTGAGTACCTTGTCCCTCTACTGGGCTGCCTAGTCCAACATTGAAGTAGGGAACTGTTCCTGAGCCTGTTCTATCTTGTTGCACCATGTTTGAGCAGTAGCCCTGGGAAGGCTGCTCTTTCTTGGGGAGAAGTGGGCTGTTGGAGGGGTAGATCTGGGGGAAAGGAAAAATGGGGGGATGGGAGGAGTGAAGGGTGGGGTGGAAGGGTGTTGGAATGTGATATTTGAAAGAAGAAAAGTTTTTTAAATTCTAATAAAAAAAATAAAACTCTACCCCTTCTTTTTAAAATAATTGATGTTCATTTCTTTATTGAAAGGCCAACACAAGATAAAATTCATCCCAGAAATGGTCGGCCCAATTTTGGAAATGACATTGATTCCTGAGACGGAACTTCGAAAAGCCACCATTCCTATCTTCTTTGACATGATGCAGTGTGAATTCCACTCCACCCGGAGCTTCCAAATGGTAGGGATGTGAATGTGCAGAGAGTATGGGCACGGTATGGACAGACAGCAAAGCCGGAAGACACTCACAGATGGCTCTGGAGCCAAAGGTGACCACACACAAAGACAGTTCTCCGCAGCTCAGAGAAAAGGCTGTGACCATCCTTACTAAGAATCTTGGCTTCTAGCTGCCCCTTACTGGTGTTTATAGGGACTTTACATTAAATCCTGGGTTAACGTCCCTTGAAGCCTGAAGGAGGGCATAATGGGTTTAGTGTCTGCTGTGTAAACATGAAGACCTGAGTTTGAATCCTCAGCAGCCATGTAAAAAATGCTCAGCATAGCAACACATACCAACACTGGGGCAGGAGACAGGTGGGTCATGGGAGCTTGCTGCCTGACCAGCTAGCTAAAAAGGTGAACTTTGGATTCAGTGAGATGTTCTGTCTTGGGGAATAAGGTGGAGACTGAAAGCAGGACACTCAGCATCCCTCTTTGGCCTCTGCAGGTGGGCTGAGCACTCCAGGCCTCTGCTGGTAGGCTGAACACTGCTGTACACACATACTCACTCATACACACACACACATATATTCGTGTGGTGTGTGTGTGTGTGTGTGTGTGTGTGTGTGTGTGTAATTTTTAAATCTGCTCTTAAAGGGGATATAACACTTCAGGAAGCAGATTGACTCTTTTTTTTCCCTTCTTCATCCCCTATAGCTCGGCCCTAGACTCCTTAATTTCCACTACCAGTAAGTGTACTAGGCACATGCTCCTTCACACAGCTTGAATTCATACTGAATGTTTCCCCACTAGACATACTCAGAAATGCAGTTTTGAGATCAAAATGCTTTTGTATCATTTAATATTATTGCCAAATTGTTTGATATTATTGCTACAAGATTTGAGCAGCCTCCACTGCTGCTGCCTCTAGATCCTGGCTCCATGTCACTCCTCATTTGTTGAAACGGTAAGTTATAATCTAAAATACTTTTCCCCTGGAATAAAATTCATCTCTTTTTTTTTTATTTCATATGAATCAAACACAAAGAAAGACTTGTGAAGACTGCTATTTAAATTAAAAAACTCAGATAAAGGGGAGGGAAAATATATATATATATATGTCACAAGTCCAGAAAACTAAAATCAAAAGCCATTTATACCATTTCTCATTTTTAAACCATAGTCTTGGGTCAAAATAAAGGTCAGGGGTAGCTGAAATGAAGATGAATGAGAGGTGGATTCCTGCATTTCCACATCCTCCTTACGTTCTTTGTGTCTGGTTGCTGTGTTATGGTAGTTTCTAAATATCTTACAATAATATTCTAATAAGGTGCTTGAAATGCTCTGATTCACCTCATGTTTGCTGGGAAATGATATGAAGTTAATGAGTGCCACAGAATGTGGTACCTTATACTTTATACTTTCCTCCTTTCGACCATTCAGACTCTGTCCTTTGTTTTTGCAGAAAGCTAAATTCTGCATAATACCACAAAGAAACGTCCGTCCCCCCCAATATCCCAGCTCATGTTCTGTGAACAATTCACTGACTCAAAACACACCTGTTTGGAGATAGGAAAATAAAAGCACCGCCATGAACAAGTAGATCCACCAAAGAGATGATATCAGGCTGAGCATGCTTTCATTCTCCAGCATTTTGCTTAATATTCTGGCTGTTTCCAACAGACACAGAGTTGCATGCATTAACAACTCTTTAAGTGAAGCAAATCAAGAAACAAAAACCCTAAAGCTTGTAGAAGCAGTCATGTGATCACCAGAACAAATACACGAGATAATCGATTTATAAAGAGAAAGGGTTTGTTTTGGCTCACTGTTTGAGAGGGTTTTGCTCATGATCAACTGTCCCTGCTGTTTGGGGACTTTAGCAAGGCAGCTCATCATAATGGGTCTGGACAAGTAGTGCAAAGCCACTCACCCCAAGATCAGGAAGTGAAAAGAAATCAAGGAAGAGCTGAGGCCATGATCTCCCTCAAAGGTACACCTTATTAGCCTAAACACCTTCCACACTAAAGGTTTCCCGGAGACTGAGCCTCCATCGCATGAGACATCGAGGGCACACTGGAGATACAGACTGTAGCAGGTTTCTTCTGTGTGCATTTGTTCCTGTGGGTTGGGAAACGATCAGTTAGCTCAGCTTCCCAGGAAGATGCCATGCTCCAGACCTTCCCCATCACTCATTTCTCTGCTGGTACTCTGGACACCTGGTTTTCAGGTAGAAGTTAGTTACAATAGCCTTTGCTAGCCCTCTCCACCTCCTGATCTCAGTCATTTGAAAAGAATCACCATTCCTTGACCTTTCTCATCTCCAACCTTCACGCCTCTCTCCATCCCTGCCTCCCCCCACACCAGCGCTCTCCTGGACACAGAACTTGTCTGTTGTTTCCTCTATCCTTCTACCACCTTCCTGCTTTCCCTCTGGCTAGTCCTTGTCAGCCTGTGCTCTTGGAGCAGAAGAGTGGCTCCTAATCCTTACAGACAACCTCTGGCTGACTGTGTGCACATTCAGCGCTCAGGATGCAGCTGGCTCAGCCTGCCTCTCCATCCAGGAGCTGCTGGGATGGGGATGCTTGGCTGCTGTTTAACTAATCCGCCACAAATGCAATTATCTAACCTGATTAGTCACATCAGTGAGGGCTTAAATTGCCTCCACTTTTATAGCAGATGCACAAACCTAATGGAGTGAAGGGAGCATTAGGGCTTTTTGTTTTTAGGCAGCTTTAGTGGTTTGGTCACAGGACGCAGCATCTCCTAAAGACTGCGCTCTCATAGCAGAGAAGCTGATATGCTGATGTTCTTGAAATATGCATTGTGGCCAGGTTGTAATATTCACTTTAATTGGAGTTTGGAGGTGACCTACTGGGTTCAGAGGGGCAACCTCCATTTTACTCAAGATTAAATTGTATCGAACCATGACTAGGGTTTTAGAAGCATGTACTTCAAACTGGCTTTTCCAAAGTTGCCTGGAGTCATTGCCCTTGCACTCCTCAGCCGAGTGGTAGCGTTTTATTAGCATGTTCTTCCCAGTACAGTTCCTGAAAGAGCGGAAAACTTCTTTCGGGATCGCTGCGCCCTTCACCTGGCTAAGCTCCTATGATGGGGAGGCATAGAGTTACCTGTTACCATGACCTCCTGTAGCCTGTGACAATCTTTCTAGACCTATGTTCCTTACCTTGGGTCATCAAGCCATATTGGTTCCCTCAGTTCTGGACAAGTTCACCCTGAGCCATCAGTAGGAAGGTCTGTAGGGCCTAGGGTGGGGCTCAGTTGGTAGAGTGCTTACCTGGCATGCACAAAGCCATGGGTTTGATCCCCAGCACTGAATAAACCAGACATGGTGGCATGTGCTTATCCTACCACTTAGGAGGTGGAGGCAGGAGGATCAAACTTCCAGGTCATACTCAGCTACCTAGCAAGTTTGAAGCTAGCCTGGGATACACGAGACCCTAGATCAAAAATGGTCTAGAAAAAGAGCAAAACATTGACTGTAAAGTCTGTGGACTCAGGGTTCCTAACGCTAGTAAAAGTTGCCTGTTTATGACCGAGTTTGCAGGAATTGGGCCCCAGGGGTGGAGCTGTGATCCAACATGAAGGGTCATGGACCAGGCAGAAGCATATGAACTAAGAGGCAGCCTAGGGTTCTTTCAGAAATCCCTCTGGCTATAGACATGTACATCCTTATGGACCCATGCAGCAGATCTGCAGCCCATGGGAAGGAAGACGTTAGGGTTGGCTGGATGCCCTCTCCCACTCTCACTGTTCCTCCCTGCCCCAGGCCACTGTTGGAGCATGTCATTTTCCTCCTTGGTTGGAGGTGCTCCAACCAAGTAGGAGAGGCAAGAATACACATGAAGAGTCTCAGCTCGAGGGGCCTCTCATGTGTTCCTGGGGTGGTCCCTCCTGACCCTGTAGCAGCTGCCATTGACAGAGAGACTCCACATGAGTGTCCCCTCATCAGAAGCCCAACTCTTGCCTTCTGTACCCCTTTCATCTCTGACTGCTTCCAAAACTCTAGCTGTTTGGTTCTTTCGGTCCTTCCCCAGACCCCTTCATGATCTGGTTGTCCCACCCATCCACCTAAGTCACTCCCTCCTACTGTTTCCACCTGTTGGTCTCACCCTCCAGGAATGCTCTGTCCCCTTTCGTTGTAACATGTTACCTCAACTCAGCCTTGTATTCGTGGCCCACTGTCTTATTCCTCCTTCCAGCCCATCCGACAGTAGTGTGGGAGAGGTGGGGTCCAGCCCCATTTGGCCCCTACCTCAACAAACCCAGCCTTGGTGATGAGGTGATGAACCGTCACTTGGCCTTACACTGACTTTTCAGCACCTTACTTAGAGCCTTCCATATGCATAACCCTCAGAGTCTCATCCTCGCGTTGCACCTTTGCTTCCAAAACATAAAAATGAAGGAAAAAAAAAAACACTTTAAATTCCCTCCTGACATCTTTTTAAAGAATTCCACTTATTAAGGCTATGGAAAATACAATGCTAACAGCTGAGGAGTGTGAGCACATGGACCACATCCCATTGATAAAGACGCACTGGAGAAGATGAAATCATGTTCTCAATCATGGAGCTGTTTCATGTCATCTTTGCGAGGCTCGGTAAACTGCTCTGCAACCTCCAGACACGCCCATTTAGCAGTGACAATATAGACATGAGTAATCCTGGTGTCATCTCAGGAACTCAGTTTCTGGGTTTCTGTTTGAATAATCTCCTCCTGCGGCTCATGCTGCTAACCTTAAGCAAATAATTGAATAACCCAAGTGCTTGTTGGAAGCTTCTGCCACTTGGTAAAGATGCCAACACAATTTGTAAAGTAGTATGAGTGTGAATAACTTTGATGGCAACTTTATCTTGTTTATTCTGTAATTCATTTGGGAGATTTATTTGTGGGCTTGTTTACTTGTGCTTTTCATTTCAAAAGAATACGTGGCCATATTGCTTTGGATGCTTCTAGAGGAAGCCATGGCATGGGGAATAGATTTGATTTCATTGAATTCAGTCCCAAAGGTTGTTGGAGAGATCTTGACAGCCAATACCTTTGACTCCAAGAATTCTGATTATATTGAATTCTGTTCTTTAAAGCCTTCCAGCAAAGACATGCTCAACCTCCCATGGTCTCCTTCAACTAAATCAAACCTGACTCTCTCTGAGGCCATTTTCTCAGAGTTCGCTGTAATTGTGCTGAACCAAAAGTCCCTCTTCAGGCTGAGTTGTGAGTGTCTGCAAGGTATCTCAGCCAGACAGCACAGGCAGCACAGCCTCGATGCTCAAAGGAGACAGTTTTCGGGTCTCTCAGCTCATGAACAGGTTATAGAAGCTTCAAGGTCAATGAGCTGCCTACTTGATAGACAGGGGAAATATGGAGGTTTTTTTTTTTTTAATATAAGATGAAATCCTAGAGATTAATTAAGTGTGTAATTGAGTTTACATAGTGTTTAGTGAAGATAAATGCAATCTACATAAAAATACTAATGTGTCTGAGTACAGGGATTAAAGGCTGAGTGACAGATTGGAGAATATGTCACTGTTAGGATGTCATCAGGAGAGCTGGCAGACCAAACCTTTTAAGCACCGGCTTGTGTCTTCTGAGGCTTCTTCATGGACATATTTTCTACCCACACTCAGTCAACCATCTTTCTGTTTCTCATGCCCTCTGGTAAATCCCATGAGTAAGATTGTATGGCTCCAGCAGACTGGCTCAGCCCCATCTGGAAGTGGAGCAGACAATAGGGAGGATTTCTTGGTGCTCTCTGAAAGCAGGAAGCGGCCAAGCACTAAGCTCCTACCGTGGAGTGTCTTCTGAGCTTGTTTTCATGAGAATAGGGGGACAGCAGAGCACTTTGGGCAAAGGGCAACCATTTGCCAGTAGACTCTTGTACTGTTAGACGCAGCAGGCCACACTCATCAGTTCATGATTTCAACCAGCTCGATATAAGCTCTTAGCCTTTGTCTGTAAGGTGAATTATTTGTGTCCAGATCTCTATGATAAATAATCCTGGATACAATGCAGTTCGGATTTTATACATGTTTGATAGTATTGTGGTGATAGCAGTAAGGCTGGTAAGATGGCTCACTGGGTAAAGGTACTTGCCACTGAGTAGACAGACAGACAGACAGACAGACAGACACACACACACACACACACACACACACACACACACACCCCACACAGAATTTTTAATGACAGTCAATCTAGCCCAAAATTATACATTTCAAATGAATTATCGTAGGCTTTCAGATTATCCATGCTAGAATCCCCATTTCTTGTTCCTTGGAATAGTTTTCAGTAGCCTATAGCTGACTTTGGCAGTTAAGACTGGGAAGCAATCTTTATTTTTTCAAGTTACTTGAATTCACAACATCAATGCCATGGTGAGGACAGCCCCCTGCTCAATTGCGGCCCCTTGAAAACCACCCTTCTGAATGCCTTCAGGTGGTGATCTTTTGCATTTAATGTTCTCGGGGGGATACTGGCATCAGAGACTTGAGATGCTTTATTCCGTATTTTAAGTCGGATACCCTGTGGATATTTTTGTAGCAATATTGGTGGTTCTGAAAAGAGAAGAAAAATAAAATGATTCTGCTTATTATATCAGTGAGCCCCCACCACCTTTTGAATAGCACAATAAACACACTCTAATTTTATCCTGGCCACAGAGCCCTGCTGCATGTTACCACAGTGCAGGCTGACAAGGCACAATAAACACAACCTTTATTAAAAAAAATAATAAAACAGCTCTGCTCTATCAGCAATTGAACTGTCTCCAATTTACTGGGATGGGGCCATTTAATTCTGATTATGATAACAGGTCACAGTACACTAGCATATTGATTCTAGTATGTTCTGTAAAAATGAATGAAGACACCCAAATGGGAGGTTAGCTGGAGATCCCCGCTATGAAACCTTGCTGATACGCAACAGTCACCAGGTGTTTTGCAAATGCTCTACCTTAGACTGGAGGTTGGTAAAACCAGAATCAGCTGTGCTCCGATGCACTCACCATTCAGCCACTCTTTTTTAGAAAACATTAAATCCATCAGTCAAGTTTGATAAGCAGCATGCATGTCTAAGGAGCTGAGGCTTCCCTGTTGTCTCTGTGTGTGTGTGACAGCTACGTTTACACACAGAAACAGAGAAAGCATGCTATTTTCATTAAGTAGAAATCAGTGCCTTCTGATTGGGAAGTGGTGAACAATTTTAAACCTTCCTCTGTGTGTCTACCAGTGTTAGGATAGTTATGTTTCTCTGAATTCGCTTTCCTTTCCCAGTCATAGTCTTCAAACATGTGTGTTTGATTACTATGTCTGAATTAAGATGTTTGGGTCTCTTTTATATCTCCACTATCTGTTGTGGATCACATGCTTGCCACATCTTTGATCTTTAGCATCCTCCTCTTTCTCCCTGAAAGATGGGACTGCCTTGAAATGCCATCTTAGAGCTAATTGTAAGAAATCTCCCTTGTGTTAGAGTCCAAAGTGAATGGCCGCTTGCAGGAATCTTTTCTGTAAAGAGCTAAGTCATTGTGGGCTCGTAGCAAAAGGTGGTCATCTCACAGTGAAAGTTGAGACTCCATGTTGAAAAACGGAAGAAAGTCAATCTCTTCCTTCAATGGAACCATCTCTGCCTCCAAAAGCCTTGGACTTCTTAAGCCTGACAATCAAAAAGTGGTATTTATCTGGGAGGAGAGTGTGAAAAGATCAGAAAGATTGAGGGGCTCCTAAAGGCCAAGGTTGCTGAGAGGCTGCCAAGTCTTTAGTGCTAAGCAAGAAGCAACCTCCCAGCCCTTCTGCTCCATCTTCCATGTACACAGAGCCAGATGAAAGTGAGGCTCTGGGTACTGTGGCCTGATTAGGATGAAAAGGTCTACGGCAGCCCACCATTAGTTGCCACTGCCACAGGAGCACTTCCCATGCCCCATGTCAGTGCTCCATGCCTACTGCTGTGTCACCATTTGGTTGAACAAGTCCCAGAGGGCCAACTGTTTCAGTACCAACCAGCCTACTTTTTGCTGTCATATTAAGTTCTCCCTAGCTCCATCTACCTTAAGCCTCAACTCCCTGCATCCCTAGGGATAAAGCTCGTTGGTAGAGGGCTTCCCTGGCATATAGGAAACCCTGGGTTCCATCCCCAGCATTCCATAAAATCTGGTATGGTGGCACAGATCTATAATCCCAGCACTTGGGAGATAGAGGTAGGGGGATTAGAAGTCCATCCTTGGTTACATACTGACTTTGAAGCCAGCCTGAGCCACATGAGATCCTATTTCCAAACACATGGCTACCACCAAACAAATACTTTTATGTGCAAGGGGCAACACATGCATTTCATGAGAACAACTGTCTCAGGCTAAGTGCTAAGCTTCAAATACAACAGACACTAAGGGAGGAGGCCTACTCTTACCTAGTTGTCATTCTAATAAGACCCTTGTCATTTTGGGGAACCTGGGGATTGCTGCTGCGAACTGGGTGGTTGAACATCTTTAAAGGGACCCTGGAGACCCTCACACCCATGCTATAGTGTACTTGGATTTTGGACTTGGAGTTCAATTGCCCATTTCCCTCTTGCTCGCCTTCCTTTGTTCAGAATGTGGATATCTCCATTTTTATAAGAACTCATGCTCTCCCTCTTGCCAACCAACATCCTCAGTGGGTTTTTCTTTGACTTGGGTGTCATCTGGCTGGGAAGGAGATGGGGAAACATACTTGTCATTATGAAGGTGTTCATTTCCAGTCCAGTCAGTTCTAGAAACATGCTGGGAATTTCTGACTCCCTAGTATTTAGAGATTTCTTTTTTAAGCCTGGATCTGAGAGATATTCAGTCAACTCTGATGCCTGTGATATCCAGTCAGCATCTCTGGGGAGTATAGGATGAACCTGGAGATGGACCATCTTAAGATGACTGCTGATCTCTCTTTCGGGAACTTCTGCTTTGCTTTGAATAATCCTGTTTGAGTTGGAGATCCGTCACAGAGTGGCAGTGAAGTGGCCCCATGGATGTTTTCACGTCGCCAAGAATGCTAACCTAGCAAGTGAAATGCCATCTGTTCCCTCCCAGTAATCGACATCCTATTTCACATGGTGCTTATTTGTAGAGATAAAGTTGGGTATTTCTTTCCGTTACTCCGGGATTCCGTTTCCTACCGCTCGCTTGTCTTTTCTTCTTTGCTGCTTACTCCTGCTATTGAAATGCACACACTCAGGCTCCATTAACCAGCAGAGGAAGGAAAGGTGTTCTGAGGCTAAGAGTCATTGGATGTCTGTAAGGACCCAGGGACAGCATCTCTGCAATGGAAATCAGGTTTCAAAGGCAGAGGGTAACCATCCAACCGTGATTCCAAAGATGGAGATGTGATTGAGACCCACGTCATCAAATAGAATATCTACCGTGCTAATTATTTATGCTTCCTCTGTTTAATTATAGTTTGAAAATGAGATCATCACTAAGCTGGATCATGAAGTGGAAGGAGGCAGAGGAGACGAGCAATACAAAGTGTTATTTGATAAAATGTAAGTGTTGATTTGCAGTGGGATTTATGTCAGGAGAGAGACAGAGAGACTTGTAATTAGACTACAATGAACTTTGTAGCCCAGAAATAATTAAAATGTGTTAATAATGGGAAATATTTTAAACCGTGCCTCAAGTTTCTCTCCTGGAGTGTGATTAACAAGGTGTATGTAATTATTTTTCAGCCTCCTGGAGCACTGCAGGAAGCATAAATACCTCGCCAAGACGGGAGAAACTTTTGTGAAGCTCGTGGTGCGGCTGATGGAGCGGCTCCTGGACTACAGGACCATCATGCATGACGAAAACAAAGAAAATCGCATGAGCTGCACAGTCAACGTGCTGGTGAGCAAAAAGTTAATTAAACCTTCTATCTACACAGCATGCCGCATGCAAATGGAGCCAGGGCATTCTGGAGCCCAGAAGACAGCTGGCCATACAGCACTCCACAGCACAGCAGAGCTTCCAGGTCCTCTTTGGTGTGGAGAAAGAAGGACAGAGAACTGCCTGCGTATCTGCCCTCAGCCAGGCTGTGAGCTTGGCTCCCTTCTCAATGTTTTCACAATGCACTTGTATGGCCGGGGGTACCGAGTCATCTAGTTTCATAACCAAGGCAGCCAATCCTCATGGATTCCAGATATGAAGACTCTGCTTTTATTAGATCAGTCGTGTACTACAGTGAGTGACCTGAAGGTAGCATCATATATATATTCTTAGTCCTGTGACTAAGAATCATGTGTGTGTGTGTGTGTGTGTGTGTGTGTGTGTGTGTATCCCTAGTCCTGTGACTAGGGTCCCTTTTGGAAAAAGGAGTTTCTGCAGATGAGAGCTGGGATGATAGCTCAGTCGTGAGAGTACTTGCCTTACAAACCTGAAGACCTGAGTTCAACCCTCCATAACTCATGTAAAAATAACTCCAAAGTGGTGGCTTTTAATCCCAGCACTTGTTGTGCAGCCTAGTTGTATTCCTGGGTCTCCCTGGACAGCCAGCATAGGCTGTTTGGGTAAGCACCAGGCCAATGAGAGACCTATCTCAGGAAAGCAAGGTGGACAACAGCCGAGGAATGACTGACAGCTGGGCTTATTCTCTGACTTGCACTCACACGTGCACACATACTGAAGCTTGTGATGAGGTTAGCCTGGGGTACCTAGGTGGATGAGGGCTGACAGCATTCAGAAGCATTCTTATACCAGGAAGAAGAAGAAGAAACTGGGCATGGCAGTGCACTTGGAAAGTAAAGGCAGGAGGATCGTGACAGTTCAAAGCCTCAGCTAAATAGCATGTTTGAGCCAAATGTATGCTGTATCTCAATGCAACCCCTCCCCCATAAAATAAAAAGGAGAGATAGGAGAAGCCAGGTAGGCGAACAGGGCACAGCAATTAGAGTGATAAAGACAGGATCCACAACACTCTAGGAATCTCTAGAAACTGGAAGAGTGAAGGACCGAGTCTCCCCTAGAGCCTTCACAGGGACCGAGCATGGCCCTACTGACACCTTGACTTCAGAACGCCGTGACTCTCAGCATGTCTGAGAGAGTCTGTTGTTTGAAGCCTCCCAGTTTATGGTCATTTGTTAGAGCATCACAGGACACCAGTGCAGGACAGTGCAGATGGCAGGTGTCTGGGTGAGTTTGACTACCACTGATCTTGTATGTTCCTGCTATGGCTGCAATCCAGACAGGTCTGAGGACAACTTCCTGGTGTACTTCCTTCTTAGGTGCATCCTTGAAGAGAAGGTGGGGAGGCAGTGCACTTTTAGGAACTTGATGATATACAAGCTCAAGACCAAGGAGTAGCTGGCCACCTCATGCTTCTCTGAATAGATGCACCTCCCAGTCTATAGCCTCAGAGCTTTTCTTCTTCCTGCACTTCTACCCCCTATATAAGGAACCATAATACATGACGCCTGGCTGTGTAGAGTTCTCCTCTCCTTCCCTCAGCCACCTCTAGACAGAATTGCAAGAAAGCACTATTCTACCATGCCTAACTTTCTTCACTGTTCTTCCCAGTCATCGGCCTTGTGATTTCAGACCATGACCCAGTCACTGAATAGCATGCAAGCAGTTGGCCCTCACTTCCCTATCTGCCATTTGTGTAATTCACAAGTGCTTTGAGGTCACTGGGATGGACTTTCATGCCAGGAGGAATGTGGTACAGCATTCATTCTTTATAAAACTCTCAGAGTGGTTGAAGAGATAGTCTAGCGAGTATGGTCTCATGGCCCTTGCAAGCATGAGACCCTCATTTTGCATCCCACTGTCAATGAAAAGTCTGGCAGAATAATATATGTGCCTATAACTGCAGCACCGTGAGAGGCAGAGACAGGAGGGTCTCTGTGGCTTGCTGACCACCAGCATAGCTCCGGGCTCAGTGAGAGGCCCCGTCTCAATGGGATAAGGTAGAGAACAACAAACTTGACATCCTCCTCTCAGCTCTGAACACAGACACGGCTGTGTATATACACACAGAAAGATGTCTCTCTCTCTCTCTCTCTCACACACACACACACACATATATATATATATATATACACTCACACATACATTAATAAAAATCAGAAGGGACTAGAGAGATGCTTGGTGGGTAAGAGTGAATACTGCTCCTGCAAAGGACCTGAGTTCCATTCTCAACACCTATATCGGTCATCTCAGAACCTCCTGTGACTCCAGCTCAAGGGGATCCAGTGCCCTCTTCTGGCCTCTGCAGACACCTATACATAGACACAGACATACATACATTTATATAAATACACATATAATTACATATACACATACGCATAATATTATGTAAATAAACATACATATATTTATATAAATATAAATAAATAATAATGTAAATTTTAAAAAGGAAAGGGAAGGAAGGAACGAAAGAAGGAAAGAAGGAAGGCAAGCCCCAGAGATACTGGAATAAAAGATATCAACAGAAAGGGTCATTTTGCTCTCTGCTTCCCTTAGCATCAATATAGTCTCTGTCTTGCCATGAGGAACATCTCCTGAGAGCTCCTGTGCAGTTGCAGCCCCTGTATGCTGTCTCGGCAAGCTTTTCAGGCTGATGATAAACATTTCTGGTAATGAGCATGGGGATCTATGATGTCTGTCAGCTCTGGGAAGACTGTGGGAATCCGTCCCTCTCTTCACAGCAAGGAAGAAACTGAACAAACTGAAAGACTAACAGCTCTTCTAACATCTATCTTCTTGGACAAACAAGCGCTCCTACAGTTGGAGAGGCAGGAATATCCACGAAGTCACAGCTGTCAGCACTGAAATCCAGGAGAGTAGAAACTGGCTGGACATGGCATTCCTTCCAACATAAAATAGCCACACTAAAGACAAAGAGTGTAGTTTAAGGAACAGAGAAGCCATCAGGGCCAGACATGGACATGGCAGAGGTTTTGCAACTATTGGCCCAGGCATTTACAACAACTCTGGTGGCTGTGGAGATGGTTCAGTCAATAAAGAGTTTGAGAACCTGAACAGGAGCCCCAGAACTCACATAAAAAGATCTGAGTGTAGTGGCACATGCTGGTAATCCCAGTCCTGGGAGGTAGAGACAAGAAGATCCTTGAAGCTCAAGAGCCAGGTCAATGAGGGACCCTGCCTCAAGAGTGGGAGGGGCAAGATGTTCAGCAGGTGCCTGCTGCCATGTCTGATGTGTTCACTCCCACATAATGGAAAGAGAAAACACTTCCCTCAAGTTATCTTATCACCTCCACATGCATGTCATGATGTATGAGTATGCCAGTGGACACATACACACATAAAAATAAGTAAAAGATGAATGATGTCTGCAGAAGAACACCTGACGTTGTCCTGTGGCCTCTACATGTACATGCACAAGTGTAGACATGCCCATGAACTCATACATGCACATACAAAAAGAATAAAACAACCAACGGCTCTAATGAGAAGGGGAAATATGAAGAGCAGATGGATGATATGTGCAGAACAGCCAAACATCAGAAAGAAATTCTGGAAACTGAAGCACCCTCACACAATGAAACATCCCTTGGATAGCTCATCAATAACTGGAATATGACCAGTGAAGAATTGGTGAGCACCAGGGAGAACTGACTCTCCCTCTTCTAGGAGCTGCCAGTTGCCAATGACTCCTCAGCTAGGGGAGAGAGTTCATGCCTGCTTCGTCTCTCCATGCTGGGATTGGGTCTTGGCTAGAGTTTGTGCAGAGCATGTGCATGCTGTCACAATTGCTGTGAGTTCATATGTGCGACTGTCCTGCTGCTTCCAGAAAGCATTTTTTGGTAGTCATCTCCTACCTCTGACCCTATTAGGGTTTGGTCCCTATAGAGCAACCATACCCCAGTAGGTGGCCACACATCCTGGAGTATCTGGGAAATACAAATTGGACTTCATGGGTTTAAAACAAAAACGAGACACAAAGTTGGGAGGGTAGGGGAAGGGTGGATCAGAGAAGAGTTTGGGAAGAGGTTTCAGAGTCAGTGCATTTTTACCTCTGTCCTACGTGATGAACCATCCTGGTGCCAGTGAGGCAGACATGCAGTATGAATTGGCATTTTTCTGTAAGAAAAATATGGAGACCTTTTCAATCATTCTCTAGACTGGATGTGATTTTACCGTGTTGGCTCTGATCCTGGAGGGAGTCTGCGAGACCGCTTAATAAGGAAGAGGTATTAATAAATTCATTAGGCTTCCGACTTTGATGACTAAGGCTTCAGTATGGTTTTAAGTGAGATCAGAGGGACGTGAAACCTTGTAGATAGATGGCACCATGCTGAACTCGGTTTCTTATCACCAGCGGCCAACGTTGGGAATGACACCTACAGCCATGTTTCTGATGTTGGTGTGTGTTCCTCCTTTGTCTGGAGGCTGACTCGGTGCCCACCTGCCATTACTGTAGTCAGCTCTGGCTCTGGCTGGTGCTGAGAGCCAGTCAGGATTTCCAAGGTGATCTCACGTTAACTCTTCACCTAGAAGCAGCTTGTGTCTGAAGAGGGAGGCACTGGACTTTCATCATCCCCAGGAGCAACGGGATGGATCCCGCCCTGTTAGAGTGCGTCCATGTGGAATGTAAATCTGAGAGAGTGAGGCACAAGAAACTACAGTATTACGGATGAGAATCCTGTCTCTAGGGCAGTGGTTCTCAACCTTCCTAATGTTGCAACCCTTTAATACAGCTCTTTATATTGTGGTGACCCCCCAACCATAACATTACTTTCATTGCTACTTCATAAGTGTAATTTTGCTACTGCTATGAATCGTAATGTAAATATCTGATATGCAGATGGTCTTAGGTAACCCCTGCAAAGGGGTCATGACCCACAGGTTGAAAATCACTGTATTAGGGCCTAGAGAGATGGTTGAGCAGATAAGAGCACATCCCACTATTGTAGAAACTCACACAAACACACACATAATTAAAAATAGACTTTAAAAATTCCTATCTAAACATTCATTGCCAAGCTCATATATAGAGATGTGATTATATATGATATTATGTATTACGTTAATATGTGTGTGTGTATATGTATATGTGTATATATATACATATATGTGTGTGTGTGTGTGTATATATATATATATATATATATATATATATATATATCTTCAGCTCTATAGGGGTTTTGAAGTCCAAAGAAAAGAAGAAACTTCAGCAAGGGCAAAAGATAAAAGGCAGCCAGTGTTTCTGAGAGAGAAATAGGGTCACGGAATAAAATCCTTGTAAAACTGTAAGGGAGAATCCATGAGTGTTCAAAATAGAGGGAGGGAGTTAAAAACATGGGCACAAGAGAGGCTGCTGAGACATTGTAACTGGAATACCTGTGAGTGAGAGGTAGGAAGGAAGCGCTTTCTTCACTCTGAATCTTCTGTTACATCTCTGACTTGTAGCTGAAAATATCCTCATTGCTGCGTGCGTCATGGGAACCAAACAAAGCTCACTCAAATGTCGGGTGCAGCACCAGGTAAATTCAGGGTGTTCTTCAGAACGTGACCCTGCTCGACGGCTATATATTCCTATCCTTTCTCTTCAGTGAAAATGGCCTTGGAAACGGTGCCCTTTTTGACATAGGAAATGAGAGAGAGCCCAGGTCATCTCATCGGTCACTGTGTACTTTCATATTGTTGATCTTTACCAGCTTCCTGGGGCACTTGATTGTAGAGTTTAAATGTTATTTTTAGATGCTAAATTTCATAATGAGGTACTCTCTAGGCCCCATCCTTACTGAGAAGTTATTGACAGATGATAGCTGTTGGGGGAGGGAGAACCATTTCTTAAAAATAAAAAAATAAAATAGTTTAAAAGGGAAAAAATGAGTGTGTGGCCCCTAGTGGAGTTTCCATGCCCCAGTAAGTGGCCCTCACCCATGTGAGCATTAATTAGATTTAATGGGTTATCCAAAAAAAGATTACAGTGTTAACTTAAGAGAGGACATTTTGGGAAGAGGTCAAGAAGAGAAATGGTCATTGAATAGAGTCATGTTTCATTGTATGCATGTATGAAATTCTCAAGAAAAACAGAAAAGTAGGATAGAAAAGAATGTGGCCATCACGCTTCCATCCTACAGGTTCTGTGTGTTGACTCCTGCACATCTGTAGTGTCCTGTGCGTGACTTAAAGTGTGTGGAGCAGTGCCCATGAAGAAGAAATATTAGCAGGAAGGAAGGGTCTGGCTGGTCTGAGATTCTCCATATACCCCACGCTGGCCCAAACTCACGATTCTTCTGCCTCAACCTCCCATGCACTGACGTTACACGTGTGCACTGCCATGCTCACCAGAAGTGGGATTTTGATATAAACATTGAGTGAGATGCTATTTTACACTAATGTATAGAAATAGCCCGATTATTGGAATTCACAAACTAACTTTCCTCCACCAGGGTTCCTACACCAGGGCCTTTTCTTGAATACCCGTTTTTTCCTACTGTGGTTTGGAAGACCTGTCTCTGCCTGTCTGTCTAAAATTATGAATTTTCTCCAGGGAACAATATGGTTGCTGGGGGATGGGGAGTGTCCTGCTTCAACACTATTCAGGGTAGTGACACTAGCCCCTTGTGGAACAGTCAAGAGTGTGGCAGTATTATGTAATTAACATGTCTTTACCTTAAATATATGTGGCTAGTGGTTTGGGACATGAGGGCAAGAATGTCCCCTTGCTTCCATGTCTCTCACAAAGACTGGTCCCAGCATGCTGAAGTCATATTGATGATGCCTCTCCTTACACCCAATTTTGGAATGTTTATTTAAATGAGACTTCAATGATTAAGAGATCTTGTGTTCAGCCAGAGCCTTGTTTTTACTGAGGACAAGTGACTTTCAAATGACCAATATAGATTTAGTCCTCAAGTATCTAAAGTGTTGTAGTAGTACACTCCTGTGTGGGCTCACCAAGGAAGACAAGGAGGCATTTTCATAGACGCAAACCCTGCCAGACCTCAGCAGAGGGAACCACCATCCTGGCCAGTGCCAGACTCCATACTGGAACCCTGAGCATCTCAGCTCAGGCTTTTTTATTCTTTCAGACCACCTCAGGTGTTCTACTGATGACACATGCAGAGCATTAGCAATTAAACAACCCCCACAGAAATCCAACACCTGCAAACAATGCAGACTATGTCCTAGACTTAGGATAGCCCTTCACCCAGCAGTGCATAAACAACTTCAAACACAAACTAAAAATAAACTTCCCCAACTAAGTATTTGAAGTGCAATCATTACAAAAGCAAAGGTCAGAAATAGTGTGAGGTGCTCCAAGCTCAGGTGAACTGAGAGCTCTACTCTGGACAGGTTGCATCCATTGGATGTGCCCACCATAATAAACATTGGATGTGCAATATGGGACCATTTTGACAAGTTGTTGTTTTAATCTTTACTTTGTTGTTCTTTGGATTGTGTTAAATAATAGAGTCGGTTGCTTAAAACAATGCCGTGGCTTAATTTTTCAGAATTTCTACAAAGAAATTGAAAGAGAAGAGATGTATATAAGGTACGTGTGTGTCACTCTGGTGGTCCCTTCTGTGTGCATTGTGATCGCTCTGAGATGTATATAAGGTAGGTATGTACCATACTGGCTTATATCCTCTATGTGTGTGATATAAGCATTGTGAGGTGTATAGGAGGCACACATGTGCCCTCTGAGTGCATTGTAACCAATGGGAGGTGTGTATCAGATACATGTGTGCCACACTGGCCAGCACCCTGTGTGTGTATTGTAATTACTATGAGATGTGTGTAAGGTACACGTATACCGCACTGGCTAGCACCCTGTGTGTGCCTCACCGGCTGGCCCTCTCTCTTCGTACGTTGTAGTCAATGTGTGTCAAATCATGTGAAGGAGTGGTTTGTACCTTAAAGAGTTTCTTTTGTAGAAAACTGTGGTAACCTTGAGATGAAATTTGGTGGCGCCTCAGATGTGCTCTCAGCCCTTATATAGTATGAATATATACACCTGTATAAAGTTTGGATTAAGAGTGGTAACGCCTAGCTAGGAAGCCAAACTCAGTGATTGTTTAAGAAGGTTTTTGTGCCTGTTGATCAACAAATGCAGTCCTTTTGGGAAAAGAAATTAAAAATTGAAAAGATAGATTACAAATTTTAAGTTTCCTAGTAAGTCATGTGATCACATGAGAAATCTAGTTATAAATTTTCCAGGCGTAGACGATATAATTTTGCAGTGTACTCTTACTTTAACTAGTACTCTATCCCCACATGCCTGTCTTTCTTGCACAAAAAAAAAAAAAAAAAAAAAAGCAAGACTGTTTTGTGTGGCCAGCTGGACTTGATTTTTATTTGCTTTTGAGATATAGTGGGGACATAGCCCACTGGTAGAGAGAGCACTTAGTAAGCTTGGGGAGGATCTGGATTTGATCCCCAGAATCACCAGTAGATCAAAGCACTTGTTTAGAGTGATGCACTGTCTTTTGATCACTTTTCAGATTACGCAGTCACGAATTAGCAAGGTGACTACCACTTTAATTAATAAAGTTAGCCTGTCATCTACATGACAGAAAGCTCGACTGGGTGCCAGCCGCACGGAGTGTGCTTGTGTGGTTTTTCTTCTTTCTCTTTAAAGCGTACCATATGAATATAATAAACTTGGGAAAACAACCAGCCTCTTTGATCCACGACGTGCCTGGCTTTATAGTAAAGAGCACCCTACTCTTCTTACAGCACAGAAGCTCTTTTGATCATGTTCGCTGTCATCGCAGGCTTTTTAATCTTGTGGATTTGGATCTTTATGGATTTTTGTGTGCGTGCATGTTGACTCGAGAGAAACGCACGGTCTAGATCGTCTAATCTCATTTCCAGTGTTGGAGGGACAAAACTGGAAAAGATGAAAGAAATGAGAAACCTTGAAATGAAATTCTTCCCTTTATATATTATCTTCATTTTTCCTACAAATATGACTTAAAATTATATATTTGTATTTGTGTATGCCAATATATACTTTTATTTGTGTGTATATATACATATATATGCATACGCACATGTATGTATATATTGTTATTATTATTATATTTACTCCTGTCAGTTCCTTTAGTGATTTCTATACCAAGAGTTTCCAAGGCATTATGAATTATGAACACAGTAAAAAGAAGGTATAGCCGTGAGTTACTGTTGAATGTCAAATTTAGCACCTGCCGTCCTCAACACAAATTACTTTGTGATGCTTTAAGAACGTAGCCCTATTTCATCACCAGGTACTTATACAAGCTCTGCGACCTGCACAAAGAGTGTGACAACTACACAGAAGCGGCTTACACCTTGCTTCTCCACGCAAAGCTTCTGAAGGTAATAAAAAAATCACAGTATGCGATCCGGCTCTTCTTATAAATTCTGAGTTTGTTCCCGATTTTGTTTTTCCATGACAAATCTTCGTAAACCACTGGCATAAAATTTTATGGATATTGGCTACAGTTAGTGACATAAACAAAAATATTCAAGAAGTGCTCTGATTACAGATTTGGACCTGCTGAATGCCGATTTAACGAGGTGTCGAGTTTTGCAAACCTTCAGCGGGCTGTGCAGGGACAGTGAGTCAGATATTGTACAATTCCTCATTTGTGCCGACAGGACTGAGTAAGGATGGAGAACGTCAGTAATAAGGACTGACCCTGGTAGAGCAGCCGGAAGCAAGGATAAGTCATCCTCCTCCTCCTCACATTGGCAGAGGGAGGAACCAGATTTGGACATTTCTGCAGAGCAGATCATGCAGAGAGTTTGGGTGTCGGCTGTCTGATTCTCTAAAGAGTGTTGCTAATGAGCAGTAGCATGAGAACTTTCAACTCCGGGGATTCCTTCATTACTCAGCTTGCTCTAAGACATTGGCTTTTTGCTTCGGCTGATGTGTTTGTGTTCTTTCTGATGTCAAATTCTACAGTCGTTAATAGCACAGAGTAGATTCTCCTAAAATACCTAGGCTAGGTGGGTGGGCTGAAGGATGGCTGCATCAGTGAGTGGACAGATGGATGGATGTGGAGGGGAAGATGGGGAAAGAGAGAGATCGGACAGATGCGTGGGTGAGTAGGTGTTGGACGATGGCTGGGGGAAGTAGATATAAAATGGAAGGATGAATGAAGGCTATGAGGATGCATGGATAAATGGTGGATAGTGGGTATGGGTAGACAGGAGACTTGACAGAGACTGCCGTGCAACTTGAAGTTTTATATTTTAGAATCTCAGCAAGTCATTTGATTATCTTTCTCATGACATCCTTATTTTTAAAAAAAAATTAGAAAATTCTGCACTAGATAAACAGGAACCATTAGAGTGCTTAGTCAAAAAAATCTTGTTTTCGAATCTAAGCTAGTCTACTAGCCTACTAAATACCAAAAATGGAGGGAGAGATAAACCCACAAGAGAAAATTACATTAAAATGTACATTAAGAGAAGCTCTTAGCATCATTGGGAGTCAAGGAGGTTAATGATACAGAGTTAAACCCCAGACAGATTCCTTCAGCCTCTGTCCTCATCATGAAATCTGCACACATGTGCATGGGTACACACACTTGCACAGACATACACACACACACACACACACAACTCTGCAGCATTTGCCTTTGCTTGAGATGAGCAGGGTCCTGGCAGGCAAAAGCCAAAGAGCAGGCTTACTCTGACTCCACCTCCACAATGCTGAAGGTTGGATGCCTAAGGACCCCTCCTGTCTTGTGGCCATCCAGAGGTCTCCCAAGGAATATCATTTTTGAACATAGAGATTTCAGGGAATGCCTCTGGAAGCAGCCATTTCCTTTGTAAAGTCCCAACTCTATATTTATTAGAAATCCAAATGTCAGTAACAGGATGTTTTTGCAAAATGTGTAGATCTTGTTCACATCAGGGAAATTAAAATGGCTTGACAAACTTCCAAAGTCTGTTAGAACACAGACTTTTTTAAAGTCTGTATTAATGTGTATTAATATATATATACATATCCATGTATGTATATATATACATATATGTTTGTATGTATATATTGAGCAATATATATATTGCTCAATCTTTGGATATATTGAGTACAGATGGGTTGTCACAGGCTGGGTGACGGCATGTTCCACAGCCCAGATCAATAGGCTCAATTACATTATTTCTTCCACTGGGTCCCAAAATTTTCAATTAAATGGTAAATGTGACATAATCGGCCTCCATATTTTTTATACTATTACACTTTGTGATTGTGATTTTTTTCTAAACATATTTGATGCTGTTATTAATGTGAATTCATGCTGACTAATCAACTTACTAAACCAGATAGTTTGTATTGTTGTGTCTGTTAACTAAAAAGACTCTTACATGCAGTCCTCTTTTTTACTATATTTTTAATCAAAAAAAAGAATGATTAAAACTATGAGTGTTCAGCCTAGCAGTGAATTTATTCACCTCCAGTCTTAAGTAGGAAGTGCAGGGGACTTCCCCATCCCTATTCAATATGTTGCTGCTTTTTACAGTGATCTGAATTCATAAAAGAAGCCTAAACCTTCTGGTTCTTACCAGTCACATGTCACAATCTCCAGAGTTTTATGCTTTCAAGTCTAGTTCCAAAATGGCCAATGGCGTTACACAAACTCAGGTTATGATGCTTCAAATTGTGTTTGCATGTGGGATATGCAAGTCCACCTTTAATTTAAGCATCTTGTGGACCATATAAAAGTCTTCCTGCTCCTACCCAACATTCCTGGGGATACTAGGGATTCCTAGGGAGCCCTTCAGGCTTGCAGAGTTCAGCTTGGGGTAACCCAAAGCCCTTAACTTTGGGAAGGATGTGTGCCCGAGAGCAAGCCTTTGTTGGTGTATGACCAACATCAGTGGAGCCTGATCCCCCACTTCCCGTGCCAGTTCATTTGTCTTTTGTCCTACGTCACAACACCACCCAGGTCTCTACTCCTTGCCCCGCTTCCCTATCATGTTCCTAACAAGTGTCACCATAGCTGGTCCCAAGGCTTAACTACAGCACTGAGTTCACTGGAAACTATGACCTGGGAGTCAGTTGTTTCTTTGTAAGACCCACACTGTCCTGTCTTAACACGGGGTCACATTGCACCTCACAGGCCCTCCTGAGAAGCCCATTCCTGTTGTACGCCCCCCGCCCCCCAGAGTCTCCCAGGCCACCCCATGCAAAGTCACACCTCTTACCCTCAGATGCCTATGGAACCTTCTCCAGGGCTATTATATCCCATGATATACTTGTATGACCACAGTCTCTGGGTTGCTCAGCGCTGCCATGAGTGAAACTTCTGACCCATCTTTGACCTGGCACGTGGGAGAATATCAAGAAGCATCTGTTCACTGTTACTGAAGCCCATACCAACAAGTTGGTTTGTTGAGCTAAGATTGAGGAACTCCCATGTTTTGCCTGTCAAAGGGCCTCAGCTTGACTCTGGCACCTCTTCAGTTCACACAAAAACTGGTCAGCACTTCCACAAACTCTGACAAAGCCTGTGCCAGGTGGCTGGCCTACAGCTGGTGGTATAGACACATCTTTCTCCATAAGGATCTTGATATCCTATGGAGTTCTTTTCTGAATGACCTATGATCCACACACATTGTCTGATAAGGTGACTTCTGATCAAGAAGAGAGAGCTCTAGTTGCCCTTTGGAGACAGTCACCAATCACCTGCTTATAGTACACCCCCACTGCCAGGAAATTGTTTGCAGGCTTTGGGCAAGTCTGGCTCTGCCTTTCCATCTGTCCTTCTTGGACCCTCCAGAGACAGGTTGTACCCTTGGCATTCCCAGGCCTTAGCAGCCTGATGACAGCAGCCTTGGGGCCCTGGAATCACAGTCTCACACACACACTCAGTGCCTGGCTTGGTGCTCAGTGATATTATTGGACATGCCCCTGCCTCAGCATTGTTTATTCCTTGTCTTTTCCTCAGTGGTCAGAGGATGTGTGTGCAGCCCACCTCACTCAGCGGGATGGGTTCCAGGCGACAACACAAGGGCAGCTGAAAGAGCAGCTCTACCAGGAAATCATCCACTACTTTGACAAAGGCAAGGTAAGACACACACCGCCCCTTGGTCTCTTCCTCACACGTGCCTCCCACAGCACTGGAAGCACAATTCTTAACACATGGTGTTTGCAGAACCAGAAATGTGTTACATATTGTGTACAGAAGTATTTAATGCATGTTTCTCCAGCTTGTACTTATAAGTAACCTTTTTATTTAAAAAAAAAAATGATAGTTTTTTAGATGTTCTATGGATGCTAAGGCCTGAATGACATCTGACTATTTTGATAGCTCTTATTTGGGGGGCTGGGCCTGGAAGAGCAGCTTGCACGTCTTTGTACTTAGAGCTGGTGTATGCCTTTGGCATCTTACATTTTTCTGTTGTCACTGAAAAATTAACCCTGTGATGAGACAGGCTTTGTTCCACCTTGGCAGTTTGTAGATTAATTGGCTTAAGCAAAATGATGTATTCAGTTGACTTGCTATGGGGGAGCTGCCATCATTTTAATCAACCATTTTATACTCCTTTGTTGTCCTTGTGGTCAGATGTGTAGTCACTATAAAAACTAGCCACTCTGGCTTAAGAAATTTGTAAAAAGTAAGGTGGTGTCTAGGCTCTTTCTGGAAATCCACTGAATGCTTTAGTCATGTCCAGGCTGTTCTCTGTCACTCCAACAGGATCCCAAAAGGAGTTTGTGTTTTATTTCCTATGGCCATCATGACAGAACATTCTGAACAGCAGAAACATATGGCCTTTCAATGCCTGGAGCTCTTAGCCTGGAATCCAGGTATATGTGAACCCATGCTCTCTCTGGAGCCCTTCTGGGACTACATGCTTTATGCCTGTGGCAGGCATGGCATGGTGGGCAGCTGCTGGTACTTGCTGCCTTGCTGACCCATCACCCAGTTGTCTTGAGTCCTCCCTGTGCTTACAGTGTCCCTGTGTCTACATTTCTTCCTCTTTGAGGACACCAGGCACTGGCCTGGCAGAGAGCCTACCCTGCTCAATTGAACTGAACTATGTCTGAAGCACCTTTTCCCACAGGAAGATCTCACTCACAGATACCAAGGCTTATGATTACACGTGTCTTTCTGGAAATGCCTTTCTACCCACAGCAGCTCCTGTGTTTCACAGAAGGACACTGCCCCTTGGGTGTCATTCACAGGAACCAAGCCATATATATAAAAAGTGACAGATTAGTAGACTCTCTTTGACCACAAGCTCAGGATTCTCTCTGTATCTGAAGTAACAGTGTGTCTTCTTTTTACATGCTGTGTATGTTTGTGTGTGTGTGTGTGTGTGTGTGTGTGTGTGTGTGTGTTGCTGAGAATTGAACAGGGGGCCTCACACATGCTAATCAAGTGCTGTGCCACTGAAGCACATACCCATTCCTTCTGTTAACTTCTTTATTCCAAAACACCATCTCACTAAGTCTCCCAGGCTGACTTTGAACTTGTGATCCTCTTGCCTCAGCATTCTAAGTGGCTAGGATGATCAGCTTATATACACCTATCATTTTTTAACACCTGGAAAAATCCAAATTCCCCACCCAGGCCACTTGGAAGGTAGATTCTGCTCAGCCGTGGGGTAGAACAGGACATAGAGATGGGAAGCTTTCACCACTGCACCGCTCCTGGTGCTCCCTTCCGTTGCTTGTTTGCTTTCGTTCCTCAGCAAACTGTAGAGAAACACAGCAGAGCCAGCTGGAGGCTTTGTGGCTTTGTGGTATACTGGAGGAGGTTAAACAAGTGTTATGAAGCACAGGTAGAGACCCAAGGCAGAAAGTTCCAGGAAAGCAAGGGTCCACCAAATCTGAGGAGCGTGTGCCCCCATGGGTAGCCACAATTGGGCCCTCTATGAGCAGCACAGCTCCGGGCCCTCTATGAGCAGCACAGCTCTGAACGACCTTAGACCCTTCAGTTACTCTGGCTTCATCTTCCTCTCTTCCTGCCTCCACCCTTACTCTATATCCCAGCCACACTTGCTGGAGGCTGGTCTGGAATACCTGCATCCCTGCTCTGCCTAATAGCTTTCTCCTGCTCACCCCAGCTCTTTCCTTTCCATTTCAGTCCAGATGTCACCTCTTCCTCAGCCGGAAGCTACCCTCTGTCTCCCTTTGCAGTGCTCACTTTAATTTGTTACGAGAGGTTTACATACCTGATAGTGACTCACCAGAGAGGCTGTCTCGCTTGTCAGTTCGGTGTGCCCAGCGCTCAGAGCAGTGTCTGCCACTGCAGACTGACCACTGAGTGGTAGCTAGACAAACCAATGCTCAGCATGCATCAGCACTTCCTGCCCTGAGAGCGCAGTTTTTCTTCTTCTTTGTTTTGTTTTTTTGTTTTTGGAGACAGAGTTTCTCTGTGTAGCACTGGCTGTCCTAGAAGGAGCTCTGTAGACCAGACTGACCTCAGACTCACAGAGATCCACCTTCCTTTGCCTCCTGAGTGCTAGGGTTAAAGGTGTGCACCACCACCACCAGGCTAAGTGACTAGTCTTCTTTTCTTTCCTTTTTTTAAAAAATGTATTTTTCTTCTTTCGTATAATACATATCAACACCCCTCCTACCCTCCTTCCATTTCATGCTGGAGACCTTAGCAAGGACCTAGTAGCAACGGGAGATGGAGAGCCTGAGTGGGCCATCTCTTGCAATTGGCAAGGCTCCCAGTGGCTGGACTGGGACACCACCCCAGCCACAAAACCTTCAGCCTATAACACATCCTCCCTACAGGGCCCACTGGGACAATGGGAGGGAAGAACCCCATGCCAGGGGAGAGAACCCATGCCTGATTCTAAAGGGTAGGCCAGGAACTAGAGGCTAGTTTTCAATAAGACCACTGGTTTTCAGGAATGAGAGACAAAAGACAAGGAGTTTCTCTCTCTCTCTCTCTTCCCCTCTCTTCCCTCTCTCTCTTTCTCTCTCTCTTTTTAATGAAAGATAACCTGATAGTTTTTCCTATACAACAGTAGTCCATTAAAAAAAAAAAAGTCACATGAAGGGGCAAAAAGGAATGCAGCCAATTTAGAATGTTGGTATCCAACCATAATCTGCAAGGACATCTGGCTGTCATGAATGAGAACCAGTGTCACTAGAAATCTCATGGCTGAGTCTGAGCATGTGGAGCTGAGCTACCCATGATGCACAGGGTGTCCCCAGCACAGAGAACATCTGGCCTAGAATGTCAATAGTGCTGAGGTTGAAAAGCCTGGCTTAAGGGGGGAAAAAAGGATCTATGTGATAAAATAGTAAAGGCAAAAAGGAAAGCCAGTGGAAGGACTGTCCTCAGATGTCCCTATGTTGTGGAAACAGAAAGACCATAGTGACGTGATCTGTTGACTGACCTTGAGTCAGAGTGAGCTTGGGAGGGTTGTGTTCCCGGCTACCGTTCCAGTTGTATTGATAAAACAACAAGATTGAAAAGCCATTTCTGAGTGCCGGTGACATTTCCACCAGAATGTTAAAAAGGTACGAAGCTGCCCGTCCACAGGAAACTACAGTGCAGGTGCTGGAAAGAACTTCAGAGAGTAGGGCAAGAGTATCTGGGTAATTAGCTGGCAGCAAGGGTTCATCTTCCTATCAGCAAGCAGGGTGTGTTCTAGGAAGTCAATATCTTTTATGCAGCTGTGATGAGTCACAATATTCTGGAGTTTCGACCTGGAACTCTCCAGAGCTCTAAAACAACACTGGTCTAGTTCTTACGCGGGCTATGTGGCAATCCTCCTGCACTAAGCCCAGGAAGGCTGAGTTTCTGCTCTGGTGGCTGCAGCCAAGGAAGGAATAAGAGGGAGTAGCTTCCCTGAACTGCTTCTACTCTTGTTATCTGATGAAGCAAATGACATGGCCATACAGAGCTTCCAGGCTGAGCAAGTCCCTAGGACAGGACAGCACAAGGGAAGCCCGATCCCATCATGCACCACAGCATTTGATTAGACAGATGAGTTCTAGACAGGTGTGCTCAGGCCACAATAAAGCTGTGTGTGTTTTGTGTGTGTGTGTGTGTGTGTGCGCGCGCACATGCACACTCATGCATCTGGGTACATATAGAATCCCTCAGAGATGTCCTTCTTTATTACTATCTACCTAATTTAATTAAATTAATTTATTTATTTTTTGAGATGGGGCATCTCATTGAACCTGTCCCTGATTGGTTAGACTGGATAACCAGAAAGCCTCTGGAATTCACCTGTCTCTACCTCTCCAGTGCTAGGGTTACAGATGCACACCACTACACCTAACCTTTTATGTGGGTGTTAGAGGTCCAAACACAGGTCTCTGTGCTTGTTCAGCAAACACTTCACCCATTGACCCATCTTGCCAGCCCTAGAACTGCTCATCTAGTGACACATGTATTCCTCAAGTGACACATGTATTCTTAGAAAAGTGTCCATACCTGTTATGGTGTGGCTCCTCACAGCTAGCGATACAAGAGCTGCCATCTAGGAGAACTTAGCTCTGGTCTTCATCCTGGCTTCTCTGTGGTTGAATATCTTCCTTCTATTTGAAGGATCATGGAAAGCAAGACCACATAGAAGTACTGCAGAATGGGTCCCAGTGCCCAATGAGGACAGGGGATAGGGGGAGGTCTCAGGAGATGCTAACAGTTTGACACACTGTTCCAGATTTCGACTCCCTTTCATTTGGGAAACAAGTCTGAGCTACAGGTTGGAATGCACGGTAATTGTTTAGAGCCAACATTCTTTATGCCTGTTTTCCTGGTTGGCACGTGCACATGTGTGTGTGTGTGTGTGTGTGTGTGTGTGTGTGTGTGTGTGTGTGTGTGTGTTGTTGTTGTTGTTGTTGTTTTGTTTGTTTTTGTCAACTTGACCCGGGGTAGGGTCATCTGAAAAGAGGGAACCATAATTGAGAAATGTCTTGATAGGAAGAGCAATCCAGTAAGCATTTTTCCTCCATTGCCTCTGCATCAATTCCTGCCTTGAGTTCCTGTCCTGACTTACGTGGGTATTAGACTACAAGCAATAAGATGAAATGAAACCTTTGCTCCCCAAGTTGCTTTTGGTCATGGTGTTTATTACAGCAATAGAAACCTAAGACACCTTTCCTAAAAGGAATGGAATAAGACAAGTGGCCAAGGGCATTGCTGTTGACTAAGGACTTTGATGTTTGTGGGGACCAGAGGCTCACCTTTCCACCATTCACCTGAAATTACAAAATAGCCCCAAATGGATCACAGGTGATGGTCAGCCTGTGATCCATCCAATGGGAGCAGGAAGGAGGCTTGTGATTAATAAGAGGCCCCTCAGAGCAGGTTGACACCAAAAAGAGGAAACAACTTGCAAACATTGGGTAGGGCAGAACTGTGTGCTGTCTAGGACTGAGTCACAGGCCATGTGTGGGCCACTGGGCATTCAGTGTGGACAGTCCTGGCTGAGGTATGACATCAGTGTGCAGTTCACATTGTATCTCTAAGATTTACTTTGTGTGTGTACATACATGCACATATGTGTTATGTGTGTAGAGGCCAGATGTCAGCCTTGGGTATCATTCCTTGGAAACTGTCCATCATGTTTTTTGAAACAGAGTCTCTCACTAAACTAGAGCTCATCAATTTGACCAGGCTGGCTGCCCAGTAAGCACCAGGGATCCACCTGTCTCAGTTTCCCAGGCATGGGATGACATGCTCACAGCACCACATTCGTTTGGTTGGTTGGTTGGGTTTTGTTTTGTTTGTTTTGTTTTGTTTTATGAGTCCTGGGAATCTAACTCAGGCCTTCATGCTTTTGTGGCAAGTTCTTTACCAAATGATCCATATCCCCAGCCCCTAAGACACTATAAATAAGTGTTCTTATGGGCTACACTGTATTCTCCCAAAATTTGCACGTTAAAACAGTCCCCAGGAGCTTACAATGTGACTGTTTTGGAGATGGTGTCTTCCAAGTGTTAATTAAGGCAAACTGAGATCATTAGGAGAGATGCTAGTTCAGTCAGACTCCATCCTAATAAAAACAAAAGATTAGGACCTCAGCATCACAGAGGGACAAGCATGTGACGACACGGAAGCCTTGACCTTGGACTTTGAGTCTCTAGTCCTATGAGAAAACCAATTCCTATTGCTCTAGGCCTGAAGCAACAAATCGGAGCTCTGTTACACTAGACTTGACAAACAAATACAAATGTCAAGTATTTCGTGAATTGTTTATTTAATTTTTTATATTTATTACTCATTGAATGGTATTTTAAGTATATTAGATGTTATTGAAATAAATGGGAAAGCTCCAGGTGCTGTGAGAGGCCCTGTCCTAACAACAGCAGCAACAACAAAAACCAAACAAACAAACAACAACAACATGGAGAGCAATAGAGGAAAACTCCTGCCGTTGGCCTCAGGCCTCAACACACACATACAGACACATGCACTTTCACACACTAGTACACACGCACACACATGAAATGCAATGGCAGTTTGTTGAATGTGTTGCCATTTCTTGGAACTTACCTGTTTTATTGTCAGTTGAGAATCGTGCCCCTCGGCGGTGTATTTGTCTACGCTGCTGACCAGAGTACATCATGATGTCACTTTCCATTTCCTGGGCTTGTAAGGCCCAGTCCCTATTCTTTCCCATACTCCTTGGGCCTGAGCGCAGGACTCAGGCTTATGAGATTTCTCTCAACTCCCATAGGCCATCTGCCTGGGCCTTATATCTAGTGTCCCACCCTCCCTTAGAACAGCACTTTTCAACCTTTAACACAGTTCCTCGTGTCGTTGTGACCCCTGACAATTGGATTATTTTCATTGCTACTTCATAACTATAATTTTGCTGCTGTTATGAATCACAGTGTAAATATCTGATATTCAGGATATTTTCATTTTCATTGTTACGAATTGAACGTAAGGGGTCACTACCCACAGGTTGAAAACTGCTGCAATGAAATGAATGTACCCTATTAGGGAGCTTATTAGATTAGCTTCAGGATATGTTCAGAGTAGTCCAACAGTGCCATTCCCATACCAGAGAGACTGAGAACCCACCAGTTGCTCAACACACAAGTGGGATGCCTGAAGAATCACTGATCTTCCTTCCACATTGGAAGCCCAAAGAAGCTGGTTGTAATATCAGGGAAGGGATCAGTAGCAGCAGCAACAGGATAGCTTCAGTGAGACTGAAGATCAGTTAAGCAAAACAGCAAAGCTTTATTTCCTCTGTGAACTTTTACGTGGCCTGACATTTAGGGTGGGGCTTCCCACACCAACTACAGCAAAATCTCTCACAGACATGCCCACCAGCCAACCTGATGTTTACCATCAGCCTGTGGAAGCAGAGGACAACTTGTAGGAGTGATGTCTCCTACTACCTTGTAGGTTCCAGAGTCAAACTTTTGTCCTTAAGTTTGACAGCAAGGGCCTCTACCCACAGAGCTGGGTCACCGCCCCTACGTAGTTTGTTTTTAGAGTAGTTTAGATTTACTGCAAAACTGAGCAGAAAGTACAGATTTGTAATTATTCCCCCTGCCCAACACTCCAGAGTCCCCTCTGGCCACTGCTGGAGTAGCAAACATCATGGGATTGAAGAGACTGCCACCACTCAGGCCTCCCATGAAGTTCCTCATACAACTGTACATCTCTCTGTGGGGCTCTTGCTTCTTGAGGCTGCCTCTGAGCCTCTGGGAGGGCTCAAAAGCATAACACCACCAGTCCCAACACGAGCATCCTAGACGTGCACGCTGTCAGCACTCTCCATCCTGAGTCTCGGACTGACTCCACTCCAGCACTGCACCCAGCAACTCACAGGAGAGGTTGCTGATGGGACAAAGATAGGTCCTTGCAAGGGAAGGGCTGGCCATGACAATCCAGAGTCCTAGTTGTCTGATAAAGCAGCCGCCTTCCGTCTGAATGATGGCAGCCGCTTATTGAGTGGGTGAGCAGATGAGCACGCAGGAGGGCCCGGCACTGATGAGATTCTCCAACTGCACTCACGGCCCAGGCTCAGCCAGGCTCCTGTCTGAGTGTGTGCACGTGCATGAATAGAGCCATTTAAAACCTCAAGCTTTGTTTGACCTTACACTTAGAAATGTATTTTTATGTTTATTACATTTATTTGCTTGTCTGTTTGTGTATATGTGCCTACAGACAACATAAATAAGATATAATGAAATTATTTTAATAGGGTGGTAAAACGGAAGCTAAATGGTACCCTGTCTCACGAAACCACAGTTGAGGCATAGCTCCATGAATATAGTTTGTCACCTTTGGTCTGGTTTTCTTTGCAATTAAGGAAATCCCCACTTTGTGTTTCCTATATGGAATGGACATGGTGTGAAACGTTGAGCTGATGCACTGTTGGGGTTTCGGATGGTAACCCAGGGGAAGCAGGGCCTGCAGCGTCCCAGGCAGTTTGACTTGTCACAAACAGCTTGTTGCTGGCAGGCTAGGAGGAAGGCCCCATCCTCAGGTCCGCAGCCGCATCCTCTGTGCAGGGAAGGCCTGAGCAGAGGGGCTGGGCTGAGGCTGGACTCGCATTCTGTGAAAGCCTCTGTCTCTACCCTGTGCCAATGACACCGGCAAGGCCAATGGGAGCTTTTGCCCTTTTATATTGGGCATTCTCGCCGGTAAATTCTGGCGTGTTGTTAGCTTTCTGTTTACCCCATACAAAATCATTCTTCTATTTGTGCTTTCCTTCTGCTCTGTAAAGTTTTGAATGACTTGCAGCCTTGCTCTTGGCGTCTTAATCTCTTCACAAAATGCCACCTCCTTTCACTCTCGCTTTCAGTCTCCAACATCTCTTCCTTCCTCGGCCCAACACTTACTGCAGACTCCTTTCCTGTTCCATTTTTACCCCCCCCCCCACCTGGGCCTTCCCCCTGAAAAGCCTCAGTTCGGCTTTATCTGGGAGGCGAGTGTTCTTTTCCAAAGCTGCTCCAAATTGTCTGTCTTACTGAGTTTGGCTGAGGCCTAGTAATTTTCAATAAAGCCCTTAATCCGAGTACTTCACTGAAAATTACCAGGCTTCTCTGTGGAGGACGAGAGTTGAAAATAGCAGCCACCCTATTGGGAGAATTTAGGGTATGGCTGGCCGCCCTAGCCATACCTAGCCAAAGTATGTGACTCTAGTCAAAGTGGCTGTGACTCTCAGTCACTGAAGCCCAAACCCTGACGGCCATTGACAAAGACAATACATAACTTCTGGCCCGGATGATGTGGAGCCCAGCGACTATTTTCAACTGGAGTTCTGTTTCTTCTTAAAAACAACAAAAACACAAGATCCCGTTGATGAAGTTCACGCTTTGCCTTGTGCCAAACTTGGGGTGGGGGACAGAATACGTACAGCTTGCATCATCTCGTGAGCTGTAAACAGGGTTTGGAGATGTGTTTCCGTTTTGGGTGAGATGGCTGGAGTCTGTTTCTAAGCAGGGTGACGTTTTCACATCCTGTGATGTTCCCTTTTGAGGGCTGTGGGTAAGCCTTGTGGAACCCTGTCATAAGTTCATTCTCAGGCTTTGCAAGCTCCTGGTGTGAGCCAGTGTCTGTCTCATCAGACTGAACTGGTATGAATATTCGGATCTCTCGGGTTCTTTAAGATTTGACCCTATTAAAGGGAATTATTTTTTGTCAAAGCATTAGCACCAAGAACAAGGCTATTGGGCTTTAGTCTGTAGGATCACAGAGAAGTTTTTTCCACTAACAAGCCTACAGTGTGCCACAGGCCACTGTGCACCCTGATGCACACAGACAAAAACATAGTTGGCCTCAAGGGATTCATGGCTAGCATCAGAGTTCTCCATGAGTGAATAAGTAATGAAGCCTGACACACAGTGGACATGTGTAGACGTACTTCACAGGTGCAAGTGGTCCCTTGTTCAGATTTTGGAACTAGAAGGATGCTCACTGAGCATGAAGGCCTCCTGCTAGTCCTGGGCCACTAGCACCAGAGGGACCTCAAGCAGAGCTCCGGCCTCTTCCACACCATTGATCCTCATCCATTAAACACCAGAAAGCTGTGTGGGACTCTGGAAATTCAGGAGGCAATTGAGTGTGACTCTACCCAATAACAGCCAGTGAAAACGGATGAGCAGCAGAAAAATGACTGAAAGTGAAGTTCCACATAAAACACCTTTGCTGGTGAGCTGTTCACAGCTAGTAACTTCACTAAACCAAAGTCTGCCCATAGTAAGTCCTGGTAAGTCAGCCATGTTAAGGATGAAGGTCCTTCAGTCCCTGGTGACACCTGTCTTTTCATCTGCTGCTGCTTCCCCACACCCTGGAGGGTCTGCATCCTTGTTATCCACTTTATGTCTGCCTGTGAGAAATCAGTACATGGTATGTTTTCTACCATCACTTGTGTGGGGTTGTGGGGTGGGGGTGTGGGGTGCTTTGCTATGTTGCTTCCCCCAAGACAAGATCTTCCACAGAACATAGCGATACATGGGAGTCAGCAAACTCCACTGATCCTCCTGTCTCTGCTCCCTCAGAGAACCAGAGATACAAGTGTGTGAGACCATGCCAGGCTTTTTTACATGAGTGCTGGGGATTTGAACTCAGCTCCTCTTGCTTGCACATCATGTGCTCATACCTGCTGAGCTGTCTCGCAAGTCCCATACTTGACTTTGTATGTGGTTCTGGGAATTAAACACACGTCGTCTTGCTTCTGTGGGAGCTACCTACTTTCCCTATGGAGCCATCCCCCAGTGAGCTCTGCTGCCATTGTATTGACACTAAGGAAGGTATTTTATCAGAAAAGAAAGTTTTCTGGGGTGGGAGGGGGGTTGAAGAAACAGGAGCTCCTGAAACCAAAGTCCCAGAAGACGTTAAAGAGTACCATCTCAAGGAAAGGGAAGAAGCCATCCCCTGGAGAAGAGCAGAGGCCAAACGTGCCCCCTCAGATGGTAGCCAACAATTCCCCAGATGCCATAAACTGGATTAGAGACCTCAGATCAGAAAATAAAGTTGTCTGCAAATCCAGGCACTTTCATTTGGGGCTGTTCAAGCCTGCTAAGCCTGTAGTTCTTGTAAGAATAGAGCTGAGCCCGAGTTCAGTCACCAAAGGTCAAAGCGATTCTTTCACTGAGACAATCTAAATCTAGATCATATTGAATCTGCTTCTTCTGTGTCGCTGAAATGTTTTCCAAGGCATTCGTGTTGGAAGTATGAACTGCCCATACTCCCTATAGAGCCCTGGTCCAATTAAAAATAGATGAAAATCTACCCAGTGTGGAATCCTTTAACACAAGTGGAGGGGCATGGAAGGGGGAAGTGTATTTATAGAAAATCTGATAGAAAACACAACGGCGAGACCTCAAGGTGAGCAGGATAAGATATTTACTCGAGACCTATATTTCTTTTAAAAACAATTACTTGGCTATGTATCTAAACTGCTTCATCTGTCATTTAGGATCAAGACAGATCAAGCTTTTGCTTGAGAATGAATTAGAAGGCTGAAAAATCTGAGCAGCTAAGAGAAGGTGTATTAGCTCGCAGAAACTAAAGAAAAATCTACTAAAGGAGACCTACAAGGAAAGGGAATGTTGTCTTTGAAGTGGAAATACACTACAGGAGGTCTGGGTCACTGGTGCCTAAAAGAAACATTACAGGGGAGAGTGTTCCTCTGGGGATGCGAGCTCAGACTCCAGAAGAGGACATTAAAGGTCTAGAGAGGCAGATACGGATACACCGAGAACATGAGATAACATCAGACCAAACGGAACAGGTGTGAAGTGTGGACCTTTGACACGGTGTCCCCGTCTCCATCTAGACTCCTCTTCAGGCAGCTCTCCCTATATCTGAAACCCACAAGGAGCTTACTTTTACGTTGCATTTCAAGGTATTAAAAATACAACCATTAATTCGGACTCACAGTTTTTCCCTTATCGAGGAGATTACCAACTGGTATCAGACATAATGGCATACTCCCATCTCTACCCCAGCACTTGGGAGGAGGTAGAGGCTGAATGATCAGGAGTTCAAAGTCATCCTCATCTATGTAGTGAATTGGGGGATAGCCTGGGACTACATGAGTTCCTATCTCAAAATACCCACAATAGAGGTGGGGATATAGTTATAAAGTAGGAGGCATGAAAAGACTCTCTGACAGATGTAAGTATGGGAGTGCCCTTCAGTTAGCTGAGTGAGTCAATACCAACCAAAGCCTGTGGTGGGCCCATTCTAGCAGGCAGCAGGGCTCTGTGCCAGCCTTGGAAATGCTAGCTTATGATCTTCAGGAGTGAGAATGCAAATCTACCATGTATCTGCTGTGCGACCTTGAGCAAGCTCCTTCCCTCTCTGACCCTCAGCTTCCCTGTGTACAGCCTGAAAATGATACTCCCCTACCAGGTGGTTGGAGAGCTTCAGCCATGGAACACAGGCGGCTGGAGTCATGGCAGCTAGAAGCTGCTAAAAGGCCCCACTTTTATTTCACTCCCACCATATCATTTATACCCTTGTCAGGGAGGGGCTGCCCCCAGTCGGTCTGTTGTTGCAGTATGCTTAGGATGTTGCTCAGCAATAAAGATAAGGAGGCATTTTCATAGATGCAAACCCTACCAGACCTCAGCAGAGGGATCCACCTGTCATAGCAAGCACTATTCTAGACAGTGGAACCCTGAGCCTCTCATCTCAGGGTGTTCTATTGATACAAAAACTCTTCCCTCCCATCCAAAGGCGTGGCCCTGCCAGAGAGCAGTGAGCCCGTGAAGATCATGAGGAATCAAACATCTTTTATATAAATCCAACACCTGCAGATAATACAGAATGCCAAGGCCTAGGCAGCCCTTCCCCCAACAGTGCACGAACAAAGCCATTTTAAACGTAACTGGAAATAAACTTCTGCAAATCTTTGTCTTTTTTCCAGCTATCAGTGGCCAGGAATGAGTAGCTCCCTGAGGATTAGTGTTATCGTCTCCTGGGAACAATGGCACTGAGGAAATAGAGATTTGAGACTAGGATTAGGGCTTGTTGAGAACTGAACTTTGTCATTTCATGTCAACTTTCAGTTCTGGGCACTGAGTCTTGAGGAGCAGGTGGTAATGTCCTCAAGTTGCATATGAGTGATATCCAGCCCTTGCCTTTGGGGAAATACAGTCTGGGTAGAGAAGACAAACATGTTCCAGTTTTAATACATTAGAGAAAGTTCTGGATCACTGAAGCCCAAAGAAGGAGAGTAGGCAGCAACTGGGAGGCATCTTAGGGGAGCATTTACCTCCAAATGTCCCATGCCTCTCACCTTGTTTACCTTTCCCAAGGAGAGGCGGGCCCACCATCAAACTACTGTGTGTCAAAAGTTTATCATGAAGATGAAAAGGGGCTGGAGAGACGGTTCGTGTCTTAAGAGTGTGGACTATTCTTGCAAGGTCCCAAGTTCGGTTCCCAGCCGCCTCTGGACAGCGTATGACTGACTTTAGTGGACTCCATCGCCTCTCACCTCAGAGGTCATTGGCATTGCACGCACACACGCACAAACAATTAAAAATAAAATCAGTAAAGCAAGTAACTTGGAGAAGCGTCTTCAAACTGTTTGCCATAGGAAAGTTCCCCTTTCAAATACTGGCAGGATTTACATCTGCAGAAAGCAAGCATTCTGAAGCCTCGAATTGGCATTTCTGGCAGCGTGTGCTCTGGAACAGGACCGCTATGCAGTGGGAACATTTGGAAAGTGGCCACATAGTAGATGTTCCTAGCAATGTGTCTTCACCCGGTGGTGTCTCTTCCCTGGCTCCAAGACTGCCCTGACAGATGGTCCTTGGCGACCATTACTGGCAGCAGGAGAGTGAGGACAGGTGATGATGGGCCAGCAGACTGCCATGCCGTGGGAAGAGCTGGGGTGATGGACAAGCCTGGAGTTGATCGATTTAGTCAAGACCGCGAGTCCCGAGCCAAAGGCTGGAACCTCTAGAAAATACTTGTATATTTCCTGCATGATTCTCCCCAGTGTGTCCATTAATCTAGAGTAATTCTGGATGTTTTATTGCGAATAATGATGCTTCCTGTTTGGCTTGATGCATGATTCATGCTTGGGTCTCTCTGCTTTCTGTTTTGCTCACAGATGTGGGAGGAGGCCATCGCCCTGGGCAAAGAACTTGCAGAGCAGTACGAAACAGAGATGTTTGATTATGAACAGCTGAGTGACTTGCTGGTAGGTCCTCGGTTTGGTTTCGGCTTTGTTTTTTTTCCTAGCTTTCCTCGTTTCGTTTTCAAATGGGGATGCGCCTGAGATGTTCTCTTGGCAGTGACCTGCCCCTCTCTGTGTTTTCTTGGGAAATGGCTGCCCTTTACCTGCCAGTTGATTCCAGCCCAGGAGAATTCACTTTCTATTCTCAAGTGGGTCAAGGAGTTAAAACTTCCATTAGTGATGTGTAACAAAGGCTGACACCCTAAGTACAGGGGTCTTGACAGCCCAGAGTCTCTGAGAGTTTCAACCAGTTTAAAGCCTCCCCTGATCCACAAAAGGAGGCGGACAGGTGGAGGACAGAGCCTTGTCATGCCACAGCAGCCCCTAAGTCTTCAGCTGCTGCCTTCTCAGCTGTGCCTTTTTTGTGTACAGCAGACCACATTTATGGTTTGTAATTTATGTTTGTAATTTAGAGCAGAACACTTCTGTCCTTCACATTCTCCCAATAGCTGATCTGTAGCATTAAAACCACTAAAAGTAGAGGAAAGGCATCTCCGTGGATTGTTGAAAAGACCCTCAAATCACAACTAGTGACTGAGTGTGGCTTGTTTAGGATACCTTGTTGGACAGTACTAAAAAAAAAAAAAAAAAAAGTCAATAGTACCAGTGAGATTCACCCAAGCCTCAGGACTCCAAGAAGAATCCAGAAGGGTGGACGCTCCAATGTTCTGCTCAACCCTGAAATGAGTTTTCATTCTTCCTCCTAGAAAAAACAGGCACAATTTTATGAAAACATTGTCAAGGTGATAAGACCCAAGCCAGACTATTTTGCTGTTGGCTACTATGGGCAAGGATTCCCTTCCTTCCTTCGGGTAAGTTTGATTCTTCTTGCTCTGAACCGGCGATACTCGCTCAGCTCCTTCCAGTCCTGGTACTTTGCACAGCAAACTCATATGCTGACTCTGGGCTGCCAGGGAGGTACCAAGAGCATTTTCTTTAATTACATGAGGACTTTCATTACATATAGGCTTTTTGTGTGTTTTTGTCCTGAAAGAACTCTTACTCAGAGATTTAGATGTGTGTTTAATTGTGTCAAAGTATACATAGCAAACTGGGGAAATGGCTTGGGGGGCGGGGGAGCGACACTTGCCACTAGTGTGAGGATCTGAGTTTGGATCCCCAGAACCCACATAAAGCAGACTCAATGGCACCTGTCTATAATGCTAGCCAGCACTCCTATCAAAGAGAGGATATAGAAACAGGAGATTCTCTGGAAATTCATGGGCCAGCTAGTATATACGTAGTAAAAAATAAAGAGACCTGCCTCAGACAAGATTCAGGGCATTGACCAACACCCAAAGTTCTTCTCACTTTCACATACGCTCTGTGGTATGCATGCACACACATACACACATGGAAATGTGTACACATAAACACATACATAATATAGTTTACTGTTTGGACCATTTTTTAGTTGTGCAGTTCAGTGGCATAAGCACACACACAATGGTCATCACCACCATCTATTGCCAGAATTTTCTCAAGTTACAAAACCAGAACTTGGGCCTGGAGAGGTGGCCCAGCAGTTTACGAGCACTTGCTGCTCTTCCAGAGGACCAGAGTTAGGCTTCTGCACCCAGGTCAGGTGGCTCAAAACTACCTGTAACTTCAGCTCCAGGGCATCCAATTACCTTCCCCTGACCTCCACAGGCACCAGCACAGGAAAACTCCATACTCCTTAACAACAGTTCCCCATGTTTTTACTCCTGACTTTAGGACCCAGCATTGTTCTGTCTGCCCATGGGAGTTAGCCACCCTGTTACCCCACACTGTGTATGGCCTTTGTGTCTTGCTTATGGCATCAGCGTTTATCCATGCTGTAGCATGCATCACAACTTAAGGCTTTTTTCAAAGTAGAGTAATATTCCATTGTATGGATATACCATGCTTTGTCCATTCGTTCACTGATGGACATTTGGATTATCTCTACCTTTTGACTGATGTGAACAGTGATGCTGTGAACATAGTTTTAACTTAATGAGAAATTAGAAGAGGATTTTCACAACCACAGTGCTTGAAAACTGAACCCACCCCTCCGTGGGAAAGGTGAGTGTTGTTAACACATAACCAGAGCAATAGCCATGATGCCCTTTTAGACAAGCATTTCCCAATATCCAGGTGATGCTGGAGTATGTAAATAAATGTTGTCTGACCTGTTTCACATTTTTGAAGAACCCAGTTTTGGTCTTGATTTCCCTGTCTCATGACATGTTTTTAAGACTGTTATATGCATCAAGAAAAGACCCTGTCTCAAACAAACAGCCTGGGGAAGGACACATGACCTTAAAGTGCAAGCACACGGGTGGGTAACACACACACACTTGTACGCAAATACAGAAAAAAAGTGTAGTAAAAGTTATCCACTTTTACAAAACCTTTACTGTTTTTATGTGTGCTCCAACACGCATGTGTCTCACGGAAGAGAGAGGCCAAACTTTCGGGCTGGGCACGCTCACGCTCATGGGATATTAGGGTCTGGGCCCTGGCACAGAATCCCCCATTGTACAGGGGTCACCAACCATGGATATAGTGATCTAGCTCCAACAGCAGCAGCCCACCTCAGCATGCGACGACATGCCCCTGGTAGACACACTGCAATACAGTCTAGAGCACTGAATCCTGCAGGCTCCAGGGACTGTCCTGGCTCACTTCCACCATCAAAGGACAAAATGTGAAGTAAGAATAAAGAGTTTAGCGTGCTTGATTAATATTGAGCTGACTTTCCCGACACACCTGAATAACTCTGTGGGGCTGTAGCAATCTATCCATTACGCTTCGCAGATCGCCTGGCAGGGGTCAGTCTGACAATGACATTACCAGTTACCCAAAAGTGGGCGGAATGTTTGGCATCCTCACACTGCCGGGAGAGCAGACGCTGAGCTATCTCGCTGTCCCCTTGGCGCTGTTTCTCTCCATAAATCGAGCTCATTGCTTTTTTGCATTCTTATTAATATTTATAATTCTCACAAGGAATAAATATCTTTGACTGTATGTACATTTCCCCCTGTTTTCGTGTTTGGAAGGACTACTGCAGAATGCAAAATAATGGACATTTCTGGAAAATATTATTAGTGTTTTCATCCATAACTCTAGTGTTTTTCTATTAAAGCCTTTATGTATTTTTATTATTGTGTCTTCTTTGAGGGTAAAGCTTAATGAATGCATGCTACTTTCTGAGTGGTCTGCTCTCTAGTAAATCTTACTGCATTCCTGAAATGTTTGGCTTCCTAGTGCCTCACAGGAGGCCCAGACTCTGTATTTATATTTGTAATTAAGACTACATATTACTTTGCTTTCTGCTTGACATTTTTCTTCCAGAAAAAAATAGAACATTTTTTTCTTCCATTAATGATGCTTCAAACCATACCTAAGTACAAAGCAGGGAAAAAAAATCCAATCCTTAAACTGTTACTTCCTTAGTAATTTGTTAAACTGCAGAATAAATTGGGAATTGAAAAGGGGATTGTAATCCGTTTGAACTGTTATAACAAAACGCCTTAGACGGGGGTATAAATAGCAAAAAATTATTGCTCACATATCTGGAGGCTGGGAATAGCAAAAAATGTCTATTGCTCATTACATATCTGGAGGCTGGGCAGGAGTGGTTAAAGTCCCAGGGTCTCCCCTTATCTCTGTGAAAATGTGTTAATTAGATACGCTTTTCAGCTTATGGCTAAGTTATCATAGTTCTAAGAATGAGTGGCAAATGTTGTTCCCTCTGTCTCTTGCTCCTCTTTCTCAGTCTTCCTTTCTCTCCCAGCTGACAGCCTCGGACAGCCACTGATGAGGCAGGGCTGCAGCACGACCAGCCGACGTAGAGAAGTTTCTGAATAGACAAACAGCAAAGGAAAGGGCGGGGCAGGTGGGAAAGGCAGCAGCCTCCGAGTCACAGCAGTGATGTCATCTTCTAGCCACTGACACCTGTTTGTGACTCAACTGACATGCCCGGCACTCTCTGGTCTTTGAAGAGAGCTGTTAAATGTCTCAGGATCCTTCCAGATGTATGTGGAGGGACTGCCTCACACCCACATAGAGGAGGCTTCCATAGCGGAGCCTGTGTAAGGAAGGTGCCCATCCACCTACACACACACCACAGCCACCTGGTCTGGCCTTTGCTAACAGCTTCAGTGAAATCTAGATTGGAGAATGTCACTTGGAAATGATGAAAGTCAGTCGTAAGAGCCACATAGACTTTGTCATTGTTGAATAAGGATCATGCAGAGCTCATCCTGACAGAAGGAAGTCCTACTATGGACTCATAGCCAGCTCCAGGAGGCCAGAAGCTCAGGGTCTTCTTGTTTGGCCTGAGTCCCCTTTCCTCCATCTCTGCTGATCTCTGTGTGACGCTCAGAAGTCAGGTCAGGCTCTGAGGACCTCTCCTTGGTCTTGTGCAGAGATATATTCTTTTTGGCAGGAGAAAGATGACTTAATTAGGGATACAGGGGAGAGGCAGCTGCCACTGGCTGCTCTATGTATATGCTATGGCTGCTGGGTTCTTATGTAGACTCTGCTATGTCTAGGAACCCAATTAACACAGGACCTAGTTCACATGAGAGAAGCATAAAAACTAATTAATTTTACATATACCTGGGGATTTTCACAAGAGAATAAATTCCAAGTATATGACCAGAGTAGATGCTTTTTTGACAATGAGCAATGACTTAACAAAATAAAAGCAGGACAGACCACTCTCTTGACAGCATAGTAACTTCTGGGGATGTTACTGAGAGAGATGGGAGGGGCAGGTCACAGAAACTAGGGGAGGTTACGGAACACTACAACTCCCCAAGTACGAATGCTTATTGCTTCCTTTCAAATGAAAGTAGAAATTGACAGGTGTAGTGGCACATGCCATTAAGCCCAGCATTTTGGAGGCAGAGGTAGATGGATCTCTGTGAATTCAAGACCACCCTGGTTTGCATAGGGAGTTCAAGGGCAGCCAGACCTATATAACTGAGAGACCCTGTCTCAAAAAAAACTAAAAACAAAACAAAACAAGAAAAAAGAAAGTAGAAGCCAAGCAACCCCTACCATGGTCACAGTTCTGCAGGGGAATTTGGCTTTAAATAATTATATCCTAATCAGAATAACCTTAACTCCTGTGAACCCACCGGGGAAGAAAAACATATACCCTTGTCCACACACACGGGCCAGGTTAACCCTGTGTGAACATGTGTAGGGCTCCTGTGCCTTGCTTAGTTACTTCATTGATTTAAAAAAAAATTAGTTACAATTATTTATTTGTGTGTGTGTGTGTGTGTGTGTGTGTGTGTGTGTGTGTACATATGAAGGTCAGAGGACAACTTGTGGAAGTCACCTTTCCTTGCACCATGTAGTCCCAGGAATTGAACTCAGGCCACCAGGCTTGGCTACAAGCGTCTTTTACCTGCTAAGCTGTCTTGCTGGCCCCCTTTATAGTTTTTCGATTGGTCATTACCACTAAGAGTGAAGTTTGTGGTGAGTGTTCAGCCATGTGAATTTGGGTGTTCTTGATTAGAGAGTGCAGTTCCAAGTTACTCTTAAATGATGTGACTTAAAAAGAAAAAACAATATTGTCAAGCACATTTTGGAGACCAGCACTCTCCTGTGTGAACTGTTCTAGGTCCTTCCCCCATGATGTTATTTAACAAAGGTCATTGTTTCCAGGGAAAAGTGTTTATTTACCGGGGAAAAGAATATGAGCGACGGGAAGATTTTGAAGCTCGGCTGTTAACTCAGTTTCCAAATGCTGAGAAAATGAAGACGACATCTCCACCAGGCGACGACATTAAGACTTCTCCTGGCCAGTGTATCCTTTAAGATAACAAGAGGGCCATCCATGGACACAGTGGTTGCACCGGTGCATGCAGAGGACAGGGCTTCTCTTGGTGTTAATACACCCTGCCATTTGATCCTTAACCCTCTCCCCTCAGATATCCAGTGCTTTACAGTGAAGCCCAAGCTGGATTTGCCCCCCAAATTTCACCGGCCGGTGTCGGAGCAGATTGTAAGGTAACCATTCCAGCTCTCTTACCAATAGGTGGCAAGGTGCTGACAATGGGTCTCTTGCTAATAATCCTATATTTTAAGTGTAGACTTTAAACTTTGAAGAACATCCTAGATGTTATTTTTCTGCCCTCTCCCAAGAACAAGGAAAGCTTATGATTTCTGGCACCCACAAAAGGGAAAGCAAATAATTCCAGGGGTGGGGGCGGGGAGCAGAGGGAAAGATGAAACCCAGGAGGAAGGAGGTAGCCCTTGGGTCTCCTTACACACTCGGTAGAACTCAACAGTGTTCAGACCCCACCTTGTCTCTAACCTATGAGGATGCAGAGTCACTTGCCTTTTATGACATGGGAACAGAGATTGGGAGTATTTGCTCCTCATGAGGTACAAAGTAAATAATACCCTTTGCCCTGGGGTTGGAGGAATTGCTCTACTGGTAAAGCACCTGCCTTGCAAGCATGAGGACCTCAATTCAATCTCCAGAACACACATTAAAAAAACAAACAAAAACCAAAACTGGGGGTGGTGCTCCATGCTTTAACCCAGCAAGGCAAGGTGGGAAGCAAAGACTAGGAAACCCCTGTAAACTCATTGGTCAGCCAGCAGAGCCTACTTGGCTAAGTCCCAGGCTATTGAGACATCTTACCTCAAACCCAAAGTGGAAGGTGCCTGGAGGATCACCCCCAGGGTTGTCATCTGACCTCTACACGCATATGTTCACCTCCCCACATGTGTGCACTCCCACATATGAACACACAGACAGGGTCATGCAGTGGCATTTAAACTGCACTTATCCCAATGGGACTGAGATCACACACCTGGCTGAATTGCATTTGACTCCACTGTAGACTCAGCCTCCACAGGAGCTCTTTGATGTGGTGAGTTCTCTATCTGATCTCTGTCCTGATGGGAGCTGCAGCCTCTTTGATGCCTGCTCCTCCTCTGGTCTGTTTGTTAGGCCTATCCTGAAGTCCAGTGGGCCCTTCAGCCTTTCACTGTGGTTGCCTTGGCCATCATGGAAACAAACTAGAGCTGCCTATTTGCAGGCAAATGGTGTCACAGAAACAGAGTTAGGCTAATAGAGTATCATGGAGTCCCTCATATTGATCTGTGTACAGTCCGTTTAGGGGGAAAAATTAAGACACACACAACACACACACACACACACACACCTCACAAACACAAACCCACCCTCCCCCGAGGAAGAGGACAACAAACTGCTTATGGTCCTGCAAACCACTCTGGATGGCTGCTAAATATACATCTCAAAAGTCTGAAACTACTGTGTGTGACACCTTTCTCCTTAAAAAATAACATATTTTCAATGTATCTAGATAAGTTAGCTGTTAAATTATTCAGCTAGCTGGAGTAGAAGCAGGTGGATCTCTGTGAGTTCAAGACAGCCTGGTCTACATAGCAAGGTACAGGCCAGGCAGAGGTACATTGTGAAACTCTGCCTCCAAAAACTGTGTGTGTGTGTGTGCCAGCCTGCATATGTATATATGTATTTATATACATACGCATACATACACACAATAATATATATAATATATATATCACTAGAATGGGATATGTTGTGTGTGTACGCATGTATAGATGTATGACCCAAATGGCACATTCCTGGATTTTTAAAATAGTGAGCACACCAGTTGAATCCCCAGCCCTTTCTCTCTCCTTCACATCACCTTTCCAAGTCTTTGCCTGGTCCACCCTTACTCAGCGTCTCTCCTCCCCTGAGGGCTGGCAGAGACAAAGAGGAGGTAAAAATCTCCAGTCAATTTTTCTACCTGCCAGCACCTCCCTCCAGGGGCCCATGGAGAGGGAGCCAAGGCCACGGCTTCAGGTCAAGGTTAGGGATGCTTCCCGAGATGTAGTACAGTGTTCCGAAGCCAGACCCCCACGTCTAAAAGCAAATTGGCTGCTTTTAGGTTAAAAGCCTAATGATTTTTCTGCCTCTACAGTTTTTACAGGGTGAATGAGGTCCAGCGATTTGAATACTCTCGGCCCATCAGGAAAGGAGAGAAAAACCCAGACAACGAATTTGCGGTAATTAAGAAAAACAGCAGCAACGCCTACAACCACTGTAACACAATCCAAAAATCCTCACCTATTCTCACAGCCACAGAAGGACCTGGAGAGAGCACATCACCACAAGACTACCATGGACAGTGCTAAATGTCTCTGTACATTATAAGCAGACAGCCTAAGCACTACACTTCAGACTGAGTAAAGCTAGTCGCATTTCATACAGCTTATCAGTGAGATAGCTGAGACGTGTAATAATGGACCAATTAGGGTGCTGGGTGCTTCCTTCCGGTGACTCTCTGTCCGGATCCAGAGGCTTATTTGGCCTTCAGTGACAAGAGCAGTCAGGTGAGGCCAGCACCAGGCCTCCCAGTAGCTTATCATACTGCAGTGGGGTTCCCACTTCCTCTGTGGGGCCGTGCCATGCATCTCTAACCATAACCCAGTGTCATCTCACCAGCCCCGGTCACGACAACCAATCAAAGCTCTAGATCCTGCCAGATATTTCTTCCTTTTTGCAGCCTCCACATTGACCCTGGAAATAGTAGCAATCACCCATATAGTCTTTTAGGGCTGGGAGATGGCTCAGTCAGTAAAGTGCTTGCCAAACAAGCAGGAGGACCTGAATTCCAACCCCAGAACCCATGTCAAAGAGCTAGGTGTGGTGATGCATACTTGTGATCCCGGCATGGGGGTGACACAAAATGTAGAACCCTGGAGCTCACTGGCCAGACACTCCAGCTTACTAGGCAGGCCCCGCATCCCAATAAGAGACCCTATGTCACAAAAGAAGGTAAACAGTACCAGAACCCCAGCCAAGATCGGCCTCTGCTCTGTACACACACATCTACACACATTCAAAGAAATTATACGAATGAATTGACTTAATGGAGCCCATTTCAAAAGGCATCCGACAAACCTGTAGTCTGACATGTTACCGCCTCTCTTACCTAGAACTCCTCCCTGCAGAATCCCTCTTCAGACCCATAGAGCAAGAAGACCCTAGCCTCTGAATGACAGCAAGGACCAGCCCTGCTAAAATGGCTTCATTTTATAGTCTAGAGGTCTCTGGGGTACAGAAGGCCAAAGGTGAATTAACACCCACACCTGACCCAAAGCACAGTTGGGAGCCTGCTGTCGTGGCTGCCTTGGGTAGAGGGGCTTTCTCTCTCCCTCTGCAGAAATCCTCAGGCAAAACCTACATTTCCTTCATAGTTCCTGGGAGTCACCTTAGTGATATCCACTCTGGCCCCGAGGACAGTGTCCTTGTGTGTCGACAGGAGCTTGGAGTGAGGTGACTCCTTGTTTCAAGATGAAGATCGGGTTCCTTGGCCGGTGCAAACATCCCGACTCCTTGTCTCCTCGTCCTTGCAGTGTGACTAGGGTCAAAGCCTAGGCGCAGACAACCCGGACATCCATGCTAACGTGGATTAACAGCTTTCTGAGTATTGCTCTCAAAATAACAAATCATGCCATTCTTTCTGCAGTGTCTGGGACCCAGGGATTTATTGACTTCCCCTCACACCTCCCTCATCTTGCAGTATGTATATTCTTACACTGTAAGGAATAGACACATGGAGGCCAAGCAAATTGCTGAAGGGTGCTCAGCGAGCCAGCAGCGGAGCTAAGAATAACTGAGACACCTGACATTTTGAGCTGTGCTAAGCCTCAGAGCTTGTGCTGCTTCTAGATGGCCCCAAAATCCCCCGATGGCCCCATTTGGGTCCTCACACAAAGATGGGGCATTCAGAAGCCATGGGATTTTAGCTCTTCATAGTTTGACAATGGTTCAGGCTTCCAGATAAGAACAGAGTGCTTTACAGTAGTGAGAAGCCTGATCCTGGCCCCTTCTACAGGGCTTCTGACCCCAAGGGCAAGGGCTAGGAAAACTACCCTTTGAGGCCAAGAGCTGTGCTCAGCATCTATAAACCTGGCAAGGGATGAAACTTCAGGAGCAAGGGCCATTGAGGAGGAGCCAGCCAGGGTGGGGCCTGAGTTAGGAACTGGCAATGAAGCCCAAGATAGATCCAGGGTATTCATGAGGGTATGGACATGAAGGGGAGAGTGGTCAGGCTCTGAAAGGCTACCCTTTCTCTGGCAAGTCCGAACCTGACTTAGCAGACAAAGATCTGCCTGTGTCCCTGAAGCCCCTTGCTTTCCTCTGGAATCTCAGAGGTGCCAAAGGGCAGGTTAGCTTTCTATGACTAGATAGACCCGAGAAGGTGGCAGTCTGAAGGGTTATGGTTTGCCCCTCTGCTAGAGCTGTGGACCAACTATTAAAGAGGCAGAATTATTCTCATTGGTTTGAAAACATTACCTGCAATATGTGAGGTGCAGCTTTACAAAGACTACAATTTGGAAAGTGATGTTTTTATTTAAAATATACCTAGGGCTGAGGCTGTACCTTGGGTGGTAGGCTGCTTACTGAGAATGCCCAAAGACCTGGGTTAATCCCCACTACTGCATTAACTGAGTGGGTATTGTGGTGCACACCTGTAATCTAGCACTAAGGATCAAGAAGTTCAAGTTCATCCTCAGCTACCTACCAAGTCTGGTCCATTGTGGATACATGAGACGCTGTTTCAAAAAATAAAACAAAATATACATGTGCAAAGGCATAGCACTGGGTGAGAAGCCTTTAACAAATGACACTGAAGTGTTTAGGTCCTCATCAGTGCATTGTGGAACATGTCTCCCTTCTATTTCCACACTGTGTTCTCATACAACATGAACACAGTAATTATGCTGGTTAAAGTCGTGGTTTTATTGAAACAGAAGAGGTCAGTTTTAGGAAACCTTGTCTCTGACGCATTTGTGCCTTTGAGTGTCTTTTGAACCCTAGGGAAGGCTAATGTAAAACTCACTTGGACCCCTCCTCCAAACACACTTATTTTAGAAGGAATCCTCTCATTATGTGTTTACATCACCCTGCTCACCCACTACATATCTTTGCCAAATAGCAGAGATGCCTGTGTGATAGGTTGGAAGTGGGGTGCTCAGTGATGTGCTGTGGCTACAGAGCAGAGCACAGCTCCTGGGGTTCCCTCAGCCCACACCTGTCCTGTGTGAATGCAGGCAGACCTAGTCCTGCTGGAGGTCTCCACATGATGGGGTCATGCAGATGCCCAGCAGAACAGAGTCCCCTCCTACGGCCTTCCCCCTCCTGACATGTATCGTGTGGACTCTTTTTACAGAACATGTGGATCGAGAGAACCATCTACACCACGGCCTATAAACTGCCAGGAATTTTAAGGTGGTTTGAAGTCAAATCTGTCTTCATGGTAAGGATATGCCCCAGAAGGAAGTATCTGTCTGCCTTTCCCACGCCCTCCTTGCCCCAGCAGCCTCAAGTGGCCTGTTACATGCCACAGACCCTTCTTTAGTTCTTGTCACCACCCTGCATGTGCCTCAAGAGCATCAACATCCCCCCATTACCTCCAGCATCTTATTCCCAAAGCTGTGGGGCCACCCCCAGAGCTGGCTGACAAGAAGCCATCCCTTCCCACGCATCAGTCCTTTCAGCCCTAGCCGGCTGGCTTTGATAGTTCTTTCTCTGGATGAAATGAAAAGTTTAAAGTATGGTCATAAACTTTCCACAAAGCCCCCTCCTGGTACTTTTGTTTTCATTTACACGACAAATAACTCAAGGAACAGAATTAACTCGTTTCAAGGGAGAATGTACTCCTCCTTGGACATGATTTTTTAAGATAGGATGAGTCCTATTTTATTAACCAAACTCTACCATGCTATGGGACAGGGTTGTTTTTTGTCGATTGGTTTTGTTTATGGATGGGTGTTTTACCTGCACGTATATCCTATGTATATGCAGTGTCTGTTGAGGCCAAAGGAGAGGGTGTTGGATCCCCTGGGGTTAGAGTTACAGATGGTTGTGAGCCACCATGTGGATGCTCAGAATCAAACCCAAGTCCTCTAGAACAGCCAGTTCTCTTAACCACTAAGCCGCCTCTAGCCTAATGGAATAGTTTTATTCACATTTATGGGGAGCTTCACTAACAAGACACAGGGTAGGACTGAAATACCTGGCCTGTAGCAGTTGCCCATATAAAATGATCCAATGAAGGGATAAGGATGTGGTAGCTCAGCTGGTAGAATGCTTGCTCTATATGCACAAAGTCCCGGGTTCTATACCCAGTACCACATAAACTGTGTGTGGCAGAGCATGCCTGTAATCCTAGCACCCAGGAAGATCAGAAGTCCCAGTATTATCTTCAACTGTATGTTGAATTTGAAGCCAGCCTGGGCTACGTGATTTTCTGTCTCAAAAAAAAAATCTAATTAAAATATGCTTTTGTTCATCTTCACTGGGCTGGATCCCACCTCAGGCAACAGCTCCTGCCATTCAATTAACAGTGAGGCCCTGAAACACCTGGTGATTTGGCTGAAGGACTTGACTGAGCTTGCCAATTTGGCTCTTCCCCTCTTTGTGTCCACCCTTCTTTTTTGCCCATGCCAATGAGAGCTCTGAGCCCTTCCATGAACGTGTATGTCCCTGCTCCACCACCTCTCCACCCCACAGCAGCCAACATAGCCCCCTACTCAGAACCCTCAGGACCCTTTGCCTGCCCCTCCTGAGGACATGATCATTTCCTGCTCTGAGACCTCCATTCTCTGTCCCAAAGCCACCAAGTTGGACAGAAGACAGTCAATGACATTAGCCTGTGAGACCATTTAGAGTGGCCAGCTCAAGATCTGGTGGGAAGCCAAGTTAAAGTCTTTCAAATTTGCATTAACATGCATAAGACCACTGGATTTTCAGAACCCTAAATATCTGTATTTGCACAGAATCTGCGTGTTTGGAAGAAAGGTGTACAGGAGGCCAGGGAAGCTGCCTTACCTGGACACACTGCAGGAGCCGGGGTGATGCCCACCATGCTTTTTCTTTGCAGGTAGAGATCAGCCCACTGGAGAATGCAATCGAGACGATGCAGCTGACCAATGACAAGATCAGCAGCATGGTCCAGCAGCACCTGGATGACCCGGGCCTGCCCATCAACCCCCTGTCCATGCTCCTGAATGGCATTGTGGACCCTGCTGTCATGGGTGGCTTTGCCAATTATGAGAAGGCACGTGAAACACTTGGGATGGGCTCAGCACTCCCAGACTCCATTCCTGGGGCCCAGGAGCTATCCTGGAGGGTCATCTCCACTTTCCAGATCTCTTCAGTCCATTAAGGGCTGAGAGATGCCATTCTAGAGACAAGCAAGTGTCCAGATGTTTGCCCTAGAGAGATGGCGTGGGTGCAGTGGAGGGGACTCTGGCCCCCCTTGATAGTGGCTCAGTGGGAATGGACAGAAATTGAAGAACATGGGTACAGGCTACACCAGGTCTGCCCACCATAGTCCACTGCCCTTTTGTATAAATGCTGGGGGCTGCATGCATTTATTTACTTCTTGCCTGTGATGGTTTCCCCAATATAGCAATGACATATTTGAGCCACTGAACAGAAGCCTATGGGGTCCACAATACCAAAATCATTTGTCTGCTGGCCCTACACAAAAGAAGCTTGTTGACCAGGATCTAGACAGTGAAACTTGAGACCAAAAGGGCTCTCCTAGTGAGCTGGCAATGACTGTGGAAGAAAAGTTAGTACCTTTCCGGTGTCTGTGTCTTCCAGACAAGTCTTTGTCTGACTGGAATCAATAGAACAGAAGAGTATCAGCTATCAAGGTGAACCTCCAGGCATAGCACAGCTGAGAGGGGTATAGCCATTGCTACTCAACAGTACTAAACATTCTAAATTAGCTGTGGCCTTTCTGGACTGCAGGCTGCCTATGTGCTCCATGTATTGTGTTTGACTCTGGGTCCTGGAACTCTGGGTCTGCAGAGAGTGTCGTGGGAGGACTGTGGGTTGTGCATGGTTCTTTCCCAAAGGTTCCTATGCTTACACAGTGCTTTGCTGAGCGACTATGTATGCTGAACAGCTCTCTCTGTCTCCACAGGCTTTCTTCACAGACCGATACCTGCAGGAGCATCCTGAGGCCCATGGGCAGATTGAGAAGCTCAAGGACCTGATAGCATGGCAGGTTTGTATGACTAGCACAGGGAGATGGGTGACCTGGGCCCCTTCACATACATCCCTACCAGCATGGCGGCCTCTGGATCAACACACTCTCCGTGATAAAGTCACTTAAACACCCAAGAACTTCTGGGTTGCAAATTAACAAGATCTGCTAAGAAACCTTTGGCTGGAATTTGTAGAAGAATACCAGATAACGAGGTAGACTTAGAGCTGCAAAAGTTCATGCCTCAGCCTCTGTAGTCCTTGAGAGAGAGATCCATGGGGTAGCTGCAGCCCGCCCACCCTTTCCGCTGTGAGGAGGCAGCTCTGAGGGGTGGGTGTCCTTGTTTGTGTATGCCCAGCTGTGGTTCTTAATGTTATGTTGCTTCCATTCCTAATTCTAGGCTGAGCCCTTCTGGGCTGTCTACTTCAACAGAAGGGAGCTCCAGAGGGCCCTCTGTATTACTCTGATGTCTCTGCTCCCCAGAACCCCTAAGCTAGGTGTTCTACATTTTCTCCATCTCTATTTGCTCTGCCACTGGAGCAACTTGCTACAGGTTTCCTCGCACAGGCAGCAAGGACGTGCTGACTTCATGGTGTTCATCGGGTGTAACCCCACTGGCCAGACTGCAAGAGTTAAAGAGAGAGTCAGCCTGTGTTGGAGTTAGGAATGTGCCCAAGCTGTAGGAGGTGGAGAGCTAGCCAACTTGTGTTAGAGTTGAGCAGGGGCCCATGCTGCATTCATAGCTAAGCCTGGCCCCAGCCCCATCTCTTGAGTGGGACAAGGACACCCAGGCTCAGCACAGAGCTGCTCCTCCCAGGAGACCTCTCTGGCATGCTGTACTTACTCCTAAAAGAGTCTCATCCGTGTGACAGCTCTGTCACCTCACATTGGCCAGTGAGACCACTTAGAGTATAGGGTTGAGTTATGGTTTACAGTCAAGTTGGAAGTCTTGCAAATTTGCATTTAGTTGTATAAGATGACTGGACTTTTATAGCTCTAAATACACACACACACACACACACCCCTTCACACGCCAGGTGTAGCTGTGCTCCCTAGTCCCTTCTTCCCTCAGCATCCATCTGCCCTTCTACTTTCAGTCTGTATGAATCTGGGGACTCTAAGAAATTCTCATAAGTAGAATTGTGTGTGGTTGGTTCTTTGCGTTTTAGTTCACTTGGTATAATGACTTCAAGGTTCATCCATATTGTGTAGCCTTGGTAGAATCTTTTTAAAGGCTAAATAATATTCTGCTGTGTGGACATGCCACGGTTTAACCATTCATCTCTCACGGGTAGGCATTTGGGTTGTGCCCACCTTGTGGCTGGTGTGACTAACGCTTCGAGGAACAGTAGTGCACAAATACCTGTCACCTCCCTGCTTTCTGTACTCTGTGTATACTGAAGGCTGGATTTTCTGTATGGCATAAAATTCTTGGTCTGAGGCTCTCACCAATCTCTTCTACAATAGCTGAATCATCTTATACTCCAAACACCGAGAATGCAAGGCTCTAGTTCCTGAGTCTTCACCAAGACTTGTTATTATTTGGGTTTTCTTTTTCCATATCATGGCCATTTTCCTGCATGTGCAGCTGTATACGTCTTTAAGAGAATCACATGAGAAAGAGATACTTCGATTTTTGTCACGGATCTCTTAAAACCTGATTGCCTAGAGTTGTTTTCTGACATGATAAGACCCCTCCGAGCTCAAAGGGAGGGACACGATTGGTAAACAGTGGCTTCTTCACACAGAATGTAAGTCACATCCACATCTTCCTGTAACTTTTATTTAAAAAAAAAAAAAAAAGTGGGAAAGAGTTTAAATTTTGGATGATGCCACCCGAGGCCCTAGGAACCAAGGGGGCACAGAGCTCAAAATTCCCCGGAATGCTATAACACAAAAACTAGTTTGGTCTGCAGAAGTTCTATTGATTTTTTTCCCCCCTGTAAGCTTTTACAGCAAATTGGATTTTACGAGTTTCAAGTCCTACAGAGGAAAATAATTTGTTCCCCAGAGAGAGACTATGCCGGCACCATGTCATCACCCCTAATAACTATATTAAAAGATGAATTTTAAAACAGCTTTGGGAAAGTTGAAAGAAAGAGTCTGTTTTCTAGCAACTTCATTAAATCAAAGAGCAAAGGGGAAAAGATACATATTCAGGACATTACCTGTGATTTTGCTCTCATTTGCAAGTGTTTTGATATCCTCGTATCAGTAATTGAGTTGTATGTTCATTAAAAAAAATGAGAGCTTTACGGTTAGCCCTGTTCTTGTTTTGCTCTTTAGTTTATACAGTTTGGGTTTTTCGAGAAATTCTATCCAGGCAGAGCACGGTTTCTCCTGGGAGGAGTTTTGGGGCTTGCTGGCTAAGTTATATCACAGGTATCCGGTCATAAACAAGCATGTTCCCAGGCCTACAGTCTCAGCCCCTGCCCATTCCTCAGCTCTGCTTCTTGATTCTGAAGAAGACAGTGAAGTCCTGGCCCTCAGTAGCTGGAAGGCTGGGCATACTGCATGCTGCCAGGAGCAGGCAGGCTTTGCAGTTGATAGTCAGGAGCTACGTTCTCAAAGGCTCAGCTCTGTCTTCCCTCCAACACATCTGCGGAGTGCCCAAGGATGAGCCTACACCTTCTCCTTTTAAGCTGCTTCGTGGCGTACTTATTTTCTTTGAAATGTACAAAGATGAGAGAGCAACCTCTCTCATCATCCCCAACTGACGACAGGCACCGCCCTTTCTGCAGGGGTCGGTGCCCTCGGAGCAACGAACAAAGCTGTCAGGCATTCCCTGCTGCTGGCAAGACTGGGACCTGTGCGGGGCATACAGAGCACGATGCCTGAGGAGAACACTCATGAGAAAGGGCTGAAGGTTCACTTTGAACAACTGGGATTGTGACTGGGAAAGCTCTCTCTACTCTCTACCAGAGTCTGGGGCTCTTTAGAAATAACAGATTCTGAGATGTACTCATAGTAACTCAAGCTGTGGGGTACAGTTTCTGGGTCTTGTGGCAATTGTGGCAATCCTGAATGGGCTTAGGAATCTGCCTGCCAGAGAGATTTTGAACATATGAAACAAAAAAAGCCTCCAAAGACCACTTCAAGCCCTCGGTCTATGGCTTCTCTTTGTATATTAAGCACTTCACACGTAAGACTGGGCTGCACAGAATAGCTTTTTATTTCCTTCCATTTAGATTCACAGCTGCAGCTCAGCTCCAAATAGACATAGAAGCAGGGGCCAAATCCTATTCTATGAGAAGGCTTTATCTGCTCAGGGTCAGGACTGAGGGTGGTGAATTCTCTCACCTTGTAAGTTTCACCTGCCAAACCACAGATTTCAGCAATCCTAATGCAAGCAGAGGTCTCATCTCTCACTCTCATCCATCAAGTTGCCTCTTTCATACAAAGAACAATGTTACCACCGCCACCACAAAACACAGGATGATTAGGTTGCATTCTGCATGTTTAAGTAAGCCAGCATAATCAGAAACAGAGTAACTGGTTTCACCTAGAGTCAGTCTTCCCACATGTGCTTGCCTTCCCTCTTCCACACACACATTTGCTGTGCTCCCCAAAGATGTCCCAGCATACCTTTGTCAAACCCCATCCACACCCCCAGTCAGAACTCAGGAAGCGAAAGACTAGCAGTGGACATTTCTAAGACCGCTCCTTGATGCATGGTAGCAAGCCCTAGGGAAGCTGCTATGTGCATGAGAGATTCAGATGGAGTATGAAAACACACTGTCTGTTTTGAAAGCTCGCCTGCACATGGGCCTTGTGTGATAACTGGACAGAAATGGATAACAACTGGCTTATGCCTTGGGTTTAGGCCCAACTGTCAACAGAGCAAACTTTTGTATCTGTGCCTCCTGAGCAGGCTGGGCACATTGAATATGGGGTGCTTGTGTGCCCCTCCCTTCCTGGAGTACAAGGGAGGCAGCAGCTGTGTGCTATAAATGGAAGCAGTTATAGCTCATGAGTTGATTCATCTTGCTAAGATTCCTTGAGTTTGTTCACATGAAATTCAATTGTGTACTTATTATCCCTCTTACTAATAAATATGCTGGTTCAGATTGGTATTCTTTCTTATTAGGAAAATCTGTTTTTAATCAGTATTTTTATTTAATTATAAATTATTAAGAGGAAGCCTCTTAGCTTGATTACATTGAAGATTATCTAACTTTCAGTCTGGGTACTGGGGAGAAGCAGAGTCCAGGGACAGAATGGAGCCTGCTCCCACGCCCACCCCCTAGCCACAACCGCTCCAGGGGTCTCTGCCACTGAGAGAATGAAAATGTCTCCTGTGACGCTCTTAAAGGTCAGCATCATTTCTGCTGTCGGAAGTGAAGTGTTGGCATGGATATCTTGTGACAGTAGTGTCAGCAGAGAAGCGATTATTTTTGGTTTTAAGGAAGAATAAATTTAGTTTTCCTTTCCAAGTAAGAATATCCATCAGGACTATAGATCACATCTAATTGGATTGTTATGTTTGGGGCAGGCTTCTCAATTACCTATAAATGCAATCTTCTCCGCTGATAAATGGGCTCCGGCATGACCCTTTGCGACCAGAACCAGGTACATGTGAACACATTCAAAGCAAAGCTGTCCCCCAACTCCAGTGAGAAACACTGATGTTGAGTCCATCCTGGGACTGATTGGGTAACAAGACACTTCCCACCCCACCAAGTAACAGAGTGCCCACCAAGTGGGGAGCTCTACCCTGGATATAGTCCCCTCAAGACCCAGACAGTTCTCATTTAAACATCTCCATCTGGGGTTGGGGGAGTGTTTACCTGCCTGCTGATGAGTTTAATCAGTCATTGTGATTTGGGAACAAAAGCAGGTGCAACCAGCCTGCTGCCACTCCCCCCACCCCCTGCGGTGTTTTGCTCTGACTAGACAGTTCCCCCCACCCCCAAATCAGGAACACCAACCTGTGTTTTTCAGATTCCATTTTTGGCCGAGGGGATCAGGATTCATGGAGACAAAGTCACTGAGGCGCTGCGGCCATTCCACGAGCGCATGGAAGCCTGCTTTAAGCAGCTGAAGGAGAAAGTGGAAAAGCAGTACGGCGTCAGGACCATGGTAAGTGGACAGGTCGCAGAAGAGGAGTGTCCCACTGGAGCAGAGGGGCTGAGGCCTCTATAATGCGTGCTTTAGGGGATGGGATTTTGGGACCTCAGTCTCCTTATCAGTCCATTTTATGAGAGTTGTTAATTACCAAATACCTCACTTATCTTCTCTGAATGGTGTGCTGTTGAGGTTGATGCAGTCTGGGAGTCTTGATAGGGCCAGTTACAGAATTAGAAGGCAGAAAAAATCTAGCGTGCAGCAGGGAGCAGCGGAGAAGTCTTGGCCTCCACAAACAGGAGCAGATGAGTGAGTTGTAGAAAGTCCTTTCTCAGGAGCCAGAGGACACGTGCATACAGCAGACACAGAAAAGAAAAAGGCGCCCTGTAAAGCAGAGGGGGGGACTTGGGAAGCCAAAAATCCTCTCTATTCTTTGAGAATAGGAGTGTTTTAGGTCTCTGTATGGATAATTTATGGTTGGTCAGTTTGAAGAACGACAGGATGGCTGATTGGCCCACAACTGTTGTATCATCAGGCCTTGAACTTGTGAAGGCAGTCCATCAGCAGGGGGCCTGCTGGTTGGAGGAAAAGCCTGCAAGGCCTATGTTTTATGCCAGGCTTCTGTCTCAGGTCAGGTGGGAATAAGCCAGTCTTGGAAGGTTGCCACTTTTATTACCTAGTCATGGCCCTTCTCCCTATCTGTCTGCCTACCAGGTCCTAGTCCCTCAAGGACAGGGAGAAATTTCACAGAGGTCCTTGGGACTCAGAGTTGCAGAGCTCATGCCTCCAGACTTGTGACGCACAGAGAGCTGTAAAGCCCTCTGGCAATAGTACTCAGGGTATCCCAAAACAGAAATGGAGTCAATGCCTAGCTCAAGATTGAAGCCTAAGAACCATGGCTAGTGGGCTTAGAGTGATAGCTTTATTAGTAGCATGCTTTCCTTGCAAGCATGAAGACCCAAGTTCAATGCCCCAAATGCCCTGTAAAATAAAATAAAATAAGGCCTGATGGCACACATATGTAATGCCACTGCTTGGAAGGCAGAGGCGTGCAGATCCCTAGAACTCACTGGCCAGCCAGCCTGCCTACCTGGAGAGCTCCAGGCAAGGTGAGAGATCCTGTCTTAAATACAAGGTGGACAGCACCTGAGAAATATACCTGAGGTTGTCTTTTGACCTCTACATGCATGTTCACCCACAGCATACAGACACACACAGACACACAACATACATATATATATCTATACATGTATATATATACATATATACATGTGTGTGTGTGTGTGTGTATATATATATATATGCAATTGGAAAGGCAAGCAGTTTCCAAGAGCCAGGGGCACCACTAGAGGCAGCAGGCTATACTCAGGACAAGGGCTGAATGGCTCTGGTGATGAATTCTTTAAAAATTCCTGGACCAGGACTGGGGTCAGAAGTGTGGCAGATGGGCAGCTTTGATTTTCAACAAAGCAAAGAGCCTTGCAGATGTACTCTTCTAGACAAGCCCCCACTGAGCGTGGCTCATGGCTGAGCCTGCATCTCCAATCCTAGGGCCAGTGCTTTGTCATGGGCCCAGCAGGACATGAGCCTGACTGAGAAAATGATCCTGGGCTCTGGTCTGCATGCCCAGCAGATGAGAGCGTGAGCCTGACAGCCCAGTGGGAGCCACTGCAGGTAAACAGCCCAGGATATGGGATGCCTCCCTGTGCTTCACTGGAGGACCCTTCTGCATGTCAGAATCCTCCAATGGTGCTTGATAGCCAGCTTGTCCCAATCAGGGTTGAGTGGCAAAAACTTTGTGGGTGTGACAGAGACAGCTCTTCCCAAGTTTCATGCTGCTCTCAAGTTTTCTAAGAATTAAACGTTTGTGCAGGCTCCAAGTTTTTAACTAAGTGCAAAGCTTTCTGTTTTATCAACCGTTTCTTGCATCTTCCACAGTTAAAGAAACCTACCAGTCTTGCCTGGCATCTTTTGCATTCCTCCTCTGCTATGAAATGGCCCTGAGAAAGCTTGCTGTAGGGCACAGGCCAAAATCGAAAGCTAGGTCAGGAGGGAGGAGGTATGAAGGTGATGGGTGTCTTTTCAGACAGGTTTCCCTTGTAACTTGGCACCCGTCCTTAGCTATAGACAAGCAATTTCTGCATCACCTTCTCCAAATGTCATGCTTCTCTTGTTGGGCACAGTGAGACATCCCAGCCAGGGACAGTGAGGCTTTCAGAATGTGGTCTGGAGACAGACTTCAGGGAGCATTTCCACCCATAAATGCAAAAGCAACCTTCCTGAGTCCTACTCCATCCCGGAGCCCAGAGTGAGGCTCTGCAGCCAGCCTTTCAAGATAGATAATGGCTCGGGCTGCAGCTTGTCCTTCTGTGAGGAATGTGGTCATAAAGGCAGGCTGGGAGGCACCTGTCTTGTCTTACCTATTTTGGAAACCTACAAGCATCTCAGAATATTTTGAAAAGCAATATCGTATCATCCTCTTTCCAAAAGGATGGGTTTTAAAATAAAAACAAAAACAAAAAACCCACAGAAAGGACATAAACCATTTTGTCAATGTTTCTGAGCCAGCCTAAGCCCCAGGAAGGGAAGCTCTGGACACTCTCTGACTGCATAATGGGAGAGCCTCTAAGGCTTGCTCCTCTTTGCCTTCTATTGTGTCGGTTCTGGAGATCCAAGGAGCTACTGCTTCCTGGATGGACATTGAGCAGACTCCCGGGGACTCACAGAATAGACACTCCAAGTGCTGGCCTCTGCCTTTGCTGCCCACAGCATGTGAGGCCATCTGCTTTTGCCTCTACACACATGAAACCTTTGAAACCTTTTTCCGTTTCTTGTCCCTCTTGTCCTCTTCATAAAGTCTAATGAGGACCTGGGAATGTTGCTTGGCTCTGCTCTCTTTCCCCCCACCCATCCCCTCGCCTGAACCAAACCACCATTCAGACCAGCTGCTGGTTGGACCTCCAGGCCTATCTGTCCAGGTGGCTCCTACTAGTTCCTTGTGAAGTGCCCTCCATCCCACAGCCCAGTGCATCCACCCACCAGCTGCAGAGTCCAGCCAGGAGTCTAGCCATCTATCCCTCACAATGCCTCTAATGGCATCTCCAGGGCAGTGCTGGCTACCTCACCTAGTAGGAGCCTCAGACCAGCTCCTTGCTCCAGGACTGCTTCTCATGGCCTCAAACCTGACTCCCTCCAGGGACAACATGAGTCTCCAGTCCACAGCTGCCATTTAAGTAGGCTGAAATGCACCTGCTTCTATCCTTACTCATGAAATCACCTTGATCCAGTCACATGTCCATGACTCAGTGGGCAGTTACCACTCCTGGTCATTGTTAGAAATTTTACTTCAGCCAGGAGGCAAAGATGCAAAGTTTAGAGGTACTGGGCAGGGTCAGAGGGCCATTCTATCTGGAAAGACTGAAAGAATTTTCTGTCCGATACCTAGGCAACAAGACAAGGGCGACATAAGCTGCCACCAGCCTTGCACCCAGCCTCATAGCCCTCATATGCCTGCATTGTTAATCTTCACACAGAACCCACAGTGGGGAGATGGCTCTCTGCAAGTCACAGAAGAAGCACACAGTGGTTTCTTGTTTCATACAGTTGGTGCTAGCGACAAAGATCTAGCCTGTTCTAACATCCTACTCTTAACTGGTTTGGCCCTATGACTAGAACAGGCAGTTAGCAAAGCGCTCCTGTTATCGTGGCCTTGAGCTACTATTGTTCCTGCATGAGATTCTAATCGCTTCAGATAGAACAAATGAAAGTCCTCTCAGTTCTTGAATTCTGAGGCTCTACTCAGTGGAGAAGAGGTGGTGAGAAAAATGATCCAGAAGAGCCCACAGCTCCCCTCAGTGAGTACCCCTCAGTATTTGTAAATACAAATCTCCAACCATGTGTCTCCTTGGCCAGACCCTTCCCCTGACCTCCTCCTTTTATATATCTCAATGGATGTGCACATCCCAACCAGGACCTAAGGTTACCTTACCAGCCCTTGCTGCTTGACAGCAGGAGGCTTGGGCTGCTTCCCTGCCCTCTTGGAAGCTGAGGTGGCCTCACCTGACCTCTGTACCCTCTGTTCCCCAGCAGTCTCCTTCTGTGCACCTGTTCATGAGTACCTGCATCTTCTGGGAAGACGACTGCATCCCAGACATAGCAATCCACGTGCTAGATGTTCTCAGGAATGGGCACACAGTGCCAGGGTGCCCATCCACTCACATAACAAACAGGTTGTTTCTTCTCAACTGTTGGCTTGGTATTGCCTCCTTAACTGCTCCTTCGCCTGCCCCTGTGGTGGTGACATTGCCCCAAGTTACGGAAGTCAGCCTGAAGTTTATTTGCCTTCTTTTGCTCCCCAACCTATATGCCAAATGGATAATAATAGAGTCAAGCTTGAAACACTTTCAAGGAAGTCAGGAAGGCAGTCCCTCCCCAGCTAGATAGGTGTTCAGAGACATAATCACCTTCCCCAACAATCCTCCACCTCTGCCCCATGGGAAAAATGGCCAGAGACAGTGTGGATTTGAGAAGGCCAAAGATATGACCAGGTCTCCTTCAAAACATAAAGTGAGTCAAGGCCCCTCACCCCTTGGCTTCAGAGTTGCCAGAGAATAGATAGCTCCCCAGGTTGGTGGGATGCGGCTAAGATGGTGATGGGCAGGTCAGAACGGACCTAGAAAGAACTCTACCCAGGAATCAGTGGGCATTGATTCCAAATGGGCATTCCAAAGACAATCAGCTGCATTCCTGAGTCTAGCCCAAGCAGGAGGGAGACCCTTTAGATCAAAGTATCGTTCTTCAGTGCTTCAGAAAGGATGAGAAGAGAGTGTGGTGTAAACACCAAGTCTCCAGATGTCAAGTAGGAAACATTTCTACACCTGGGGGAATCCACAAGTCACCCTCCCCCTTGTAGCTTCTTCCTGATGGCTGGTTAATCACAGTGGGCAGTCATGGAGATGCCCACTGGCACCATTGTTGGTGCTAAGTCCAAGACTGTGCTGGCAAACCCCAGATACTGATTGCCAGTGGCCTGCACACCAGGGTGTACTGCGTGTTTTGTAAATAAAGTTTTATTAGCAGATAGCCAACTCCTTTCTGTATCATCCATGGCTCGCCATACCACAGCAGGATAATTTTAACAGAGGCCCTAAAGAATATGTAATCAATACCTTGCTACCTCCAAGGACTGGGACTGGGATATAGATCAGATGTCCTGTAGGTGATTGGCTGTAGACATGCTAGCATTCTGGGAGGAGTAGGAAGGCTGATGTAACACAGGGGGAATGGCACACAGGAATGTAGTTTCCTCTAGCCCAAGGAAAGTGTTTATGAAGCAGCTGTGGTCCAGATGTACCAACATCTGGCTCCAGGCTCAGGTACACTGGTGTTTCCTGACTAATTAGATATAGACACATGTTGTATCTCATTGGCATTGGTTATTTGGTAATGTACAGCAAGTTGTCAAAGAGAGGCTGGAAAACTCCACCTAGCGACTGTTTTCTTGGAATGTGTGGTTGATCCTCTCTATGTGGGAAAGGGGTGACCGCACAGCCTGGTGCAGGCTTTTCTTCCATTCTTCCATTTCTTCCCCTTCACTCACTAGAGAAGAACTACCTCGGTGTGTGGAGACATGCTCTGTAGTGAGGGCTTTGAGCCAATATAGCTCTGTGAGTCTGGAAGTCTGACTGAGGTGTTAATGTGCGGATGAACAGAGGCCATACAAACATCTTACACATTCTTTAGTCACATTCTAGACGAACTTTGCATTAAACTTCCTGGTGAATAGCACCACTGTAGGACAGGTTGCTGTGTCTCAGAGAAGAAACTTACATTTAAAATAAAAAAGACCAAGAACACTCTTTCCAGTGTTCTTCTTCAGTAGAGTCAGATCTTAAAAGATGTTGAAATTGTCTTCCCTTTTTCCCTCCACTCAGAACAAGAAAGGAAAATGTTTATGAAGTCTAGGACCACATGGTCTTGATCTCACACTGCTGACGAGCTCCTGAGGCTGCTTCAGCACAGGAATCCGGCCACTGTAGCCCACATGTTAACACATCTTCCTCTCTCAGCCCTCAGGCCTGGATGACAGGAGAGGCAGCCGTCCACGCTCCATGGTGCGGTCCTTCACCATGCCCTCATCCTCCCGGCCTCTGTCTGTGGCTTCCGTCTCTTCTCTCTCCTCTGACAGCACGCCTTCCAGGCCAGGCTCCGATGGGTGAGTGGGCTCAGCAGCTGGGAGCTCCAGGGAGGGGAGGCTGGGCATCTCTCGGGGCAGGGGGGTGCCACCTTCAGGTTGCTTAACACCTCTGGAGTTACTGTTTCGGAAACTGTAACAAAGACACTGCACCAGTGGTACCCAATATGACAATGGATGCCTTGTGTTTGGTGTGAAACACTGCTCTGGGCAGCATTACCGGAAAGGTGTCTGCCAAACCTTAAAACTCCAGTGAGCATTGAATTCTCAATGTGTCTCAGTCCCTCCACAACCCCACCATGGCAACTGTCACAGCCAGCCTTATATGACTGGCTAACTCACCTGTTTGTTTGTTTGTTTATTGAGAAAGAAAGGAGAGCAAATTCGTTTATTTCTAACAAGATTTGTTACCTTTTTTTAAAAGCTTTCTTTTTACTGTATGTATACAAGTGTTTGGCTACACATATGTGTGTTTACCACATGCATGCCTGGTACCCTCAGAGGCCAGAAGAGGGCATTAGATCCCCTGGAACTGGAATTGCAGACCATGTAGGTGGTGGAATTGAACACACACACACACACACACACACACACACACACACACACCCCAAGTCCTCTACAAGAACAGTACATGCTTTTAACTGCTGAGCCATCTCTCCAGCCCCAGAGTTATTACTTTTTAAAGAGAAATTCTGTTTAAGTTAAATACGTCTGGAAAAAAACCTGTCCCCTACTTTATTAAGCTACCCTGCAGAATAAAAATTATATTATCCCTTTTTTCCCCACTTTTTTTTTGCAGTAAATCACACCATCAAAACAACTTTTAGGAGTGGGCGAGGTGTCTTAGCAGGTGAAGGCACTTACCTGACTTCAGTCTGATCCCTGAGACCCATGTGTGCAATGAGAGAGTTAAATCCATCAAGTTGTCCTCTAACCACATGGACACTGTGGTACACATGCTTATGTACACACACACACACACACACACACACACACACACACACACACACACACAGAATAGTACATGATAAAAATGAAAGAAAAAAAACACCTTTAAGTATATTAGTATATTCATACATCCTCACTGTTGCACAAACACCCTCCCCTAGAACTCTTTCATCTTACAAAATGGAACCTCACACCACTAAACCACATCTTGCATTCCCCCCTCCTTCAGACCCCCAGAAGCTGCTACTCTACTTTCTGCCATTGAATTTACCCAGTCCAGCACACATAGGGAGAATGTGGGCTATCTTTGTACTGCAAGACCATCTTAGAGACAGCCTCATAGTTCCCTCATAGGAACTAAAAGTTAACATGAACCTGCTAGTTTACAAGCTAACTAACACTCAGGAACCCTCAGTGTGGCTTGGCCATGAGCTCAGACTGTTGCAAAGACCACCTTGATACTTATATGTTCCTATTGTTTTTGAGTTCCAAACCATGTAAAATTTCTTATTCTGAAAAGAGGAAAAAAATGTCACATGCAGTTTACACATCAGAGAAGAACTTCTGATCATTTACTTTTGCATAGTTGTGTGTTTATCCTAGTGCTTTCAGTTGACAGTTCATCACTATCAAACCTGAAGGCTCCTGGCCCTTGTGGTGTACAGATACAGCTCTCCATAGAGCAGGGGGCATAGCTCAGTTCTGTGCACCCTTTCTTGCCAGCAATTGACATGTGTGAGGAGAGCTGCAAAATCTACTCATGTTCTTTTCTTAACAGTAATTTTTATCAGTGGCTGATATATTAGGCCAAACCCATATGGAAATTCTCCATTTAGAGGTATTTAAATCACGTGTGCCTGTCAGAACAAGATAGCTAAAGAAATTTAATGCAGCTTCCCTTCAAGAGAATCCCCAGGCTAGTTAGGAAAGGGTTTTTATATTCCTGAGAATACAGGGGTTAGGTGGAAATTGATGGAGAGGTTTTAGATGGAGTAGTGTATTACAGTCAGCTCACCCAGGAGGCGTTTGTTCAACCTTTAACTGGAAAGTGTCTCTATTAGAGTCCAGAGTTGTGTTCATTCTTGGGTTGCCATGCTTCGCTGTCTGACTAATGTGGACAAAATGAAGCTTGATCTCAAATGGCACAGGTTATGTGCAGAATAAAGTTCACCCTGGCCGCAGTGGCTCCTCCTAAGGCAAAGAAATATACAGCCACCTGTCTCTCTTGAGTTCCTTGAATACTCACCAGAACAGACAGCAGAATTCTCCTTCTAGGATACAAAGATAGCCACAAATCTTCCTTTTGCCTACTTAAATTGTCTCAAGTTCAGCAAAAGTTGGAATAAAGTGATGAAAAATTTTTTATTGTTGCTTCTAATATTTTAGACATAACACTTCATGCCTCATGAATGCCTATTTGTTGATATATATATATATGTGTTGATATGTATATATATATATATATCTATATATATATGCAATAGATGGATAGATAATAGACATTTGATAGTTGATAAATACATAGATAGATAATAGATAGATAGATAGATAGATAGGATAGATGATGGATAGATAGGTAGATAGATAGATAGATAGATAGATAGATAGATAGATAGATAGATCAGAATGTCTTTGTATTAGTTACTTTTCTGTGACTGTGATAAAATACCCTGACATAAATAATTTAGGAAAGAAGGGTTATGTTGGTCCACAGTTCTAGAAGGATAGAGGCCATCCTGAAGAGGAAGGTGTGACAACAGGCAAGCAGGAAAGGCATGAAAGCAGCAGCAGCAGCAAGAGGCTGATCACATTACACTCAGGACAGAAGGAGGGAGGCAGGGAGGGAGAGAAAGAGAGAGAGAGACAGAGAGACAGAGAGGGAGAACAGGAAGTGGGTCAAAGCTTTAAACCATCAAAGCCTAGCTCCAGTGACATAATTCCTCCAACAAGGCTCCACCACTTAAAGGTTCCATAACCTGTGCCAACAGCACCACCAACTGGGGGCCAAGTGTTTAAATACATGAGCCTATGAGGGACATTTCTCACTCAAACCACCACAACCTTCATGGTCAAGGTCAAAAGTCGATGTGTATATCACCAACCATTTTTAATGCTTTTATTTCATTTTTATTTTGGGAATTTCTCAGGCATGCGGAGTGTGGACTGGATAGTATCATGAGGTGTCTTATCCCAGCAGCCCACCTTCACATTATAAGCCCCCTTCCCATCTTGCTTCCATCTGAATCTCATTACTCCCAACTTCAGCTTCATTCTGTAGCACGGCTTAAGCATTGTATCATGTTATCGATTGGTATCTCGATGTGGGTTTCTAAATGATGAGAAGTCCCCTTTAGAAAAGTTAGCTATGCACTTTAACGCCACATAAAATATTGGCGTGAATTCCTAATCACCATGACATTGGTATCAATTTCTCATTGTATGTGCATCACATTTTTTTTCATTATTTTTCTGTGTGTGTGTGTGTGTGTGTGAGCACGCTTACATGCATGAATATAAGCATGCACATGCCATGGCAATTTGCATAGCAGTCACATGACTGCCCTGCCAGACCTCAGCAGAGGGAAAAACCATGCTGGACAGCGCCATACTTGACCTGAGCATACTGAATCCTGAGCATCTCAGCTCAGGTGTTTTTACTGATGCAGAACTCCTCTGGTGTACTACTGATAGCACATGCAGATCATCAGCTATCAAACATCCCCCACAGAAATCCAACACCTGCAGATGATACAAAATGCCAAGACTTAGGGAGCCTCTCACCTAACAGTGCACAAAATTATATATGTAACTAAAACACACTTCCACAATGGGGTCTCTTTTGTTGTTCACCACTGTGTGCACTAGGCTAACTGCCCCTGCACTTCTGGGTATTCCCCTGTCTCTGCTCCCATCTCACCGTTGGAGTGCTGGGATTACAGATGGGCAGCACCACACCCATCTCCACATGAGCACTGTAGATTTGAGCGCAGGTCTTCACAGATGTACACGTGCATCATGTACATGGTGTGCCATCTCCCTGGCCCTACCTCACATTTTTTACAGTTTGTTTGAAACCAGACTGAGTGAAGTCCTCCCCTTGCCCTTGGTTGATATTATCTCCTCAAGTCTCTCAATCCATGTTTTAAAAACTGTCATTTTTCTTGTAATTTGTCGAAAATTCCAGATTGCTTACCTTTCCGTGTCCGCACTGAGTGGATTGTATTGATTTTGTGCCCCATGGTGTGGGTGCTGTCTGATGTGTGTTTATCCTCCCTATTAACAACATATTGGGAGTTGAATCTAAGGTCTGCTGTGATTCAGGTTTGATAATTTGGGGCCAGTTAACCTCATAGGCAGCTGTAGGTCCTTCCATTCAGAGGCACATCAGAGCTGATTTTGCCTTCCTTGGTGATGTTAATGGTCATTGGTAATCAATGATCAGATTCAACACCTTTATGGTTTAAATAGCATGGTCATCTCCTCAATGTATCCTGTCTCACAGCTTTGTTAGGCTGGGAGAGGCGACAGGTGTGTGACAGGGTTCTTGCACTCTGTGGTCTTTATCTCCGCTAGCTATCAGGGTGTGTGTGTGTGTGTGTGTGTGTGTGTGTGTGTGTGTGTGTGTGTGACCGTGTCTGTGTCTATGTGTGGTGTGTGTGTGTCCATATAGGCATCTTGTGTGTGTGATCACGTGCAGATGCAGTATGTGCACACGGAGGCTGAAGGACCAGCTCAAGTGTTCTTCAGCATCTGTCCACCTTGTTTTAGACAAGGTCCTTTATTGGCCTGTAGCTCACTAATTTAGCTAGACTGGCTGGCAGCAACCCCTGAAACAAGCACACATCACCATATTGGCACTTCTGTGTGGGTGCTGAGGATCAAGCTCAGGTCCTTGGGCTTGCGTGGCAAGCACTTATCCACCTGAGCTACCTCTCCAGCCCGGCGCTTTGTTTTTTCCAGCTTGGTTTTGTTGGGATACAGGCATCACCCCTGATGGGTCACAACACATCTAAAGGCCTCTGCTGCCTCTCTCTTTGCATCATTCCTCATAGAAGTCTGTGGTTCCCAGACAGCCTGGCGCATGGTGCCTGACTTCACATGTCTCTGTCAGGTAAGGAGCTGCAGCTGTCCGGTTAAGACACTTATTTAGAGACCTGTTTCCTCTAGGTTTGCTCTAGAGCCTCTGTTGCCAAAGAAAATGCACTCCAGATCCCAGGACAAGCTGGACAAGGACGATCCGGATAAGGAGAAGAAGGACAGGAAGAAGGAGAAAAGGAACAGCAAACACCAAGAGATATTTGATAAGGAATTCAAGCCTGCTGACAGCTCCCTGCAGCAGTCTGAGGCTGTGATCCTTTCCGAAACGGTAATTTAACTAGGGATGGGAGGAGCTCTGCAGGGGTGCCTGGAGCCTACCTCGGCTCTGCCTCTAACCAAATGGCTGTCAGTTGGATTTTATTGAATTTTCACAAAAAATAGCTATTAAAGCCTGAGGTCTCCTCATCTCTGACCTCAAATAACCCGACAGTCGGAGATACAGAGAGAGCTGTCTTTTCTCAGAGGATACACGCTGTCTTGGCCTTCATCCTCTTTCAGAGGGACTAGTGTCTAGGCTTGTTGTAGAACTCTTGGACCTGGTGCCCTCATATGCTCTAGCGCCTCAGAGAACAGAAGCACATTGCTTTCACAAACCAGTGCTCACAGGTAGCAAATGTCCTCTCTATTCTTTTCTGACTGACATCCTTAGGCCATAGTCACTGCCTGAGGGTTATAATATGCCCAGCATGGGTCTAGCGAGATAGCTCCATACTTGGTGATCACAGTTCCATTCCCCAAATCAACATGTTAGAAGAAGAGAACTGGTTCTCACAAGTTGCCCTGTGGTCTCCACACATGTGCCATGGCACCCATAGACACACACAGACATATACATGCATACATATACAAAATAAGTAAAGCAAATGTGAGCGTGCTCTCATCCCATGATGAGTCTTGGATCTAAGTGTAGAAATGAGGCAAAGAGTGTTTGAGGGAGAGAGAGAGAGAGCGAGAGAGCGAGCCCAACATCATCAGTGTCCAGAGTGACACAATCTTAGAGCCACGTCCCCTAGACATGGACAGTACCTGACTGGTTAGTGATCAGAAAGTTCTTCCCTGAGCAGCAGCTCTATATTGGCTGTAATTAAGGGCAGTTTCACCAAAATGCTGAGTCAGGCACACTTCTTAACAAGCCATGCTGAAACATGTCAAAGGAACATTCTGGCACCAACAGCACTCATATGCTGCCTGTTCCACTCAAAGTGGAAGGCAAATGTTGGTTCCAGAACTGTGGCATGGCTCAGGAAGGCCACTGCCCCTCTGGCTTGTGGACACACGATCTCACTGGAGCTGACTTCCAATGTCTTTCTGCAGACACTGGCGGCCAAGGGCATCAGGCCTAGGAAGACTGGTCAAGGCTGCCATCAAATGCCTGGGCACCAGGCCTGGAACAGTACATGGGTGGTTCTGGTAAACCAACCCACATATTCTGCCCACTATTCCAGAAAGCTGGGCTTCCAGACACTCTCACTGGCTGAGATCTCCTCTCAAGTCCCACAGCATCCTAACTGGTTGGCTCAGCTTCCTTCTTTGAAGTATTTACTCAGGGTCAAGCACTGTGTGGTCCTTTAGACATTTTTTTTTTTATTTAAGCTCAAGATACTAAAACTGGGCCTGCGGAAAGTAGAGCCAAGTAACAGAAAGGACCACAGTTGAGCTGAGTGAGAACAAATTCAAGGACACAGCAGATGCTGAACCATCACAGTGCAGTCTCTGTCCTTCCCAATGGCAACCATGTTCTTGGGACAGCACCTGCTAACCACAGGGCCAGGTGCAACACCAGGTGGGCCTCTCGGAGCACATGAACTAAACAAGGTCAGAGCGCAGAACCTTGATTTTGCTATCAGTGGATGCCTGAGGTTCAGAATGACCAGGGCTGCATCAGCAGAGTCCTACCCACTGGTCAGGTGTGATGCAGTCATTAGCACATCTATGCACGTGGACGCCTCCTCCAGGCTGCCTGGCCCAGGTGTTGGCATGGTCCCCTGGGAAGGAGTCATACTGGAAAGCAATGGCCTGTTCCATGCTGACTCTAGTGCCCTCTAGTGTTCCCAGGACTCTGATGTTGCTATGACTCCCCATCAATACACCTACATACATAAACTGGTTTCCCTAGCTTCTTCTAGGTTTTCCTCCTCCCTTTGGAGCTGCATTCAGCTTCCTTCTTGATTTGCATCATTAACAATTTCCTGACCTTTAGCTGAGCCTCTCAGAGCTGGGCCTCTAGGCTACCATTTGCATCTCCCTAAGAAATCCTCCTGAATCCTTGTGTTAGGAGCAGGAAGAGTGAAAGAATCTCCTGACAGTCCCAGTCTGTCTCACCAGGCCCTACGCACATCTTCCTAAGAGAGCTGGGCTTGTAGCCAGTGATCTCACCCAGCAAGGCTGTGGGGACTCTCTATTTCTATAGAGAAGGGGCAATACTTAGCCATGGCACCCACACCATCTGCCCAGAATGGTTCTGATGTGGGACTATAGGCTGGGTCTGTGTGCTGCTCATTTGTCAGAGGGCCTCTTCCCTGCCCAGTAGTTCACCCCTACTTCTGGCTTCAGTAGATCCAGACTGGGCTGGCTTTGTGGGTCTCTTAGCCATTCCCTCCCTTACAAAACCAGCTCAGCCCACCCGCTATGCCCAGGGTTAAGCTGAAACACCAAGGCCATGCCCTCTAGGAGACAGCCTCCTCTCCTGCTTTTCCTCCAGGTTAATAACTTTCCTGAATACTCCTACCTCAGAATATTTTGTAATTGCCTGTGTTCCCTGATGTGTTAAGATCTGAGACCAAGCTGTAAGAAATATATAAATTAAATTTACTGATGTTGCAAACAAGGGAAAGGGCTTAGGTGGGGGAAAGTCAAGTACACTGAAAAGCCCACAGCCAACAGGAAGAGGAGAGAAAGGAACTCCTGCCTGATAATAATGCAGCTCAGAGAAGAAGCTAGACAAAGGGGAATGGGAACTCCTGCCCTCCTACTGAGGCCTCTAGACTTCTGTTTCATCCTTGATCCTTTGGAAGCATCACTGTGTGCCTCACTAGCTACACAAGTAGCTCACAGCTGCCCTCTTCCACTTGCACACTGTGTTCAAGTTCCCTGCAAAGGACTGGGGCCATAGCTTCGTGCCTAGAGTGCTTGCCTAGCCTTGCGTGCATGAGGCCCTGGAGATCAATGCCCAACAACTCATAAACCCCCATGTGGTAGCGCACACCTGTAACTCTAGCATTCAGGAGGGGGAGATAATCGGGATCAGGAGTTCAAGGTCATCCTTGGGTACATAGCCAAGTTCCAGGCCAGCCAATCCTCAAATGCTATGCCGAAGATTCATAGGAAGTTCCATGTTAGGGGGGACAGGCTGCAAGAACAAAGTACTTTACTCTCCATGAGGGACTCAGACGATGGAGAGTTGTTCTCGACCAGTTGTAGAAGCTCCAGGTCTGAGATCAAGGTGTGGATGGGGGTTGCTAAGGCAGCAAGAGATTATGTCCCATACTTCCCCTGGCCTCTGGGTTGGCTACCCATCTATCCTTTGGCTTGTGGCAGCAGTACCCCCACCTCTGCTTTTATCTTCATATGACATTCTCCCTATCCAAACTGCCTTTGTTTATAAGCTCTCGTCGGATTGGGGGCCATGCAGACATCATCTTCACTGGGTCCTGTGCAAAACCCCTACATCCATATGGGCTTCTGAGATACTGGGCTTAGGACTTCAGCACAAGAATTTGAGGGAGACACAATCAGTCCACATAGACCTTAACTTTGTTCTTTCTGTCCCCCAATATAGATAAGTCCCCTGCGGCCCCAAAGACCCAAAAGCCAGGTCATCAATGTCATTGGAAGTGAAAGGCGCTTCTCTGTGTCTCCAACGTCACCGTCCTCCCAGCAGACACCCCCTCCAGTCACACCAAGAGCCAAGCTCAGCTTCAGCATTCAGCCCAGTAAGTGGAACATAAGATGTTATCCCCTCAGGTCACCTGACCGTGGTGCATTGCTCAGAACCCTTTCCCCAGAAGCTGACTGAGAGATGAGCACCTGCCATCTAGGGGAGCCCCTCAGGTTGGGGCAGGAAATCTAGACTTCAGCAACTCAGGCAGAAACCCGTCCTCAGCAAATAGAGAGTGCAGGATCAAACACAGGACCAGAGCCCTTGCCTCAAAAAAAGTATTGAAAGCCACAGGGTACCAACATGTTCTGGGACCTTGGGCCCTGTAGCCAGCACAGTGGTTCTCAACTTGTGGGTTGCAATCCCTTTGGGAGTCAACCCTTTCACAGGAGTTGCCTAAGATCATCTGTATATAAGATATTTACATTACAATTCATAGCAATAGCAAAATTACAGTTATGAAATAACAAGGAAAATAATTTTGTGGGTGTATTGGGGGGGGTCCACCACAACACGAGAACTGTATTAAAAGGTTGCAGCGTTAGGAAGGTTGAGAACCACTGGTCTAGTGGGATGTACGATGAAAAAATTATTGCTCAATGCATAGAAATATCTACCAGGCATGACAGATGACCGCACAACACTGTCAGCCTATCACAGCCACAGGCTTCCACATTAAAAGAGGGTTAAATGGCAAGTGTTAATCACATCTGCTTTGCCGCAGTGACATAGGCACCCAAGTGCCACTCCTGAGGACCACTGTTCTCCTAGCTCTATGCCAGGGCTTCCACAGTCACTGGTCAACTCCCCTGCTGCTTCCTGTTATCAGATAACTACCTAAGAAAACTCCAAAAACACACCCATTTGGTTTAAAACAGTGGCTCTCAGACAACTCCTGTGAAAGGTTCGCTCCACCCCCAAAGAGGTCTCAACCCACAGGTTGAGAACTGCTGGCTTAAAATAAACCATCCTTTCCAAGAATCTCAATAAAGGCTGATGAAATTAGACTACCATAGTGATTCTCCCTCTGTTTATAAAACGGCCACTTTTGTCTGCTTTACCAACCCGTTGCACTTCCCTTTGGCTCTGGAAAGCAACTGCTGACCCCTTCCTGTTCTACAACCGTGGGATTGCCCTGGTGAGTTAGCTGTGTGAGGTAGTAGTTGGCTGTGTGCCCCATCACTGGACTTCACCCAGTCAGTTCTCCCGGTAACAACCGAGGCAGGCTGACCACAAAGTGACAGCCATCCACAGCCCTTGTCACACTAACTATGTCGATGCCACCAAGGAGAAGGGAGCTCATGGACAGGAGTGTTTACATACTGAATTGATGTGTTGCTTCAAGCTCTGGTACTCTCAGTGTCCTTTCTAGAACGTTCTACCAGAAGAGAATTCCACTCTGTGTATTCTCTACTCTTCTTTGCCCTCTTCTCTGCTCTTTTGCCAAGTGTTTCTGTGGAGGAGTTGGAGACAGGTGGAACCCATGAGCCTTCAGGCCCAGGAGATTCTTTGGACCCTCTGTAACTATTTCACCATTTTCCAGGTCTGGAGCTGAACGGCATGATGGGGATGGATGTGGCCGATGTCCCACCCCCTCTACCCCTCAAAGGCAACATGGCAGATTATGGGAATCTGATAGAAAACCAGGATTTGATGGGCTCACCCACACCCCCACCTCCTCCAACCCCTCCGCGGGTAAGTGGGATCTAAACCATGGGACTTTAGTTACTGCCCCCAACCCTCCAAATCTCAGTAGGTTTACCTTGGACCCAGGAGGAAAAAAAACACAGGAAGGGCCTGGATTTATTTTGAGAGAAGAGTGAGGACTAAGGACTGGGGTGTGCAGTCTGTGATTTCGCATCGCCGCCCTAGCTGCAGGGAGCCCCACCTTCCATCCAGTGCTGCAGCCATCCCCTGTTGCTGTCCTGGCTCTGAAGTCATTCTGATGGGAATGCCAGTCTTTGAGCTGTTGATTCTGCCAGCAGCTTTCATGCCATGTCTCACTGCACTGAAATGATGTGTTGCTCCATAGGGGAAAGTACCTTTGTCTCCCACCATCTTGGCCCTGTAGTTCCTCTGGGCACTGTCACACTCACACTGAGGACCCCGGTGGCTGCAGGCACTTGCTGCCCAGAGAGTCCACAGCAGGGGTCCACTTTGGTGCAGAGACTGCATACCCCAGCTCACTGCTTCATCAGCTCTTGGCTCAAGGTTCTGGCCTGGCTTCTTCTAGCAGTACTCATGAGCAGCCAGCCTGAACCCCTCTTCAGCACTGTTCCCCCAGGCTGATCCCCACCAGACACTGTTTGAAAGTCATTAATCATGTCTAATGTGCTCCCTGCTGAGCAGCCTCAGGCCTGCCTGCTAATGCAAACAGTAGAGAAAAGTCCTGAACGCCACACACTGCACTGGGTCTTCACAGTTGCCGTCACGCCCCATGCTGTGGGTCCGTGGCCCTGGCCCCTCCTCTTGCTTAGAGCTCAAACATGAGTAGAGAAGGTAAGCTCAGGGAAGAAGCACAAATGTGATTCATACAGCCAAGACAGAAATGTCTGACTGAGGTTCCCCACTCCCGGGCCACATTATTCATGGCCTCGTAAAGTTAAATCAGCTCGAGCTGAAGAGTAAAACACCCCGGTCCATATTTGTACAGCTAGTCATACTTTTTGTTGTTCAGCTACCATAAAGTAATGGATACGGCCACCAGAGCCCCTGAGGGCCCTGATGATGTGAGACTGACTAGTGGTTACCACACGGCATGGAGATTTTTTCCTTCCGTCATAGTTAAAAAGATTATTCATGCCGTTTCTTTTGCTTTCTTGGGTTGACTTTTTGCTTGGTGCTCCGCAAACCTCTTTTCTTTCCTTGTGAAAGCAGTAAGGAAAGGCTGGGGTGATGGCTCTGTAGGTAAAATGCTTGCCAGGCAAACAAGAGGCCCTGAGTTCAACCCACCAGAACTCATGTAAAAATGCCAGGCATGTTGGCAGGCAGGCACCTGTCATCTTAGCACTGGGGAGACAAGAAGGTCCCTGAAGCTCACTGGCCAGCCATGCTAGCCAAATCCATGAGCTCCAGGTCCAGCGAAAGATCCTGTCTCAAAAAATAAGGTGGAGAGCGACTGAGGAAGATGTCTGATGCTGACCTCTGGGCTGCCACATGCATGTTCATACACATACATTCGAAATAGTGCGTGTTTAAACACATACGGACAGGCATGTGCACATACGAAAGGAAAGCAAAGGGAAAAAAGAGCTTATTAACTGTGTGTTTGATTGTCCCTGTAAGGAGACTAAACACACTGTAGGACTTTTTCTCTGACATGCAGGGAACAGGTGCCTCTTCTGAAGTCGTGTGTCATTTATGCAGGAAAAGATCTCTCTAGAGATATCAGCTGGGGCACTGCCCTGGGGAAGGGGGTATTCTATGAGGCTGGAGGGCTTAAGCAGCTACTGAAATGTAAACTTGACCTCTCTGGCACCAAGGGAGACCCAGGGAGCCTGGAGGAGGGGAACCTCCACTGCCTTAGGGTATTATGTCCTATTTAGTTGATTATATCTTTATTTTATTAGAAATGCAAAAAATACTACTACCACCCTCAGGTCCTCCTATAATCTGAAAACTCTAAGCTCGGAAGTGTGAACAAGTCCATTTTCTGTCGCACATCCACACAGGGGTGACAGATCCCACGTTCTAAGCTGTCAGTGCTGCTCATGATTAAGCAAAGGGCCGACATGCCCTAGCTGCGGTTTGGTTTATGAAGTGGGTGCAAATTCAATTAGATTAATTACTCAACTCTCTTCACGATTTGTTTCTGGTTTAATTTGCAGCCCGAACTCAAGTTTGGGCGACAGGGCCGTGGTTAGTGTGTCATAATTAGTTAAGTCATCTTCTCAGGTGCCTCCCTCTGCACAGGCCCTGCGAGCCGTTTTTGGATAATGATCATTCATCTGCTATGGGAGGTGATCAATAGCCTGCTGTCGCTCTCATCGATCGGCCTGTTGGTGACTCCGTCTCTAGTAGTTGCCATTTTAAGCTGTCATTCGTTTCAGAATGACTCCTATGACCAGTCATGTGAGCTATCATTTTGCTTAATGGTGATAAACCCAACATTGTCCTGCTTAGTATTAAGGGTATCTCTGACATCTAACACTATGTTTGCCTTAGACTGTGCTGTTCCAGCCTGCAGTCACTCTCTGTTGGATATCACCGTAGCTTTCGCCTGTAGACATACCTACGATGGATGTTCTCAGGCCATCAAATCGGTGTTTCTTTTCACAGTTCACACCAACCTTAAGAAGACTTATAAATGTACTCTTGACTTTCCTTTGATGTGTGTGCGTGTGCATTCATATGTATGTGTGTATAGGTACATATGGACATGTGCACATCTGCACATGGAAGCCACAGGGTGACATCTGATGTCTTCCTTAATTGCTCTCCATTTAATTTTTTGAAACAAGTCTCCCACTAAACCTGAATCTCCCTGATTGGGCCAGACTGGCTGGTCAGCAACACCCACAAAGCCTCCTGCCTCCCAGGCAGGGATTATAGGCCTTTGCTACTGTGCCTGTTTTTTTTTTTTTTTTTTACATGGGTTCTGCACCCAGGTCCTCCTGCTTCCATGGCAAGTACTTCACAACTGACCAACACAACGGACCAAGCTCCCAAGTCCTTCACTTCCCTCTGTAAAGTGGCTAGTGTTATAGATGCTGTCCTTGCCTCTGTATCTCAACCCTGGGGTGATTGTGTATTTGCCTGTTTATGAATCGGGAGGAAATTTGAGCCCCTGAGAACCTCTCTCACCTTCAGCCACACTCCAACCTCTGCTGAGAGACTAGGAGGACTCTTGCCCTTATATTCCATGGTGGCTCTCCAACATTTCTTGAGCCTTCTGCCTGCAATAGGCACATCCCCGAGCCTGCCAGTTTCTTCATCTGTTAACATCTCCTGAGCATCTCTTGTCACTATCTGTGATGGTCATGAGGGTCCCGAGAACAGTAGGGCAGAGGTCAACTGAGTCCTTCACACTCAGTTGGCAATGGTACATGATTTTCAGCTTACTATTGTGTGTTCATTTTTTTCTTTGGAAGATATATTCCATTTGTTGCCTGCTAAGAAGTCAAGGGAAGGAAGGGTTGTTTGGCTCACAGTTTGAGTGCTCACAGTCTATCCCAGAGGTAAAGGCATTGTAACAGGTGGCCCTGTAGTGACTGGTGCTTTTAGAAGATGCTTGCTTACATCCCAACTGAACAGGGAACAGATAAAGGACAGGAGGGAGAACCTGGAGATAAACCTTAAGGCCTCCCCGGCCACCAGCATCCTCTTTCCTCCATCGAGGCCCTGCCTCCCGAGGGTTAGCCCAGCCTCCCACAACAGTGCCACTGGCTGGGGTCAAAGTGTTCAAGGGAGGGGGCATTTATAGTGAAACTGTACCAGGAATCCAAGGCACTTTTTTGCCTATGGACCAATCCAGCCAGTCTCTTTCTTTGTTAATAAAGTTTTATTTACCCACAGCTATGGCCACAGCTTCTGCTGGTCCACTTTTTGGCTGCTTTCCAGCCTCCGTGAGAGCCATACGTGACTCACAAATTGTAGAACATTACTTTCCAGAGAAAGCTTGCTGACCTGGGCTGTCAGTTCAGAAGGCAAGGGAGAATCTTTCATCACACCCTGGGGAGCCTGTCCTCTGGACACAGATTCATTGCTAAGTCGATAGCAACCTGAATCTAAAACCGCAAACAGTGATGCTTCTCAGGGGAGCGCTCACCATGTACACACACTCAGATGTCGGAAAGCCCCATGGCTGCAGGGCAGCCCAGGGCAGGGTAGCTGACCTGGCTCCAAGCCAGGCAGGGTGGAGCCTGGTCACAGGGAGGGGTCAGTTCCTGTCTTAAATTCAAACTGACTTTCCACTGCTATACCAAGTAAGACCCCAGCAAGGAAATAGGTTCTTCTCTGTGAGGACATCAGTAACATGACAGCTTCTTCATACTCTTGTTTCCTAGCAACAGCCACCTCCACTGCCCAGCAAAACGCCACCTCCTCCCCCTCCAAAGACGACCCGCAAGCAGACCTCAGTGGACTCTGGGATCGTGCAGTGAATGCCCTGGGATGAGAAAGCCATCCTGATCCTCCCCTCTACATCCTCTGTACCTGCAGATTACTTCCTCAAGGGCCTGGGATGCGGCACCTTAGTGTGATGGCTTCTCCTGGAAAGGAGTCCTTCCAAGCTATGGGACCAGAAACCCTAAGTATCTCAGAGCACAGTGGGAATGAGGCCAAGTCATTCATACTCTAGATTTTTTTGAAGTTGGGGCCTCAGAGCAAGGGAGCCTTTCAAGTGGCCTCAGTCTTGCCCTGACATCCTTTCCTTTTGTGCCAAATGACTTCTATTCATTTGCAGAGATCTTGGCTGATGTGTGTTAGCCAGCGGGGGGAGGGGACGAAGCCAACATCCTCCCCGTCGTGAAAAGCTACGCAGTAACCTTAGAAGGATCCTCATGCTGCCACCGCAGCCCAGACTCTAGCTCACCCCCCAAGGGCTGACTGTTGACTCCATCCTTGCTGCATCTGCAGTACGACTTGTGTGGCTGAGTGTCACTTCAGCTGACATCGAACAACTAAGTGTACCCTTCAGAAAAGATCTTGATTTTCCTTGGCATGATTTAAAGTACGGCTATCTCTCGGTTATTAAAGAGATACTAACATGTGGAGTAGAGACACTGTTAAGAATACTGGATCAAGTGAAAATAGATATGAGCATAGGAAGATGAATTTTCATTCTGTTTTAGTATGACCCCGAATACTACCAGAGGTGGTTTTAATTGGGTGGCTTCTCCTTCAGGGTTCTCATTGTGTACAGAAGTTTGTATATACGGTGGTTCTCAGAGCTCCTGTGAGTATCTGTGACCCTTGTTTACTGCAGAGGGTCTCTGAAAAATGTACTCCACTGTGTCTTCTTCGTATTTAACTGCTGGAAATATTTGTGTTTTTAAATCCCACAAATTAAGTTGTCTTCCAGATTCCCAACGTCTTGGAAATGTTGGTAGACAATGATTCTTTTTAAAACTAACTTTGTGTAATCTAATATTTTTATTTGATCATCTATATTTTTTTATTCACTATGATCATGATACTGTTTGTTCTAGGAGAGTTCAAAGTTAATCACTGACAAATGAAAAATAAATGTTATTTTAAAAAAGGACTCCTAGTGTCTGGCCTTTTTTATCATTTAACGTAAAATGTAGATGCTACTTTGTTGTTGTTTCCTGAGACAGGGTTTCTCTGCTGTAACTCTGGCTGACCTGGAACTCACTCTGCAGACCAGGCTGGCCTCAAACTACAGAGATCCACCTGCCTCTGCCTCCAGCGTGCTGGGATTAAAGGCGTGCGCCACCACCACCTAGTTAGAGGCTACTTACTTAAAGAAAAAACACACACTTAAATATGTACCCACCCGTCTTCCTCAAATATAACTCTTGAGTGTGCGTGTTTGCGTGTGTGCGCGCTCATGTTTTTATATATATAGATGCACATGTCAGTGCATGAACGTAGGGGTCAGAAGTAAACCCTGGGTGTCTTATTTAGTTGCTTTTCACCTTGTGTTTGAGGCAGGGTCTCTCATGAACAGCAAGCCTAGAGTAAGGCCAACCCCCCCTGAGAAGGGATAACCTTATAAGAATTAAGCGAGGCTGGCTGGCCAGCAAACCTCAGGAATCTACTTGTCTCTGGCTCCCCAGAACTTAGATTATAAGCACATATCACTGCCCCCCAGCCTTTTGTAAATGGGTCCCAGGGATCAAAATCAGGTCCTCGTGTTTATGTAATGAACACTCCCCCCAACTGAGCCATCTCTTCCGCCTTTAAACATAACTGTTTTTTAATTTTGAAAAGCTTTTTTCTGTATTTTTAAGAATCACATGCATGTATACAGTGAAATAAAATCATAGCTACCCCTCATTTCCTGCTTCCAACTCCCCCATACATGTTTTCCCAACACATCCTAGCTCAGCTTAATGTCTTTTTCTTTTCTTTTTTAATAACACACTAAGCCTGCTGATATGTGCATGAGAGCAAGGCTGTTCCGTTCCCTGGAGCATGGAAAATCTAGCAGTGGCCACAGCCTAAAAAAAAAAAAAACCACACAATTATTCCCACTCCCAGGAATGGTCTACTGCCCATAGCGACTCCTCTCTAAGGGGTGGAGCCTGGAGATTATCTACTCCACCCACGCCAGGGTTTTTAACTGGCTTGACCTTGTGCAGGTAACCACAGCTGCTTTGAGTTCAGGACTACAATAGCTATATCAAATCCAGAAGAAAGCATTTCACTGCACCTCCCCCACTTCCTCTGGCTCTGACATTCTTTCTGTCGCTCTTCTGTGATGTTCCCTGAGCCTTCCAATGGAGGGTGGGAAGCTAATATAGATGTCCCACTTAGGGCTGAGCACTCTGTCTTTTATTCTTAGCACGTTGATCAGCATGTCTCTGAACTGGCTGCCACCCACTGCAAAAAGAAGCTTCTCAGACCAAGGTTGAGAGCAGCCCAGTACTATGGGTATAAACATAAATAGTTCCTGGTCCAAAGCCCATGGCTAGGGAGATCATAGGCCCAAGTATAAAACCTACTATTGTTATTTTGCTAAATGAACATGCTGTCAAAGTGCCTTCTAAATATATATGCTTATAATTTTGAATCATCCCCGTTTCATTGCCTCTGGTTTGGATCCCAGGTAGAAAATGGCCACATTCTCGTGAGTGTGTATATGTCCTCACAGTCCACATCAGAGCTACATACTCCCACACTTTGTTCCCCTGCTCGACCTAAGGACTCTCAGCTGCTTGTCAGTGGGCCCTTCTCTCTGGCTGGGCTTTGCTGATGCCCCTCTTTCCCCTCTGTTGCTGCTAATTTGAGAGAGTATTTTGTCATTAGGTGTGTGATTTGACTCGAGAGGCCTGGGTGCTTGAGAGCCTTCTCCAGGACCCAACACACTAGATGTTAGATGACAGTGGGTCCTCCATGCAGTGTGAAGGGCTCTCGTCTCCCTCCTTTGAAAACATGCTCGGTTCATAGGAAATGCATCTGTGTCTGCCCTCACCAGCCTGGAAGAGGCCTCTGCAGAAGCCAAGATGTCCCCAGGTCATCTTTCCCATGTGTAGTAGCTGTCCCATTACAACTTACAACAACTTCGAAGTTAGTATAGTTGTTTGGGGAACTGGAGAGAGGTAAGAGTACTTGCTGCACAAACATGAGAACTTAAGTTTAAATCTCCAACACCTACATAAGGAAATACACGTGTGACTATGTGTCCCTGTAATCCCAGCACATAGGAATATCATTGGGATTGTTGGCTACTGTTCAGCTACAGGATCAGTGAGATTCATAAACATACACACACACACACACACACACACACACACACACACACACACAACTCAAGCAAATGAGAAAGAAAGTGATAGAGCAGGACATTTGGGAGAAAGTCACGAGTCCAGCTACTGGCTGTGGGTCATTCGAGAATGGGAAGATGGTGGTGTCATTCCACCATCTTATACATGAAGCTACCAAAAACTGAGAATGACTCCCAGCCTGTGGGAATGGCATTTTATGGTGGGAGTGGCATCTGCCATGGCATTCTTGATCTCCCAGGGTCACCATCCTATGATATAACTCCAGTTGAAGTCTCTCTCTCTCTCTCTCTCTCTCTCTCTCTCACACACACACACACACACACACACACACACACACACCCCTCTATATTAGTTACTTTTCTGTTATTGTGTCAAAACATGATCAAGGCAATTTAGATACAAGAGTCTTCATGAGTTGGAAGTTTAGCTGGGTAGATGGGGTCTGGCCCCGCCCGGTCTTGCCCTTCTATTTTCATTTAGTTGCTTTTTAACAGCAGGAAACTCCTTAAGTTCTCTTTCAAGTGGCTGACATGACAGCTGGAGCAAGAAGCTGGGAGCTCAACTGTTGTGGGATATTTTATAGTTATGGAATCATACTCCTGTATGCTGTTCAGGGGGAAGGGTGCTTCCTGATGCCTCGCAGCATGTAAAAGATTTGCTTCCTACCTGTTAACACCTCTGTGCTAACAAAAAACAATGGAGTAGCCACCCAGATCTCCATATGAACAAGCCGTATGTGTGTTTACCTGTTCATAGGTTCCCTATCACCATCAATGGTCTGCAGCTGGGTGATCAGAGAAGACTCTGACTCACACCCAGCTTGGACACCTGCAGGGACCTTGAGAAGTGTTAGGTTCCATTTACTTGTATAATGAAGGCCTTTGTGGAGAGAGGGAGGAGTTTTGAATGAATAAAGTACTTAGGTGCTGGGGCAGAGAGAGATGAGGAGAGATGAGGAGAGATGGGCGGGAGAACCATGAGGAGAGCGGTTGAGGAGGCGATGGAGTGAGCTCTTTACCTAAGCTGCCCGGGTATTGGATCCCTGAGAGTTGTCATGACTTGTTAGTCACCGGTGTATATCACCGGTGAAATAAAAAAATAATACTTTAATACTCAACCTCAGACATGAAGCAGAGAGAGAGAGAAAGAGAGAGAGAGGGAGGGAGGGAGGGAGGGAGGGAGGGAGGGAGAGAAATGAGAACAGCACAAGGCTTTAAACTCTCAAAACCGGCCTCCAGTGATGTACTTCCTCCAGCAACACCTCCTAAGCCTTCCCAAATAGCATCACCAACTGGAGGTCAAGGGTTCAAATAGTTAAGTCTATGGTGGACATGCTCATTCAAACCACAACACCTTCCAGAGTCTGTTGTGGAAGTTTATTTTTATTCGTGTTTAAAATAATTGTTTCTGTGCACTGTTGGAAAAAGGAAAGCATAAGCCTTGACATTTTGTACTGTCTGTAGGTGTTGATTGGCAATAATCTGCATCTGCTGTCAGTAGAACACCTAAGGCGCTCTGAATCAGTTAACACACCTGAGCTCAAACACTCAGGGTTCCACTGGCAGTATGGCACTGTCCATGACAGTGGTTCCCTCTGCTGAGGGCTGACAGGTTTTGCACCTATGATAATGCCTCCATGACTCTCTTGGTGAGCCACTACAGAAGGTGTACTACTCAAGGGTTACATATCTCATGCTGAGAAATACATGGAGAAAATAGTGCAGCTACGGAGGAAGGAAGGGAGACAGCCGCCATGTCACAGAGCTTTCTTAATATACTTATATATTCACAAATGGGGTGGAGTCTCCAACTCTGTGTAGTCTCATGGTTTCTTCCTTGTGTTAGCCTTCTCTTTAAGAAATGTTTGGGGTAAATGAACCTACATCCAGGGAAAGTCTTATTTAGGTTCATGGTTGAGGTTTCAGCCCACAGTCAATTAGCTGCACCACTCTGGGCCTGTGGCAACATGGTGCATTGTGGCAGGAGCAGAGGAAGGAGGCCCATTCACCTCACAGCTGGGTGCAAAAGAGGAAGAGAAAGGGGAGAGCCTAGAGCACAATATCTCCTCTGAAAACTCTGCAGTGATTGAAATGCATCCCACTTGCACCCCACCCACCCCACCCCCACTAAATTGCCACATCCCCATGGTACCAAAGCCTTTAATGTATAGGCACATCATATCTGGAATATTCTAAACTCAAACTACAGGGCTCACCTTGGAGACCAAAGCCCTCATCAAGGAGAAATTGCCTGCAGTGTCCATGTTCTCCTAGCTCCCGACTTCCGGAATGAGGCTGCCTGGAAGGTTTACTTCTGGACACAGTGGCAAGTCCCCTCCTCTAGGACAATCTGCGCAGTTACCTTTTAAAGAGTCTTTTCAATACGTCCTTTTTGTCCTAACCATTTCCCTTGGGAAAATTTTCTTCCAATGTGCTGTGTTAGTTATTTTCCCATTGCTGTGACCAGATACCTGACAGGAGGTACCTAAGAAGGAGGGGTTTATTTTGGCTCACAGAAAGTTCAGTCCATCGTGGTGCAGAAGATGTGGCAGTTTGAGTATGAGGCAGCTGGTCGCATTGTATCTGCAGTCCAGAAGCATAGAGAGATGAATGGAGGTACTCACTTTCTCGTTTCTCCAGTACTCCAGCCTCTGCGATGGCCCCGTCCACATTCAGAGTGGATCTTCCCATTTCAATCAACCCAATCTAGAAAATACCTTACAGCCATGCCCAGAGGTCTGTCTCTTAGGTGACTCAGGATCCTGTCGAGGCTGTTATTAACCACCACAGTATTACTTGTGTGACTTACGACTATCTATGCTTTTCTATTGGACAAGAAGACTCTTTTGTTCACCAGTGTTCAATTTTGACCCTCTGGGGTGCGTGATTGCGTCACTGAGAGTACAAACTCCCAAACTGGAAGGTGAGTCTCTTATGTTCTGTTTCTTTCTTTGGTTGTTAAAAAGTTCAAGACCAAATTTAGCTATCACAAAGTTACTTAAATTCTGGTTTTATTTCCTTGACCCTCCAGAATGCTCTCTGGCCTATTAAAAATCCACCTTTTACTTTTAACTGCCCAATTTAATATGTACCTTCCCCATATCTTTATTCAAAGTGGGTAGTATATAAGCTTTATCCTATAAATGGAAAAATCTTTTTTTCCCTATTTAAAAACCACCCTCGGTGCCTGAAGATTGCCTCCTGGTATCTAAAGAAATTATTTAAAAATCAATTTCAAGATTATTCTTTCATGTAAAGATTTGATCTCTTTAATTCTTTACGGTCTGTGTTATCTCCTGCTCTGGATTCCTCTATGGCACTGGGCTTCACAGGTCGTGCTCATGGAAGTCTTTGTGGGCTTAATGCCTTTTAGCTTCTGCTTTTTTAGTTCTATATTTAATTGCTTTATTTTCCTTTTTAAAAAGTCTGTTGGGTAACTCTCCCTCAGTCTTCTCAACATGCCTTTTTGAACTACTTAAACACCTACAGTCTTGTCGGAGTGCAGGTGCTCAGAAGAGCTGGACTCTCTAATCCTTTTGCCTAAGTGTCCTAAACTTGGCCGACCCTGTTTGACTCCTCACTTATGCAAATCTGCTGTCCCTACCACTTGCTGTGTGGCCTAACTTAGTGTCCTATGCCTAGAGCGACAGCAGTAGCCCTCCTGGTTGACTCAGGATGAAGCTCATTTTGAAAAATTCACTAAATTTGTGTTTAGCCCTGGCCATTAAAGGTAAGAGAGAGTCTTTCTTACTTGTTTGGGTTTCATTGAGTCTGTTTTGTTTGTTGAGACAGGGACTTGCACTGTAGCATGGGTTGATGTAGAACTCAAGACAAACCTCCTGCCTCAGCTTCCTTCATGCTGAGATCACAGACTTGCCCCACTATGCTTCTCGGAGGGAGTGTGATCCACTACTCACCACTAGTGTGGGTGTTGCCAGGAAGGTGTTTGTTGGTGGGATCAGCATCTGCCATCAGTTGACTTTTAGTAAAGAGAATCCATTGATAATGTGGGAGGGCCTCAGTGGATCAGCCTAAGGCCTTAAGAGGAAAAGTTTTCTGGAGAAAAAAGAATTCCACCCCCAAGACCAGTCAGCCTTGCCCTGATTTTGTAGCCACGTGCCCACTGCAAGTTTGAACGCACCAAGGCATGAGCAATGTTTTAACCTAAGTCTCTGTCTCTGTGTCTCTGTGGGTCTGTGTCTGTCTCTGTCTGTCTCTCTCCTTCTCTCCCTCTTTCCCTCCATTCTCCTCATTTCCATCTCTTGTCTTTCTTCTCCCTCTCCTCCCTCTTCTTTCCCTTTTCACCTCTTTTCATCTCTCCTCTCACCTATCTCTTTCCTCCTCTCTCCCCCACTTTCTCCCTTACCCACCCCCTCTCCCTTTTCCCCCTTTCTCTCTGCTCTCCCCCTGCCCACCTCCCTTTCCCACTCTCCTCTTCTCTCATCTCTCCTTTCTCTCCACTCTTTTCCTGTTCCCCTCTCTTTCCCTTCTCTTTGCCTTTCTTCCCCTCTCTCCTTCTCCCCCCTTCTCTCTCATCTCCCCCTCTTTTTCTCCTCTCTCCTCCTGCTTTCCTCCCTCACATTTCTTCTCATCAAATGTTGCTCACAGGGAAACAAAATGTAGCCAAACCAATACAGTCAACATTGGATTCTTGGCTTTAGTGTTCATGTTGAGGCTATGTTCAAAAATATCCTCATTTGAGGAAAAACCACAGGACAGCAAGAGGGATAGTGTGGTACCCAACAGACAACTTATGATTGGCATCAAGTAATTCTAGAAGACCAATGCACTGTGTCCTACCACAGAGCATCGTTTACAAAAGTTTGAAATGCCTTTTCCCTCAGGAAAACTGATGCAATTTTCAACAACCTCTCTTCGGAAGTCTCTGAACCACTTCCACAAACACGTCTCCTTAGATCAATCCTCAGGTTCAGTCTCATTGGAACCATGGATGAAAAGCCACCACTGACTGACACTTCTTTTAACAGGGAAGTCTCCACTCAGAACCCCAGAGGGCAAAAGTGAGTCCGTTCCTGAGCTTGTGAAGTCAGGATCAGCAAATCTTTTCCTGTCAAATACTCCCAGGGTTCCTGCCAGTTTGGGCCTTCTTCATTCTCCCACCCTGCTGTGAGCAGAGCTAATGTCTCTGAAGTTCCTCTGGGAGACAGCAGATGATGCTCAAGGGAGACTATTCCATACAAAAACCAGAAATAATAATAATATTTGAATGGAACCTTGAGCTGCTGTGGAAGGAACTGAGAATCCAGGAAGTGTGGCTGGGAGTGAACTGGGCCTAGTTCAGAGGCAGAAGGAAGAGAGGAATGAGGCACGAAGGGAAGGAGCCGTGGCAGAGACTCATGGGACCAGGCCATGGGGGCCTATGGCCCAGGTGGGAGCTTAGATTTCAATTCAAAGGCAGAAAGGAAAATGAGCACCACCCCAGGGGAGGGCTCTGCAGGAGGGCACTCTTCTGCCAATAACAAGGAAATGGAAGGTGGGCCATGAGGGCTCTAGCATCACTAGATGAAGCCAGCATCCACACCTCAGAGGAAGCAAAAGGAACCACAGAGGTGCAAGTTGGCTTTGGGGCTTTGTTCTTGTTATTAGAATTGGGGATGTTCTTGCTGGAGATAGGGAGGGGGGTTGAACCAGAGAGAGAGGTCCACTGAGAATACCCAGGGGCTCCTGGGTTACAGGATAAAGACACATCCACATATACAATGCTGTGAGCTTTTGCCTCCACCACACTGGCAACATTCCTTCGGTCCCCAGCAGCCCTGGCAGTTCATATCCACAGCCCACTACTAAGTGCACAAATGCATTGTCACCCCGGGCTTCTGATTCGAACCATGTAGTGGCCACAGTAGAAAGCATCCACAGAAAACACCAGAATCCAGAAAGCCACTTAGGAAGCTGCTGGCTCACAGCACCCAGACTCCTCAGCTGCTAATGGAGAGGTGCAGCAATTTGGGAGGCAAGAATAATCAGTTTGGGAACGGAATATTTTTGAATTAGCATAAATTAGGCTATTTAAAAATACTTGTTAACAGTTAATTTAGCATTATGCACACTCTCGTTGGAGAGGAGGACACTTAATATTGAATAAGGAGCTACCTGCAAAAGGCAGGGTTATTTTTAAACACCTGCATATTTTGGGTCTCTCGGCAGGGTATACAGACAACATCTGCAGGCTTTCACTGCCTGGCGAAGGCTTTTTCACATGAAAGGCAAACTTCATAAAAGCAAAGAAATTATAATGGCGAAGCTACAGCAGAACTGTCTCCCCGGTTTTTCAGAACTGTTAATGAAATGAGTGGTTTTCCATAGGAACATCCTATTACTTGAGCCTTGGAGTAAAGACTGCAGTGTCTTCAGTTCTGATGGCTTAAGAGCGCTCAGTTGGCAGCCCAGAAGTCCAGTGGGCAGAAAGAGTCGAGATCACAGTTTTTACACCCTGGGGTACCAATTCTTCCCTTGAGGGAGGCATACTGGGAGTGGAATGGAAAGCCTGGTGGCTGGTCCTGGTCTAGTGTGGTCTTTGAGTGCCTTGGACATCCTAGCTCAGACAGACCTGCATAGAAATGATGGAGAGTCCTGCTTTCAGGCCCAGATCTCCACAACTCAGAGTCAAGATGTGTCAAGACGTGGCAGCAGAGACCGAATGGGGCCTCAGAGCCTGGCCTCAATTGCATTTGAATACTCAATTCAGGCGAAGGCCCTTTCTCAGACATACATATTCACGTCTGAGTCCTTGCACTGTTTGCTGATGTAAGAGGCAAAAGGAAATGTGGCCCACAACTAGAAGAGGCTCATGGTTTGAGAAAGTGGAAAATGGATTCCAGAATTTTCTCTAAGGAAAGACTCTTGGGATTCAGGCAGTGTCCTCAGTTTCTAGATTCTTCATTTATCATGGTATTTTGAAGTGTGAGGCCCAGAATGCTTGTGCAGTTTGCCAGGGTCACACAGCTGCCATGCTATTGGAAGACATCTTTAGAGCTCATGTTGGGTTGGGAATGGATGGTTTAATGGGTAGGTCTTTTACTTCCCTTAAGGCTCTCAGCTTTCCTACACATGTTCTGCACAACTCACACTTAAAACAGTCATCAACAGGTTGCATGCCAGGCTGCCATCTTCCTTTTCTCTCTCTCTCTCAAAGCAACCATCCGGGCTGCAGCAATCTGTGTGTATGCATTCAAGTGTGTGTGTGTCCAAGAAAGGCCTATTTGGTGCCTCCCTCCATTGTTCACCATCTTTTTCTTTTGAAACAGGATCTTTCACTGAACCTGGAGCTTGCTGTTTCAGGGAGACTGCTTGGCCAGCAAGCCCCCAGAATCCACGTGTCTCCACCACCACAGGCTGGGGTTTGAGCACCAGGCCCAGATTTTTTTTTTTTTCTTTTTAACTACATGAGTTCTGGGGGATTGAACTCACGTCCTTATGCTTGCTCAGAAAACACCTTACACACTGAGCCACCTCCTCCACTTGCTACAGCTGCTTCCTGACAAGTGTGTTACTGTGAACCAAAACCGTGACTGCCAAAGATGGTCACTGATCGTAGTTCTCTCTGCAGGGCATGCCGTACAGTGCAGCTATTAATTGCCCTGGGTATCCAGCCTGTCAATGAGTGAGATACTTTACAACCTGCTTATGAATGACTGCACCGTGTGTGGGGAGAGGAGGTTCTGGCTGTATGTAGACAGCACTTTCTTCCGGCAGGTCAATAAGGCTGCCCCACCTTGCTGGGGGAAAGTCAAGGCTCCTTAAGGGTCTGTGCTCCATCTGAGTTCAGACTGGCTTCCCTCAACTAGTCTGATGGTGAGCCAATTTCTAAGAAAAGTGAATTCAAAAAATAAACATTCATTTATTTTTCAAAAGTACTCCAAATCAACAGGCTTGCAGAAATATCATGAATTTAAGAACGAGCAAGGAGCAGCAGTTCTTAAATCCCATTGACACAGTAGAGAGTCTCTGCAGAGACTCCCCCATTCCAATTCGTCCTGATATGCTGAGGTAGATGGACATCACATCTGTTCCCTGCACAGCACTCTTCCTGTTTTGAATGGCTACCTTGTGTGTCCATCTGTCCCTCACACCTATCAAATGCCTCCTATTCCTTCCAGTTCTCAGCTCAGTTCCCAGCCCCTAGCAGCACAGCACAAAGCCCATAGAATAAGACTGGGAGAGTCCAGCGAGCTGAGCAGTTACCTCTTACAGGGAGGGCACTATATATTGAAGCATAGGAGAAAGGTCAATGCCAGGGGAAAAGGAGCTGGGTATCCCTTACTTCCCCCGCTCTCCTAATACCCTCCCCATCAGTCAGAAGTCACCTTCTCTTCCCCTCCACTTGGGGCAACACCCTAGGGACCTTCCACAGATTCTCACACTTCTGCTGGAGGGGTGGTATGACCCCTACTGCTATGACTGTAGAGGGAAGTTACCGGTCCTTTCACAGGGGCAGGGGTAACCTTAATGCAGGAAGAATCTATCTGTGCACACTATAGTTTTATCATCCAGGGTTCAATTGTTCCCAACTGTCCAAACCTTAGGACACCTACCCTTTCCATAATAATAATTTCCTTATCCTCTAGCCCTAAGCACGTCTTACTTACTATACACAGCGAGTTTGGGACATCTAGACTCCAGTCTCAGAGATGAAGAGCTGTTCCTGGCTGTTAACTGCCCACCCCCCACCATCTTAGGCAAAACATTGTAGCCTCAGAGATGGCCTGTAAACACAAAGCCAAGACAAGATAGTTGGTGGGAACTGTTAGCTCCTAAGCTGCAATGAAGCCACAGCTGGGACGGGAACATGGCATGATGTACTGAGAGCATCCTCTATCATTTGAAGCGAGACAGACATCATCAGCTGCAAGCATGCAGGGTAAAGCTGGGAGGCTCATCGGAGATAGCGAAAACCCAGAGGACAGGCCTTGAGGTGACAAGAAGCGAGTCGCATAAGGGTGCAGAGCATCTAGAGCTCTAGGAAGAGGATTAGATATTCAGACAAGAACAAAAGATTAAGGGACTGTGGATGGACCTGCCTGCTGGGATGAGGTATCCACTCCCACACACAACCAAGGCCCAACTGATGGTGGTTATGGCTGTGGCAGTGGCAGGCAGGTACTTCGGCCTTTGCTGTCCCGTGGGAGGAGGAGAAGGATGGGAGGGGTGGTCGTGAAGAAGTAACTAGGAGAAAACATGCTGCTGCCTGTCAACATTACCACTGCTATCACCTTCACCATCTTCATCACCAGAACCAAATCCATCATCATCACCTCCATAAACACTCATCACACTGCTACCACCACCACCACCTTCCTCACCACTACCACCAACTCCATCATCACTGTCAGCATCACCTCCATAAATAGTTATCACACAACCACCACCACCATCTTCATCATCACCACCACCACCACCATCACCTCCATAAACAATTATCACATCACCATCACCACCATCACCACCATGACCATCATCATTACCACTGTCACCACTATCTCCACCCTCACCTCCAACACCACTACTGCTACCATTGTTACTATCATCACCATCCTTACCTCTATCACCAACATCACCGTCTTTACCCCAAGCATCAGTATCATCAACCGTCATTGCTATGGTTATCACCAGCATCCTCACCGCTGTCACCAACATCACCATATTCACAGTACCACCATCATTTATCACCATCACTGCTGCTATCACCACCACCATCATTACCTCCACCACGACGACTATAACCACCACCGAGATCATCGTCATCATAACCACAACTTCCACCCTCACCGACCCCGTTGGCCCTGAGTTATTTGGAGCATGAAAGGAAGCAGTTTTCATGAAAGCACTATGCAGTCAATCATGTTGCAAGAATTTACCCACAACATGGTCCAGGCCCCAGTTAAGGCAGGTGTGGAGGTGGCAACAGGGACTCACGAAGCAGCCTCAGTGCAGGTGCCTATACCGAGATCACTAAGCTTCAAGAGTCAGTGCTGATGCATCGCCTGACAATTATCTTTGAGAACTCATCATCACAAAATAGTCCCCAGAGGAGAAAGTAAGATTGGCAGAGATATGAGAAGGTAGAGAAGATGAGAGGTCAGACAGAAGGAGCAGGAGGGAAGAGAGCAGGGAGGAAGAGTAGAGGAGCTAAAGGAACACCTAGTTCGCAGCCCTCACCCTAATTCACACATCCTGTGTAGCCTGTTGTTGGCTGCACAGAGTTGGAGAAGGAGCAGACCAGAAAGGCAAGCCCCAGCCAGCATCCACCAAGTGCTCAGGCTTGCTTCTTTCTCGAAAGGCTAATTCTCACCCTGTCCCATATGTGTTCCTGCTGAGCAATTTCTTTGGTGGTACAAGAGATGTCTTGAATTCAGGGGGGAATGAAAGGTAGGAGAATCCTAACCAAACCTTAAATTGCTCTCATCATCTTCCTGGAGCCACTTAGCAACAAACCAAGAAAATGGTTTGGCAAGTTATTATTTTATCTAAAGGAGAATGTTTTTATCACGAATCTCTACACTTTCCAAAATACTTAACACATCGATTATCTCATTGGATTCCCATAACTGTCATGGGTATATAAAAGGAACAGTATATTTCCTTCTCACTTTATGAGGAGTGTGTAAGTCCTGAAAAGTTTGAGTGGCATGTAGCTGTAACTTTTTACAGACTGCTGGCAAGCCCAGGCAGGCGTCTCATGATGCTCAGAGTATATACTGTCTCAATGAGTTCTCTCAGTATCTATCATGTGGCTGAACCTGGCCTTTCTCATTTGTTCAACACATGCCTCTTTCTCTAGGTGCTAGGGAGGATGGTAGGTGGAGAAGGAAGTCCTCCCCTGTGGCACAGTGATCATGATCTCTGGAACCTGGTCTACTAGTCAGAATTCCAGCTTTGCAACTTACCTAGTGCATGCAATGCACTAAATGGAAATGGTAAATCAGCTTGGTTTCTTCTTCCTCCTCCTTCCCCTCCTCCCTCCTCCTCTGCTTTCTTATTTTCCTCTTCTTCCTCTTTTTCTTTTTACAACAGAGTCCCTAGCTCAGGTTGGCCCCATCTCCCTCACCATTGTCAGGAGGGGAGGGTCCTCAAGCAGGATAACAGCTTTCTCCTGGGGAGGAGTTGGTAGGAGGCTGATGGAAGGATGGCAGCCTCCCCCAAGGTCATTGCCAGCTGTAGCCAATCTCTGATAGTGCTTGCTAATCCATCATTATGTGTCTTCCTGGGAACAGCTCCTTATTGTCCAGGCCACAGTCGCACAAAAGAAACAATTTTCTCCATAGGCCAGTCTTACCTCCCCTGCTCTCCTCCCTACCTGACAGAGACCGTTAAGTGATGGGTCAGCGTAATTGGGTGTGAGTGACAGGTGGACTTCCATGGATGGGCGTGCTCTCTTAAGGAAGAGGCTTGGATGCAAGGAGAGCATCCGTTGTTGTAAGATGTTAGGCGTGGGGCCGCTATTACTTGAGATGGGACACGGATGTCTAAGAAATTTTACCATTGCCCCCTACTTACTTAGAGAGCTCTGAGCATGTCAGTGAGTTCCCCCAAAGTATCTGGACAACTGTCCTTCATCAGTGGAACACATACGCTACTAAAATCCTAGAGTATCACTGGGGCCTTCTTAGCCATTGTTGGATCACAGTGCTCACTGAGAATGTAGTCCCATCAGGAAAGAGTAGGTCCCTGATGACATACCCATAAAGGAGGCTATGTTTTACATGAGACACACAGGTCTCCAGTGGAGACTCAAAATCATAAACAACTTAGCAGGAATGAATGCATGCCAAGCTATAATCACAGCCCCAAGCACTGTTCCTTCTGAGGTGTCTCACCAGATACTCAACAAATAGCCAACAGAGACTGTGCTCCCACAGAACTCAGAGAATAGCTCTGAAATGTGCCTGCCCTCCACACACACCTGCCCTCACTCCGCGTGGGTGAGGGCCATGGAGGAAAAGCCAGTTCTCTGAACAGCACCAGAAAACTGGCCAACCCATGATGTGAATAGGTAAATGATTGTGCTGAATTATGAGGGGGGAAAATGCAGCAGAAACCAGTCATCAGCAACACCAATAAGACAGACTCTCCGTATCAGTCAGGGATCTTTAGAAGAACAGAACATATAGAATAAATACATAGTATAAATGGAGGCTTATTAAGATGGCTTACGTGATAGGGCTGAGAAGCCCAATGATGACCATTTGTCCACCGAGAGGCCAGGAACCCAGTAGCTGCTCAGCCGTCCATGAGGCTGGATGCCGCAGCAACCCGATCTAGCGCAGAAGGCTGGAAGGGGTTGTGGACAGCTGCTGGTCTTCGGTTCACATCGGAAGCCTGAAGGATCTGGGTTCTGATGGCTGTGAAGTATGGTAATGAGATAGATACACTCGCCAGCATGAATCGAAGACAACAGGTTGCACTGCTTCTGGGAGAGGTTCTTCTCCCCTTAATTAATCCTTCCTGGAAATACTCTCACAGGAGAAGTGTGCCTCTCAGTTGATTCTGTATCTTAAGCAAAATGGCAATCAAGATTAAGCACTACACTCTCAAAAATGTAATCAGCTAAAAACATTGTTACCAGTCAGACACGGTGGCGCATGCCTATGAGCATCTGTGAGGCTGAGGTAGGAGGATAATGTGTTTAAGGCACATATAGTAAGTCTGAGGACACATATGGCTACATAGTAAGACTTTGTCTCAATCTATGAGACTCTAACACGTGGCTCTTACAGGAGCCTAACAACTTTGGGAAGATCCAAGTGCTTCTCCAGTTTGAACTTCTTGTAGTAAGATATCAAGGTCCTTAGAAATGAAATCTAAAATCTAAAGCATGTCTATGTTGAGATCTGCCCTGCCTAGACAAACAAGTGAGTTTTAGTAAGCAATCTCTTCTCTTTTGGATGCTGCCCAAATTCATGGCCACATTCTGGCCTTCATGACCCAGAACCTTCCATTGCATATACCAAGTTGTGATCCAACATACAGGTCCTCCCCTTTGTCCATCCCAGAGTGTGCTTTCTGAGTGAGACTTGCTTCAAGGCCCGAGCAGATGACAATTGGCTATACAAGAGCAGGCTGAACACAGCCGTGGAGAGTCCATCCCTGGTATTTAAGAGGATGGCTACTCTGGTCAATGTCAGCCAGGGTCTGTGGACACTACCACCATCAGAGATGTGGCTTCCAGGTCTTCTGCAGAACTTCTGCAGAACCCATTGTGTCCATCTCTCTATCTACATGGCAGGCCTTCTGGACCATGACCTTCAAGTCATTAGCTCCTCTGAGGCCTTCAGTGAAAGCTCCCCCATATATACAGAGAAGCACTCCTCAACTGCTCAGAGATGCTGAACCTGAATCACACTAAGCCACACAGAGGCAGAGGGCTTCCCAGGGTTCCCTAGTCTCTGATCTCAGGCATGGTCCCTTTCTGCACAGCTTCCTGAGACTCTCTGGATCATTAAGTTCATCCTCTGCCCAGTGTGAATGCAGAGCTCTTGGGAGGGCAGCAAGCTGTGTCCTTAGATCATATTAATAGACCGGCTCTCCAGGGAAAAACACACAGTGCTGAGACCTGGTAAGCATCTGTCAGTGAGAAGATCATTGGCTAGTCCAGAGCACATCCTGCTCTAGCTTTCAGAGGTTGGAGCCAACAAAGCTGCCTAACTGTGGCCCTGGAGAATGATGGGCAGGGAAGGACCTACCTATACGGGAAGGGTCAGTCCTTTGTTTAGATGTGAAAAAGACAGAACAATGCCTCAGAAAATGAGTCAACACAGAAGGAGGACTCCCCAGGAATTTAAGGGAGGTGTCTCAGCAGAGACCCAAGTAGAGAGTTTATCTTGGAAATATCTGTGGTCGAGACTTTGGCCTAATGAACCCAATCTCTAATAAGACTATAAAAGAACCATAGACATTTAAAAAGAAATATATGACATAAATGTCACTAGCTGAAGAGGGCAGAAACAATAGAAAAGGAGGGGGGTGGCCTTCAGATCCACCAATCTCCACCACCAGGAAGCACATGGAGAACATTACAGGTGTGAGCACGATCACCCGTTATGAGAAAGGAAGTAAGGCTGAGAAGGCAGAAGCAGGGACCCAGAGGGTGGGTCAGAGAGCCCAGGCAAAAGCAAAACTGAGTCCCACATGAAAAATCCACTGCTTGCCTGGATGGATTTGAACATGGAGACTGTTCCTTTTAAATAAGAGTATGATAGGAAGCATTTTCGGTTTGTTCCACCTATTGCATTTTGCATGTGTTGGTGTACAGGTTCTTCCCATCAAGAGAAAGGGTGTTTGAGATATGCTGCAAGTTACATCCAAGGAACATCCTTCCACGAGGACCCAACTTTGTAGGAAGACAGCCTGGATTGCTCATTTATGTCATGAAGAATAGATTTTGGAGTAGGGGGGCATGAGTATGTTTTGTGTATGGGAGAAAGGTAGGTAATTTGCATTCAGTCGGTAGGCTATGCTGAGGCTTGAAAATATATCCATTAATTCATGATCATAGGAGGTCTTTCCATCCTCATCAGAGAAGCTTTTTCCCCACCAGTGGGCAGTGGCTAACAGAGAGACTCACGTTGGTTAAAATGCAGAGCATAAATGACCTTGGAGTGCTCAGCCACACATGCGGCATTTATATCACACTCTGTCATGTCGTGGGGGGGGCGGCAGATGAGTGGCAGGAGTTGGAGAGGACTGCTATGGAAGAGCATCCTTAGGACACCGCAGGGCCACTGCACTTGTGAAGTCACAGTGGCTATGGTGCCTGCACAAAATCACACCAGGGACAGGCACAAAATGTCCCACCCCGGAGAAGGGCTATTTACAGTCGATGGGTCCTGGGAGAGGAAGTCTTAGTGTTCTTCAGGGATGGTAGGTTGCCCATGCTTCGGAGGATGGTCCTACATGCTCACGTACACTAACTGCACTGGACGGGGGTAAAAAATAGGATATGAAGTTAGGAGGGGTATGGTGGGGGATTGGGAGGAGCTAAAATGGGGAAGTAGGGTGGACATGATCAATATATTTTAAAAATGTGTGAAATTTTTAAAGAACAGTTCAAATATATTAAAATATACCCAAGAGTCTTGGATAGACCTTTCTTTAACAGGTAGACTTTGTTCGTTTGTTTTGTTTTTGTTTGTTTGTTTTTCAAGACAGGGTTTCCCTGTTGTAACTCTGACTGTCCTGGAACTCACTCTGTAGTCCAGACTGACCCCAAACTCACAGAAATTTGATTGCCTCAGCCTTCCAAGTGCTGGGATTAAAGGCGTGTGCCACCACTGCCCAGCTTTAGTTTTTTTTTTTTCTTAATCACCCCTTGAATGTGGACTGACCTAAGTGATTGCTCTTTAATGAATGATATTTGTGGTTATAGCAGTTCGATATAATCTTAACCCTCAGTTTTTTAGGGAAAGAGAAAGGAAGGATAGAAAGAAAGAAATCTTCACCACTCTTGTAGATGGCTTTGATAGAGAACGAGAGAAAGGTAGAAATCTTCACAGCCCTTTAGGCTGTCCTAAACTTGGAGAGCAGGAGTTGACAGTGAGCCAGCCTAGGGTCTCAGCTCACTTTCTGAGAACCCACTTTCTCCAACTGATGTTCCTCTAAGCAGTAAACAATGAACCAACAACAAACAAACCAACCAGCCAAACAACCAACAATCCAACCTGGCTCTTGGGACTTGGGTCTTCAACCCTTTTATACTCGAAGCAAAAGTTCCCAGAATTCTAAGTGGCATGAAATCCTAAGGACAAGCTACACAAGGCACAACAGCTGCACATAACAAAAATTATAGCAACTGGCAAAGAGCATTCCAAAACAAACTTATAACCAACTACCACATCTGGGATGGAATCAGAAACCTAGCCCAAGTGCCATTTTGCGTTTTAAAATAAGCCAAAATAACAAAACTTCTTCCAAGTGTCCCACTATACATGGTTGCTCAGCCTAGGTCATAAAGCCACTGCAACTATTCCTGGGTTCTCTTTCAGGTTCCTCATCCTGGGAGAAGTCAACTGCATGTCATGGGGGAATCAAGCAGCTGTCTATGGGAAGCTTACCTGGTAAAAACTTGAGGCCAGCAGCCAGGCATGAATGGAGCTCTACCAAGGGCCCTGAGAATACATCACCAGGGAACAGAGCCCTGCCCTAGGTGAGCTCTGAAGCAGGTCTGCCCACCAGCCCTTTCTGAGTTCCTGGCCCACAGGCCTTGTGTGATAATAAGTGGTAGTCATTTAAGGACAGTCAGTGTGGGCATGGTTCCCCATGTAGTGATGAACAATGTGACTCTATTACACTGGAAAAGTAAGTGGGGATTTTTTTCATTTCTTCCTCTGATCGTGAATATTTAGTCATACAGAAATTCAGGGTGTAGATAGTGTTGTGGAACTGCCTCTGTCCTGTACCCGTGAGGACCAGCGCCCCCTAGTGGTGGGTGGCACTGACCTTGCCTCTCTGCTTACTGTCAAGTACTCACTTTCCCCAAAGCCTCTTCCCCCCTCCACCCTGCAGCCCCCCACCCCGGACATTTAATGAGTCAATCCAGTATTCAGACACTAACCAATCAGTCGGATCCCCTAGCTACCACCTGTTTGGTTTAAATGGCCCACGTGGCCAGCTTTCGGGGCTGCCATGTTGTTTTTTTTAATTGGTTAGCTCTGGCATGTCAGTATGTATCCCTCAGGAAATAAACTGCTTTAAAATGGCCACGTTTCTTTCAGTGTCTACTTGAGCTATTTTGCAGATCCAACACACCTGCCCCAAGTCTAGTGTCATCAGTGGAGGACCAACACATGTCAATTCCCATATAATCCTCTCGGCCATAGTTCTCTATCTTCTTGGTCTCTCTCTTTCTCTCTCCCTTTCTCTGTCTCTGTCTCGGTCTTTCTCTCCCACCACATAGCTTCTGTCCCTCAGCAGGGTCTGCTCCACTCCAGGACTAAGCCTTTATCTCTTTACCTCCCTTACCCTCCCCATAACAAATAATCCTTTGCTAAAACTCACCACCATATCCACACATCTAAAGTATTATTATGGATAGAACTTATGGGGTCTGTTTGGAACAGGTGAAAATAGAGCCTTTACAGATTTAAAATTTCTCTCTGGATCATTTGGGTTTGAGGCTTGGTAGTTAAAATAATTATTTTGACTTATTTGAGCCCCCTGCTTCTTTCTGAGCTGATTTTGGTTTATGTGTGCTTTCACAAAGAATCGCTTACTTTGAGAGGACCACCAGGGCACCCCCTTGTGATGGGCGGGCCCTGTCCTCATCTCTTCGAGAGTCCCTGGTAATTCTCAGAAAACCCTGAAGCCAGCTGCTGGCCAAATAGAGCTTTCCACAGGTCTCTCTCGTGCCCCACTCTCTTGAGAACCCCTCACTTCCCTGTCAGATGTAACAAGCCAATCCAGTCAGTACCCATGCTCAGGTCCTGACCAATCAGAGAGATCCTCCTAGTGACTGCTGTTTCTCTTAAAAACCCCTGCGCACTCACATTTGGGGCTGCCATGTTTTTTTAATTGGACAGCCCTGACGTCAGTATGTAACCCTCGGAAAATAAACTGCTTTGTATGGCTATACATACCTCTCAGTGTCTACGTGAGCTACTTCACAAACCTAACAACTTCATCCGGTTTAACGTCTCAGAATTCTTTACACTATGCATTTAAAATAACTGTCTCTGTGTTTTTGTTCTTGATCCTCACTGCGATATGGTTCCATTGTCAATCCTCTGTCCGGTTTACTTTTTCTAGAAAGTTCTGTTCCACTGGTTTTGTTGTTATTTTGTGGCTGCTGCTGCCACTGTTGATCTCTTTTGTTTGTTTTTCACTCAAGGCAAGGTCTTGATCTGTTAACTCTAGCCAGCCTTGAACTCATGACGCTCCTCTGTGCCATGAGTTTCTTGCTCCTCATGAAAATTGGAAATACATCTGGCTTTGAGTGTTTTTAATAGAAACATTGCTTAGGTCCATCAAGGTTTTTGAGCTTTTATTTTTTTATATATTCTAGTTTCATTCTTGTATCTTAATTTTGTTACCATGGCTTTCCCTGGGTGCTTGCTCACCCTCCTCCCAGAACTTCCCGCTTTTTTTAGTGAATAGTAAGCATATTTCTAACTCGTGCATATGCCTAGCTTTTTGATTTACTACTTAAGAACATATGTGAATGTGAGTTGATCTGAATGGACTTTGCATTTCGAATATCCACACGACCATTCTGTAATTGCAGTCTGGGTTTCTCTCGTCTCAGATGTTACCTGTAGGATGGGAAGCATTTTAATTTCCTGATTGAATTTTTATTATTAGGCATTTGTAATTTTTATCATCTTGCAGTCTGAAAAGCTAATCCAGGCATTCTAAAACCATTTAAAAATTTTGCCTGACCCATAAATATTCCTAAATAACAGATATTATTTGTGTGTGTGTACGTTCATTTATTTCTCTGTGTGTGATTCGAATATAAACATACAAAGCTGTAAATGTCATACCTGTATGAGAGCACCTGTACTTTTCTGTGTTGTTCCTGAGCTCTAGGCTCCTATCAAAGAAGAAATCAAGCCTTGTCTCTATAAAACCTTCTTGACCTTCAGCACAGGAATTGCCCCAAATCTTTTCTGAGTCCTAACAACATTCACTGCCATTATTGTGATTGAAGTTCCATCTCCACCCCCACAAACTGGCTACACTTCGCCCACTTGCCTGTCTAGGGCCAACCCCTGCACTCAATATCCAACAGTTACAGGTAAATGTGGAAGATCAGACCTCCAAGGTCACTGGCTGTAATGTCAGGTGGGTTGGCATTTCTTTGTTCAGGGTTGTGTTCTATAGAGAAATCACCAAATTACCTAATGTTTTGATCAAAGCACAGTGTCAGCTCTGTGTGAGGATTCAGACCTGACCCAGATCTATGACAGAGAGCATTTCTAACCTGTGCTCTGCCAGGCTGCACTCTGCCAACCTCACGACAGTCTAATAGGCAGAGGTGGACGAAACACCTCCGATCTTTCCCAGATACCATTGTCTTCTTGGTACTGGTGAGAAGAGTTGCTGCAAGGGCTGGGACACAGTATAATTAAAATCCTCCATTGTTCAGACTGTAACCGGTGGCATTGAGGCCTGTTCTACATGCCATGTACAAGACATTGGGGTTTCTTTTTAGAGCAGTTTAGGTTCGCAGGGAAGTGGATCAAGACTTATAGTTTCCATGTACCCCTTGCAACCAAATGTTCAATATTTTTATAAGAGAGAGAACACTGACCATTTCTTTGAATATTGCACAAACACAATTCTTTTTACATTTTGATAATCCGACTCAGATTATACAGTACTCTTCTTCATACTTCTCAGTAATGTTAAGGATTTTTTTTTTTTAAATGAAGAATTTGTTTCCATTCACTAGGTTTGTCTGTATGTAGATCAAACACAGAAAAGCTATAGGCGCATCTTGTTGGATCCCTGGAGCCTCATGGTTTAACTCTGTCCCGAAAAGATAAGATCAGAGGTATGGTATACAGAAGGTATCTAATCATTGCTTAAAACTTGAGTGGAGATCTTTAGCTTTGTTCAGGGAAAAGGCTAGATTTTGGCTAAATGATTTTATTCTAAGTCCCCTAGGCTCATGAGAAATGGTGACATTTGTTCTTGAAGGAAAATGTTTCCACTCACCTTGTCACACAAGGAAAGCACTAGCAGGGAGTAAAAACCTTTCTTTGGGTTTTGGAACGCTCTAGAAAGGATTACTGGCGTGTGGCACAGTAGGATCTGCAGCTGAGGAACTGGCAGCCCTCCTCCTAGCAGTTTCTAATTGGTGCAGCTCTGCCCTCTATGGAATGTCAGAGGTGAGTTTTGGTTAAGAGAGGTACATCAGCTAATCATTTTGGGGTGTATGGCCAGTGCTGGAATGTAAAGTGCTCAAACAATACTTTCATAAAAAAAAAAACAAAAGTTTCTTCTTCTCCCTTTTGAAAGATGTAGGTTTGTCATTTCTCTCACTTTCATAGGTCAGTAGACACGGATGAGCTCATGGCCCTCGTTCTGTTTATTGTATTATAAAGATGACTTACAAATGTCCTAAACCTGCTGCCGTCCTCAGACCGGAGAGATGGTTCTGGGGAAGTCTGGTGGAAAGCTGCGTCCTCTCGGGAACTCTCTGGGGACAATGGGAGAGCTGCCACAGACCAATCTGCTTTGCACAATCTCTTCCAACTCCTTACCAGAAAATGTTCGCAGTACAGCAGAAAGAGGTTAAGATGGTTCATAAATCTGTAACAAATCTGTTGACGATAAAATAATTCCTGTCAAACTAGAGTGGCTTAAAGATTCTGGAAAAAATAGAATGTCCTCTTCAGTTGTTAGCTTACAGTAGCTAACCTTACAGAAGAACTTTCTCCTCCTTCTCCTTCCCTTCCCTCCCCCTTCCTTATCTCCTCCCCCCTTCTCCTCTCCCTCTTTGTCATAAGCAAGTATGGCTTAATTTTTTTTCTTTGATAATTTAGGTAGCTAGAACTTGAACTAATTACAATAAACACCCAAATAAGGATTCACTAACCTAACTAAAAGTCCATTCCATTTGTGTTTTATGTACCAGTAAAAGGCTATCCACTAAAGCACTCTCTCCCCTGTTGGCAGAATCTGGGCGTCAGTGTGGGACATGCTACAGATCAAAACGGGCCATAAGAGGCACATAGTTCTGTTTTATCTTCAAAGAATGGTAACACAGTCTCTGCCTCAGCTCCCTCCACTCTTCCCTTTGGGTTTAAAGGTTTGCATTTTTTTTTTTTTTTTGTCAGTGGAGGAGAGAAGCCAAACATTTGCAGAAACCTCCGCAGATGTAAGAGAAGCAATTCACCTGCATTATGTACTTTGGTACACCAGTGCCTTACTGCAGCATGACAATCTTCATCCCACGGAATGTCACCATTACACTGTGGGCAGAGTATCATGATCTTCCGTTAATGGATAAAGCTGGGGAGTAGGGGCTGAAAGGCTCAGGTGTCCGCAGGATCCTCCTGCTCCATGGTTAACTCAGGTGGGTTTTATCTTGACCTGGATTACTAGGTACTTTTCTGTTGCTGTGATGAAATGCCATGACCAGAAGCAACTTAAGGAAGAAAGTTTTATTTGACTTACAGTTCCAAATAAATAGTGGTTAAAGTGGTTAAGATTGGGGTTTCGGTCAGCATCTTTGGGCACTGAAATACAGCTGGCATCTCATCCCTATTTTCCAGCAGCTCCTACCGTCTTTCAGTGCCTCTTAGTCCCGCCCACACCATCATCACAGCCTTTGCTGCTCTGCCCTCCGAGACCTTGATGATGAGGCCTCTGCCTCCTGCCCCCAACACGACTGTCCAACTCAATTCCTACTCTTTCTCTCCCAATTTGTCCCTGCCCAGCCTGATATTCCTTGTCCTTCCTTTTGGAGGCTAACACAGCAGATTCCTTGCCCCAGGCAGGAAATTGGGGCTTGTCTTTAATGCCTCCCTTTTCTCCATCCCACCTAGGTTCCCTCAAGTCTTGGTCTTCACTGCCACAGAAGTGGCTGCCTTTGTCTGCCTGTCTAGACCAACTTTGTCTGTCTCCCAGCCGATCTCAGTGGCTTCTCACAGGTCCCCCGCATCTACTCCTGCCCTCTGATGTCTCCCTCAGCAGTCAGTACATTTTTGAGGCATAAACCTGACTGTGCCAATGATTCTCAACCTTTTTGAACTCATGCTGGTCACCTAGGACAGACCCCACATGACTTGACTCTTTCGCCCCTGGATGATTATCCAGTGTATCTCTTCTCCGCTCCTCTCCTATTCCCCCCATGCTCCCCCTGCTTTTTTTAAGGCAAGATCTCACTATGTAGACCAGGCTGGCTCTGAACCAGCTGATCCACCTGCATCTGCTACCCAAGCGTGGGATTAAGAGCCCATATCACTGTGCCCAGCCCAGCATCTTCTCTCAAGGAGACAGACCCCTTCAACTGTGCTGTGGTTGCTCCAAGGCTCCATGCTTCCTCTAGCTTCTGGCTCTTATACAGGACCCCTGACCCCTGTGACCAATTCTCCTAGTTAATGGCAACTTAGCTTTGATATTTCCTCTCAGGCACCAGCTCTTCCAGGGAGCCTTCCCACCCCCTATCCCCCATAGCTGCTGTTCCCTGTGTATGTGGTCCTCCACTTCCTCCTCATCAGTGGCTGTGACTTATCAGAATATGACAAGGGTGTGACAGACATGCCCCATGAATTACCTTCAACCATCATATTCCCTCAGAGACTGGCGGCTCCTATGCCCCCACTGTCAGCAGCTCGTTTCCTAGATCTCAAGGTGAAGAACTGTTCTCCATGTAAATATTTTAGGTATGTGGGTTGATGATTAGTCTTATTTCTCCATGTGGCACAATCTGAATTCACCTAGGAAGGGGATCTTAGTGAGGGAATTGTCTGGTTTTCTGGGTTCTTGTTTTGGGGAGCTGCAAAGGTGCCACACCCTTCTTCTGGCATTTGGCTCCTGCAGGTTCTTCTCATGCAAAGTCTTTTACATCCCCCATTAGCCAGGCTCTCTTCACCCTCTTCTCTCTGGCCCTCTGTAGGTTTCCCATTTGGCAGTGTCTTCCTTAGATGCAGAGAGACATAGAATCCTCCGGACTTACAGCAGTCTAAGATCTAGACATAGTCTGACTGACCCTGTGTGCACTCCAGTCTTTCCAAGGTTGTCACCTGGGCCTTTAGGGGACTTATGTTTTGACAATCCTCACGCCTTCCAAGCAGAAGTCCCACTTCTGTCTGAGATGTTCCCCAGGATGTCTATTTGTAAAACAACTCTGAATGCAGAGTCACGACAGCATTTTGACCTGGGGGTGACATGGAAAAGCACTGTTTAACATTTAGTGGCTTGGACCTGGATTTCCAAATCGATTGTCTAGGGGACATGGGAAGGCAGCAGGCACATCTCAATGCAGGGTCACACCTTCATAGAGAGGTGTTAAAACTGTTTCGTGCTCAAAAGCCGGCAGACGCCCTGCACTTCAGAAACTCATTGTGACACCTCGACACCTAGAATCAGCTCAACTGTAAGGCCCAGGGTTCCTTGAAGCTGCATCACTGGACATCATTGTCTTTCCCAGTGACCCCTAAAACTCTTTTATCCCTGTCACAATCATCACCTTCCCTGGGCTAATGAGTTTAGATGAGGAGCTCAGATATGCATATCGATCTCTGTTCAAGTATAAGAATTGTTCTCATTAGTCTTTACAGAAGCCAGGAGCCTTGTGCACAGCTTGGGATTCAGGTGGGATGCCCAGTACATGAATAGATGCTTCCCTGGACAAAGGGCTTGCGTGTGTGGCCATGCAGACGTGTGTCTGCTCTGTGCTTCCTTCCTCGGAGCAGCTCGGGGTGGCGTCTCTCTTCCTCTCTGCCTGAATGGCTGGGGTTTCCGGCTCAGTCTACCCTACTGGTTTTGTAGATGCTGCCTTGAGTGCTGAGCCACACTGTAGAGTCAGTGGCTGTGCAAGTTGCCCCCTCTGCACCTGCTGCTGCTGAATCATAAGCTGTAGATCCTACACTTCCGGCATGAGCTTCTTGGTGAAATAATTCCACAGAGGTGACTCTGTGTTCCAAGATGAAATGTCACACCCCCTGAAGCTTCTCAGAGCTCATGACCACACACGTTTCAGTCTCTTGTTTTGCAGCTAGCATTTTCTCAGGTCACCTCCACAAGACAATTAAGATAGATCTGAAAGGTGATGCTTAATCGAACACGTGCCTGCGATGGGCTGGGGAGATGAATCAGTGTGTAACAAGTCTTGCTGAATAAATCATGTAGATCTGAGTTCAAATCCCCAGATCATTTTCTTCCCATAAAAAGCTGGCGGGGTCCTATGTGTGTCTCTAACTTTCCAGATACGAGTTGTAGAGACAGGAGAGTCATTTAGCTCGCTGGCAGTAAGCCTGGTTCCAGGTTCAATGAGAGACCTGTCTCAAGGGAATAAAGTGGAGAGGACTCTCGATGTTCTCCTTTGGTCTCATACATTTGAGCATGCATGCACATGTGCGTGCATGTGCGTGCGCGCGCGCACACACACACACACACACACACCCATACCTACCTAGAACATGGCAGATCCTCCGTAGAAATGAGTTAAATGAATGAATGAATCAGCTGGTGGCTGAATCCTTCCTGGTCATGATACTTTATGTGACAGCCCTAACTGGACACAGACAGGATCTGTACTAGGATCATGTGCCCACTCAATGTCGCTGAGACAGCTTCAGGAGTCTTCTTCGCTATGGAACTTTATCGTTTCCTCCAAATAAATTAATTTTCCACTTCTTTCCTATACTTATATTTCCATTCCTTTTATGTCTCTCTACACAACTGAGCTGCCAGATCAATTTTCTTGGGATGCAACTTACAACTCAGAATTCTCGATGGCTCTTCCAGAAACTTCCAATGACCCTCCCCCCGCCCTGCTCTGCTGTTGGTCTCATCCTCTGTCAGGTCTTCTCAGCTCTAGTTTTGCTGAGGCACCTCCCACAGTTCCTTTCTCGCCCCTGCAGTCACACACTTAGATCGCCCGCTCCCAGAGCATGAGCCCTTCCCACCTTGTGAGTCCTCCTTACAATCGTCAGCAGTCCTGATACCTCGGACATCCTTCCCCATCTGCTGGGCCCTCCTTTCCCTTTGAGGGTATTCCTCAGCTCTTGCTGTCATCTGGGAAATCAAATTGGGATTCCAAAGCACAGATTCAATACCCAAGGCCACAGATACCTTCTGCCTGACTTGGACCACTATGCCTCTCTGGGTGAGGTTCTCTGGGGTGGGAAGATGTCCTACTTAGCTTCAGCTGTCACTCTGACACTGAAAGCTGGCTTCAGAAGCTGAAGTGCTTGTCACACAAGCATGAGGACCTGAGTTCAATCCCCAGGACGTATATAAAAAAGGCTGGGTATGCTACTGAGTGTTTGAAACCCCAGGGCTGAGGGAGTGACAGATAGATCTACAGGACTCTCTGGCCAGCCAGCCCAGCCTACTTGATGAGTTCCAGGCCAGTGAGAAACACTATCAAAAAACAAGGTGGACAGGACCTGAGGAAGGACACACACATGATTGACTCTTTGACCTCCACACAGACATGCACCTGTACACACAGGAACACATGAATGCATGAACACACAAACATACATACACATACACAGAGAGAGGGGGTGAGGGGGAGGAAGAGGAGGAGAGAAAGAGAGAGAAAGAGAGAGAGAAGGAGGAAGAGCACCAGGTTCAGTTAAAAGTGCCTTTGACCAAGCAGTAAAAAGTAACTTTATTAAGCCTTGGCCCCTGTGAGCCTGTCTTTTAATTCTCTGCCTGGTGACTGGGGTGATGTGCGTCAAATGTTCCTGCTGCCCACGTGTTCTATGCTTTTTCCCGAGAAGCACTTGCTGCGATTGCTTCTGTTTTGAGCTGAATGAACTTCTCCTTTCTTGGAATGGCGTTTTTATTTCAAAGAGTGACTGACAGACACACCGCGGCTCTTCAGACTTGGATATTTGCTAGACATTTTCTCAAAAATGAACGAAGCAAGCCTGTCACTTCAAGGAGAGCAACTGACAGTATACTTTTGCCAGTGATAAAATTCAAGCTTTCAAGTGAAAATTGGAATTTTGGGACACTTGTAGCAGCCACCCCGAGCCTGACAGCTCACGGTACGTAAGCGCCTTCCTCTTGGGAATGGCAGAGAACTTAGCAGAGAGACTTTCTAATCATGCATGAGGAAATATGGGAGCAGATGCAAGCTCTGCATAACTTAGGGACCTAACACCTCTCTGATGACCACTGTAAGATGACATGTGGCAACATATCGAAGTCCAAGATGAACATATAGAATTAAGGCCTGAGTAGGTACAAGTTCATTGGGGGGGCTTCTGATTCCACTACAAATACATTTTAGCAACCTGTGATCTACTGAGATTTGATAAATGTAGTTATCTTAAAATGTTTTATTTATTTTAAGATTTATTTTTTTATTTTGAATTAAATGTGTGTGTTTCTGTGTTTGGGTATGTGCACGTGAGTGCGGTGCCCTCAGACCAGAAGAGGGCGCTAGATACTCTGGGATCTGGAGGTAGAGGTGGTTGTGAGCTGTCTAACATCAGCGCCGGGCACGGTCCGGGCACCAGGAACCAAGCTGCAGACCTCTGAAAAAGTAACAAGTGCTCTTAACTGCTGAGCCATCGCTCAAGTCCCTTTGAGTTGAATAAATAAGGTGTAGAAGGAGAATATCTACAGTTATCTGAAAATGAATTAAGCAAAACTCCTCTCTTCTCTGCTGACCCATGTGTAGAAGGCCTGATTTTCTTCCTGTACTTAAACCAAAGCAACAAACCTTGGCAGAATAGCTATGAGAATTCAACTGTCTTCTGTTAAGCCAGACATTAGGAGAATATGCAGAGAGTCTACTCTTCTCATTTTATTTCATTTTCACTTATGTGCATGTATGTGTTTTGAGATTAATACCCTTGATTAAACCTCTTTGGCCAATCTTCTGAGAACCTCCTTGGAGTAGTGTTTCAGGGTATGTGTAGAAGTGTGGACCTTGAGACACCCTGATATTCTTTTGAGAGGTCTTTAAGGTCAAAACTCTCTTCATAATAGTGAGGAACTCAGCTACTTTTTCATAAGCTGGTTCTCTCATGTTAACACATCATGACTTTAGCTCTGCCATTTTCAAATGCCAACCTTCTGGTGTATTCTCGGCTTTAATTTCTAATTAACACAGCAAGCCTCGATGCTTCAGTGCACAGACAACAGCTCTTTTCCTTCCTTGGTAGCTAGAGGGAAGAGGGCTTCTGAGATCCAAGGACCTGAGGACAGTGGGCACAGCTCACCCTTTGGCTCATTTTCTACTTGCCTCCAGGGAGAAGGAGCTGGGAGTGGGCAGGACAGAAATGACATTGCATTGCCTACTAAGTCCAAGTTGTGGAGCGATCAAGGTAAAGGGGAAGAGGCTCCCTGCAAGTCATTCCCTCTGTGGCTGCACTGTGCCAACTGTGCTCAAGGCTTCTCTGCTCATTTCCCTGCCTTCCCAGCAGCCTGGGCACCTGTAGGCACAGTGTCTGCCCCCTCAGCTCCGGAGCATCCTAAGCCCCAGGAGTTCCCAGGAGTTTCTGTTCCCTATTTAGACAGGGGACAGTGCTGAAGCGGTCCTATTGTTTAACAAATAGATGGCAAGTTTTGAAGGACTGTTGCCTGTCCTTTTTTCTGGCAGAGGTGTTGAACCTTAAGCAAGTGCCCACTCAACTCCATTCTCACCCTCATGGCATCCTTGGCTATACAGTCTTGTGAAATTTATACATAATTTAACATTTTGCTTTTTTGATCTATGTCTCTTACGAGTCTTGTTTCTCTCTGTGGTGTTGACTAAAGTGTTTTCACAGTAAGTTTGTAACAACGCTCTTTTACATTTTTTTTGATATTTTAATGTCTTTTTGTTGTTGTTGTTAAGTATTTGCCATTTTAGTAAAATTCAAACTTTAAAACATTACTTTTGGGACTAGAGGGATGGCTCAATGCTGAGGAGTACAGACTGTTCTTTCAAAGGACCCCAGTTCAGTTCCTACACCCACATCAGGAGGCTTACAATGGCCTGTAACTCCAGTTCCAAAGCATCCCACACCCTCTTCTGGTTTCTGCAGGCTTCTGCACTCCCATGTACACACCCCCAACACACACATACACAAAATTAAAAGCAACAAAAATAAATCTTAAAAAGCTATTTCCTCAAGTGTAATTTATACGCAACAAAATGAATGTACCCATTTCCATTTTAAGTGTTAACTTTGATGAGCTCCTGTTTCTGAAGAATACACATTTATATACAAGTCTTCATACCCACTCTGCATACATGGAGAAATGTTACCAGCACTGTGCCCATCCTGCTCATTAGACATTCTGATGCTGATTACTATTTGTGTCATTTCTGGTTTTTTTTTTTTTTGTTTGGTTTTTTTTTTCAGGATCTTATATATCCCAGGCTGACTTCAAACTTGCTATATAGCCAGAGCAACCCTTAAACTCCGGACACACTGGGATGACAAACATATATCATCACACTCAGCTATTATTCTTATCTTAAGGTCTAAAGTATATATTGTTGTATTATTAATAAAGCTTTTATGAACATGAATATATGTTTTTTGTGAGTGTATCTTATAAAATTATATGTTCAGTTATTTCTAACATAAGAAAAGGTGGTTTGAAAGGCTTATTAATATATGCAGAATTCTAAACAATTATCTTAAAAGAAGCCACAGTAGTGTTTCACTTAAGTTCTTGAGCTCCATGCAGGCAACAAGGACATCTCCCAGTGATGATATGCTTATCGTTGCCTTTCCAGCATTAAGCATCAGTTTCTTTGCTTGCCTTGTTATATTAGTTAGAGCCTTCAGAACAAAGATCAATAACAGCAATTATCCCTGTCCCCAAACCTGTGAACCATGAGTCATCTGTTGGTGCACAGGCATGGAAAGCTCTAAAATTCATATGTCTCAATGCCCCGTGCTTCAGAATGTGACCTTATTTGGAAGTAGACTCTATACCAAGGTCATCAAGCTGAAATGAGGTCATTAAAGCAGGCAGCAAAACAATAGGATTGGTATGAAAGGATGAGGTTTGGGAAGATACACACAGTTCCTGTCACTTGAACAGAAGACTGCGTCCAGAAGAACAAGAGCAAAACTGGCTTCAATTCAACCCTCAGCCACAGAAGACGCCAACACTGATTCCCACTGATGGATTCCACTGAAGGACATTTATAACAAGCCAGCATATATATGTTCCAGTTTTATTTCTGTTTCTGTGATACCCTGACAGAAAGCAGCGCAGGTGAGAAAGGGTTTATTTTACCTCAAAGTTCCAGGTTCAGTTTGCGATAGCAGAGAGTCACAGTAGCAGAAGCTGGAAGCAACATCCAGTCCAGAGCAGGGAGAAATGAATGCGTGTGCATTCATCTGCTTGTGTGTGCTTGACTTGATTTCTTCACACTTACGCAGTTCAAAAACCCAGCGAGTGGGAATGGTGCCACTCACAGTGAGCCGGGACTTTCCTCAGTAATTAATTAAAGCAATCCTCCACAGATCAACCCAATATCGATAATTTCTCATAGAGACTTTCTTCCCATGTTGTTCTAGGTCATTTCAAGTTGACAGTTAAAGCTAACTATCAATACCCAGCAAACGCCCAAATCACAGAGGCTCGGAGCAGCAGGTGTTTGCATCTGTTCACTATTCTGTAGGTCAGCAGTGTGGGCAAGGCTTCAGCTGGATTGGTCTCCTCCAGAGACCCCCTCGTATAGCTGCAGCCATCAACAGTGACTAAGGCAGAATGTCTGAGGCATCCACCAGTACATGCACAGTGCTGGGCACCGGCCTCAGAGCAGTCTGTGATACACGGCCTGGCCTCCAACTGTGACCTTCCCAGGCTGCTGTGTTGCTCCCAGCAGGCAAGAACAGAGAACATGACGTCTTCGGGATCACTGGTTTGGAGCAGCACAGTTCTTTCTCTGTATTTCAGTGTCAAGCTACGTGGCAAGGCTAGCCCATGTTCAGGAGTAGACACAAAGACTCCAAAGCCATTCTCCAAAGGAACATGTGCATGTGGTGCTAATTTCTGCCTGCTTTTGGCAGCCCACCAACCTGACTTTAATGGCAACGTCAAATGATTTATTACCAAGTGTGATGCTTGCTAGATGTTTCTAATGGATACTCTTAATTTTAGCAAGTGTATTTCTACTCTCTGGCTACCCAAATTTTGTATCAGAAATGGATGTGTGGTTTCAGCAACTGTTTTCTGGCACCCATACGGATGACCATATGCACACCTCACTAACCTCTTCGTGTAATTAATTACAGCGATGGCTTCCCTCATATTCCTGCCCTGTCTGTCATGTGGTTCATCTCATCTGGCTATTAGGCATGAGTTCCCTGTGGGTGGAATCATGTCTGATCCTCCCACCCTGTATGTCTGCAGCAGCATATCATAGCAACGATCATTTAGATTCCAGGCCATGTTCTCTTAGTCAGATCCGATGGAGCATGGAGGTGACACTCCTTTTTCTATTCCTAGATGTCTCAGGGGTCTCCCACCTGCACAGCTCACAGGTGTATGCCACCTGTGAGGGGTGGGTCTTCCTCCCTCTCCTCTTCTCTGCCCCTCCTTCCCCTTCTCCTTACGTGCTCTGAAAACTCAGAGCTAGTCCGATAACAAGCATGAAGCCTGCTTTTTTTTTGGTTTTTTTTAAGTCTCTCTCTCTTACCTGGGCCTACCCTCCTATTTTTTTCCCTACTAGTTTTAGGCAATAAATTGTACAGAGTAGTTCAAAATTCACAAAGAATGGACCCCTAGGTAGGTTGCAATGGTAATTTTGCTTCCCAGGTTTTCATTTTTTTTCCCCTTATGATTTCACTATTTTCAATGTTTCACAGGGGAAAAGGGCACAGAAAAGCAACTGTTTTTCAAAAATTTCAAAAGGGGAAATAGCAGTGGCCTCCTCGCTGGTGCATCTAGAGTAGGGAAAGATGGTGTAACTATTACCGTGGGAGACCCAGACTTGGGGATTCCTGTTCCTCAGCTGGATGCACAGATGCAGCCTTGACCCAGAACTATGAGGAAGGCCCAGAGAGGTACATACAGACTGTGGTCCCAGCAGGAGAGCGACAGCTGGAGCCTGGGCCTCCAGAGCCAACCCTTCCATGTTGTTGCTAGACTCAGCACCGAGGGCATCAGCTGAGCCAGAAGGCAGAGACTGAGGGTGGATCTGAAGGATGAGCTGTGCATTAGTCACAGCAGAACAGAGCAGATAGAATGGCTCTATATTATAAAAGGGTGTTATTAGATTAGCTTACAGGACACAAACCAGGTAGTCCAACAGCAGCTGCCTACATGCTGATGAGTCTGAGAAGCCAGTAGCAGCTCAATCCACAAGGCTGGATTCCTCAGTCATCCCAATCCAAGGCTGAAGGCCTTGAAACGTTCTTGAACAGTCTGCATTGGAAGGCCAAGGAATCTGATGTCTCAAAAGGATAGCTGCCCAACAGCAACAGATAAACACAGCAGGAAGCAGCAAAGGCAGGCAAAGAGAGCAGGCTGCTTTTTCTTGCCCTTTCTTTACATCTGGGCTGCTGCTGGAACCCACTCTGAGGAAGGGGTCTCCCCCTCCCCCAATGTTAATCCTTCCCAGAAATGATCTCCCACACCAGCTCAGCATAATCATTGGCAGAAAATTGCTAGCCATTCAAGACAGGATTCTTACTTTCAGAAGATGAGGGCTATGCTTGGCTGTCTGTGACTTTTGTGAGCCTGACACAGAGCTTTAGAAACGTTGCTAGATTCTGTTTCATCTTTATTATTGTGCACGTGAGTATATGACGTGTGTGTGAGTGCAGGTGTGTGCATGCTATGGCTCATGAGTGGAGATCAGGTCAGAGAACAATTTTTGGGAGTGAGTTCTCTCCTTGTACCATGTTAAAGCTAGATCTCTCTTGTTTCTGCTATGCACTGTACCCCAGCCTGGCTAGCTTGTGAACTTCCAAGCTATTCTTTGTCTCTGCCTCTCATGTAACCACAAGAGCCAGGATTATATGTGTACACCACCACATCTGGCTTTTTTATATGGGTCTGGGAATGGAACTCAGGTCATTAGCTTTGCAGGAGGTTCTGGCTAGCTTTATGTCAATGTGACATAAGCTAGAGAGTCACACGGGAAGAGAGAACATTGATTGAGAAATTACCCCCACCAGATTGGCCTGTGGGCAAAGCTGTGGGACATTTAATTAATGATTGAAGTGAGATGGCTCCATCCATTATGGGTGGGGCCACCCTGGCTGAGTAGGTGGCTCTGGGGGTGTATAAGAAATCAAACCGAACAAGCCATGAGGAGCAAGCCGGTTAGCAGCACCCCTCCATGGCCTCTGCATCAGCTCTTGCCTCCAGGTTCCTGCCCTGCTTGACTTCCTGCCCTGACTGCCTTTGATGATGAACAGTGATATGGAAGAGAAAGCAAAAGGCACCCTTTCCTCTCCAAGTTGCTTGTGGTCAGTGTTTCATCATAGCAATAGTAACCCTAACTAGGACACATGGCAAGAGCTTTTTACCTGCTGGGCCAACTCATTGGCCCTATGTAGTCTAGTTTATGATTACAGATGAAAAGTCTAGTGACAAGGTACAGTTCCAGCAAGGTATCAAGTAGGAAGATTCCCACCTGAGTTGAGGAGAGAGTTCCACATTCTTTGGCAGATGAGAAAATGATGCCCCTATTTTGTGAAACCTTCCTCTTGCCGTGTATCCAGTCATAAAACACGGGCATTAGGTAAACAAGGTAACACTAAGCAGGAAAATACAATGCTAAATCTCAATGCCAAATTTTGGAGTCTAAAACTACTCCCCCCACCACACACCTCAGTTAAGTGCATCCATCTAAATGCAGGGAAGTTCTCCTAACAAACCTGGGATGAACAAAAGGATAATCTGGGAACTGCATTGACAATTTAAGGGACATCCCCATGTTCTCGGGCAGCCTCGTTAGAGTCATGTGAGCGATCACTTCTGTGCTCTTGGTTCTTTTAAAACATTTAAAAAACTTTTATGTGTATAGATGGATGGATGTCTATGCACCACATGTGTGCCAGTGTCTACAGATGCCGGAAGAGGGCCCTAGATCCCCTGAAAGTATGTGAACCATCGTCTGGGTGCTGAGAATCAAACCTCTAAAGTCCTCTAAAGAGCAGCCAGTGATCTTAACTGCGGAGCCATTTCTCCAGCCCCTCTCTTGCTTCTCTTAAGGCTCCTTTTTTTTTTGTCTAGTCTTCTCTAGAGACTAGCATTCCTAGAGCAGCACTCAGCTCACAGGAGAATACAGAGCAGAAAGCAAAGTTCCTTAAGGAACATTCCAGTTTTCTGTGTGTATCGAGCCATTCTATGAATGGCTGTTGATCTGTAGGTGATGTGTTATGTGCTCCCCATCATAGGGCAGTGAAGAATCCCCTCTCTGTTCTGGAGTCCCTTGTGCAGTGCTCTTGGGAGGACCCTATGCCTGGTCTCTGAGTTCTACCTATCCTGGTGTCAAGGTCCTTGATCCCTGGAGAATCCCACATTTCTGTTTGTGTCCCAGTCCCTCTCTTTGCTCTTGCAGGTCATCTATTTCTATCCTGCACCCTCACATTGCTCTCTTTCAGCACCCACTCCTTGTTTTCATTCCTGCTTGCACCCCTAACTCCCACCATCTTCTTGAAACCCTCTCTCTGCATAGCACATTGTGAGAGGGTCCATTGAGTTTAGTTTGAATTCTGTTTTGAGCTTGTTGGTTTGTTTTTTGTCCTGTCAATTTTTCCCCTGATGGAGGAGGTTCAGCAACCCTGGCAAAATATCGGCTTGACTTCTCCTTGGAAAAGTGATGTCTGTTTCATGTGATGATCTGATATTTGGTCCATTCTTCCTTTCCTTGTAGATTCTGTGATCTTTTACTTCCCAGGAGCCTGGCACGAGGAACAGACTGTGAAGGGCTCTCCTGAAGAACCAAAATAAATGATTTTGCATGCACAGTCACTGGCCACACTCAACCAACTTAAGACTCGAGGGCCCGAATCAGTTCCCTACACACAGTGTCCTCCTCATAGAACCTTTCCCTTGCTTCTCTTTCTAGTCACAGCCTTTAATTGTTTTTCATGATGCTAGGAAGTAAGTTGGTGGATTGAATTTATTTTTGGAATGCACCTTTGGATCAGGTTAGAAATTACTCCCTTGTGTCAGCCAATAATCAGTGGGTACAATTTAGGACTAGTCTGTCTCTGCCTCTGTCTCTGGGCCTGAGGGTCCTGGGAGCTGATTTGAGACCCTGAGAGTGATCCTACTCTCACAAAACGTGTCAGCTCCTGTGAGAGCATCACCCCTGGATTTGGTTCTTTTCCCCTATAGTGGTCTTTGCATCACAAAATTAACCTTAACTGATTGAAGAGGTCTTAGTCCCCAGGCCCTAGCAGCTATTGCTCATTGTGAAGTCCAGAGTCTCAGGCCTTCCATAGTAACCTTCAGGAATCACAGTTGCTCTCCCGCAGGCCTGGGCTGCCATACCTCACAGCTGGGTCCAGGTAGGGAGCAACTTTGGTCAGGCCCAGGGCATCAACTCTACAATGTCTACTGAATCTGAGTACATATGAAGGTTTCCAGAAAGGAGGTCCTTTACTGCTTGCTAGTCTGCATGGCACTGGGCAGGCGCATCCTTATATCACCCAGCACACATCCCATGAGGCCAGAGCAACTGCTGGTTGGTGCTTGGCAACAGGCCCAGCAGACGAGGGCATAGATAGACAGGATAGAGACCCATACCTTTCTTATGCTTCTCAAGAACTAGTGTAGACATCTGCTGCGATGGTGAGAGAACTTAGAGGGCAGTTGACTTATCTCATCCTCCTGGGATGAGATATTATGACAACTGATGGGAAGAGTCAGGAAGAGGGGGGCTGTCAGGACTTGTCCCCACAAGATTTCGTGGGTGAGATGGACAGAAGTTAGGAAAGATCAGACTGGAGAGATGATTCAATGGTTAAAAGTGCTTTCTGTTCTTGCAGAGGACCTGGGTTTGGTTCTAAGTACCTACATCAGGAAGCTCACTGTAACACCAGTTCTAGAGAATCCAGTGTCCTCATCTGACCTCAGAGCATACCAGGCACGTGCATGGTACATATACAGACAGACAGACACTCAGATAGATATGTGAGATAATAAAGCTTTGAAAAAGAAGTTAGGGCAGAGCTGAAAGGCATTCAAAGACCTCCTTGTATTAGGTACTCTTCTTATCACCGTGACTAAATATCTGAAGGCAGCTTAAAGGAGGAAGGCTTCATATCAGCTCTTGGTTTGAGAGCACAGTCCATCATGGCAGGAGGAAGAGGCAGCCGGCCACACTGCAACCTAAGTCGGGAAGCATAGACAAGAATGCTGGTGCTCTCATCACTTTCTCTTTTTGATTCGGTCCAGGACTCCGATCCATGGGATGAAGCCATCCACACTCAGGTTAGCTCTTCTCTCCTCAGTCAAACTTCTTCAGAAATACTCTCATAGAGATACCTCTAGGTCTAGTGACTCTCAAACCCATCCAACTGACAATGAAAACCATCACACTTTCTCTTGGTACCATAAAATACCAGCATCCTCTTAGGATAGGAGAGTGACTCGGGTCACTCTGCTGCCTCTGAAACAGGGATTTATATTCTTCTATTAATTCTATTACCCAGCTGAGGGCTGACATGCCAGCTCACTGGCAGATCAGGTGTCTGCCTGCAAGAGAAGAGTAAAAGCAGCCAGGTATATTTGAGCAGTTTGGCCTCATCCACACTGTGCTGCCAGGTGCAGGATCCACCGGAGGCGGGAGAATGGACGGTCCACTTTGGACACCCGAACTGCCACAGAGGCAGCAGCATCAACATAAAGGCACCAGCAGCTTGGGAGCTCCTGGAGACAAGCCAAAGCTTCCCATAGATGATTACTATTATGGAGAGGGGTGTCGGTGACCGCTGTGCTAAACAAGGAGTCTGGTAAGGTCCTTGACAAAGCTACGTGCCTCAAGATGAGAGGAAGGGTTGAGACGCAGATAAGAGTAAAGGTGGCAGTCTCCTTACTCGGGATCTCTGCTGCGCCGCCAGACAAAGCAGTCCTGAGGCACAGTGGCCAGGCAGGATGTGCAGATGTGCGAGCTGGCTAAGGAGTTCCTGAGTAAAAAGTTGGAACCCGGGACTGACACACGACTGCCAGCTTGCAGGAAAAGATGACAGAGGAAGACATAGATCACCAGGGTCTCCATGAAGGAGCTTGGTCCACACTGAGAAACGATGACCAGAAAGATGAGACAGGAGGCAGGAGAGGGAAGGCTTCACAGAGAGATGTCAGTTGGGGGATTGGCTACCCGGGTTCTTTGTGGGGTCAGGAGAATAAACTGGAGAGTGGCCCTGAGAGAGCTGCTTTTGCATGTGAAGAGCAGTGTTCAGATGCTAGCAGACTAACGGCTGAGGGCACTCGAGGGCACAGAGCTGATGCATGGCAGCAATCCTCCAGTAAGTGCCAGTAAAATGTTTTGAGACTGTGACCATCGCTGGAGATGCAGAGGCGCACATCGCTGGAGATGCAGCACTTGGGAGATTGTGTTGGGGAATCAGGGGTTCAAGGTCATCATCAACTATGTAATGAGTTCAAGGACAGCTGGAGCTACATAAGGAGACTTTTTCAAAACAAAACAAAAAAAACAACAAAGCAGCATAGGCAGGTGAAATGAATCAGCTAGTATTGGCATCTGATGACCTGAGTTTGATCTCTGAGACTTACATGGTGAAAGGGAAGAACTGACTCCTGAAAGTTGTTCTCTGTCCTTCATAATAGGCAAGCCATAGTGTGAATGTGTATACACACACACACACACACACACACACACACACACACACACACACACAATAAATGTAAACAGCTTTTTTTAAGGGAAAACAAAATGCAGTGCAATCAACAACAAAACAAAACAAAACCCCAAGACACAAAAACAAAAACAAATAAGGAGATAAAGATTCTATTCCCATCTCGCTAAAGCAGTGGTTCTCAACCTGTGGGTCTCGACCCCTTTGGGGGTCGAAGGACCCTTTCACAGGGGTCACCTAAGACCATCTATCTGCATACCAGATATTTACATTACAATTCATAACAGTAGCAAAATTACAGTTATGAAGTAGCAATGAAAATTTTATGGTTAGGGGTCACTACTCATGAGGAACTGTATTAAAGGATCGCAGCATTAGGAATGTTGAGAGCCACTGTTCTGAGGGCTTACAACTGACAGAATGACACATCTGAGCAGGATGGACACTCATGCTTTTACATGGGGTCATGAGCCTGGACCAGCCACTTCCTACTTTGTGTATCAAGAGAGGCAACACAAGAGAAATGTGCCTGGAAGAGAGACTTTAAAACTTCCCGGCAAAGCCAAGAAAAACACAGCTGCTCAGTTAACATATGCAGGGTTGGGGCTGGAGAGATGGCTTAGCAGTTAAGAGCACTGGCTGCTCTTCCACGGGACTTGGGTTTGATCCCCAGCACCCATACGGTGTCTCAGAACTACCCGTAACTCCAATTTCAGGGGATCCAGCACCTTCATCAGGGCTCTGCCTGTACCATGCAGACACACAGCACACAGATGTATATGCAGGCAGGGTGCCCATATATATAACATAATTTTAAAATTATTTTAAATATACAGGATCTAGCCAATAGTCTTTGTGGATAATTTCCCACCAGAAGTTAATAGTTTTAAAAAAAAACTTACAAAAACAGTGAGGCTTCTCTTCAAGAGCTAGAAGTAGACTTATCATATGATACAGTGGTTCTATCTAGCTGTAACCACCTCCCCCCCAAAAAAAGAAACTTAAAGCAGGTACTTAGTAGATATTTATATACTCATGAAGGTAACATTTTTCAAAAAGACAGCCATGACCGCAGGGTCCACTCAGGTGAATGGATGAATAGGAAGTGTGGTCCACCTGTGCAGTGGGATATTATTCAGTTTTGAAAGATGAACTTGATTCTGGCCCCTGCTACACCACGGATGAGCCTTGAAGCAGCGTGTTAACTGAAATAAGTTGTTCGTGACAGGCAGTTTCTATATGATTCCACTGATGTGAGGGCCTTAGAGCATCAAATCCATGGAGACAGGTAGCGGAACGGTGGTTCCAGTGGTTGCCAGATGCGGGGAAGGAGGAGTTTTCACTTTATAGGGACGTGCTTCCTTCAGTTTTGCAAGGTGAAGAGTCCTGAGGATGGACAATGGTGCCGGTCGCGCACCCATGAGTGCGTGTGGTGCCACCAAGCCTCACGCTTTAAAAAGACTGAGGGGATAATTTGACAGAAGATATATTTTACCACAATTTTGAACTTTAAAAGAGATTTGTTTTTATTTATGCGCACGTGTGTTTGTGTATATACCACATGAGTATGCGGTGACCCCAGAGGCCAGAAGAGGGTGTCAGGTGCCTCTGGAGCTGGATTCGCAGGCAGCTGTGAGCCACCCAGCTTGAGTGCTGGGAACCAAACTTAGGTCCTCTGCAGGAGCAGCAAGAATTCTTACCTGCTGAGGTTGCTTCTCAAGACCCATTATATCACAGTTTAAAAAGACAGTAAATATGGATAGAGTTCACTAAAGAATTGAGACTTTTGAAAACTTGGGTTTTGAATGCTTATGAAGAATAAAAGCATTGCAAAATACAAAGCACGTAGGACTGGATATCAGAATGGTTAATTGCATTCATGTTTGTCCATGAAAATCATTTGAAGTACACACTGAGATATAGTCACAAATCTAGATGGGACTGGGGTGGATGGCCCCTTGGATCAGATTGAGCTGATCATGGCTCACAGTATGCGCTGACTTCTGATATTTTTTCATATTGTTTCCCTCTGGCTACATGGGAGACGGTTTTAATGACAGTGCAAGAGGCAAAGTCAACCGTAGTAGCACACACAAAGCCTTTGTTCATGTCCTATCTACTGGCACTTTGTCAATCAAAGCAAGTCCCAAGACCAAGGCCAACTAATAGAAGAGAAGATAGTCTCTACTAGATTCAGAGCCTAAAGCTGATTCCTGTGAAAGATGGACACATCTTCATATTTCTTGTAAGCTATTTGATTTCTTGCATAGCCTTCTCTGTAATCAGCCCTTAATTCTTCTAAGACTGTTTGTTTTGCATTGAGATAAGCAAATTATGGTTTCACAGGGCAGCAGCGGCGTCTGTTTATTCTATTTCTGTCTGTGAACATGGTTCCCTGGCTCCGAACTCTGACTTGATGTGTTTCTCCAGCGTCCTTTCTGCTTACTGGAGTCACACTTTTTAATTCTTGCTGATAGCTGTGTTTTGATTTTCACACTGCATCAATTTCATCGCAGTGCGCAGCCTGACCCAGTGTCTAGCTCTCCCTGATTTCCTGATGCCCTGTTGGCTATTAGTTGGAAGCAGATCTCAGCACTGAGCACTCCTGATGATGCCACTGACATCATGGAATCATTTACCATGCCCGTCATCTCCTGTCATCATGCTATATGTCAGGGCAGTTCCCCAATTACCATTGGGGAGGTTAAAATCAGACGTATCTTCACCACAGCTGGCTCTCATCTTGTCTCTTGTGTTTCCAGTGACTGCGTGGCAAGACCCACAGATGGGATGGCTTGGTTTTCTGAAGAACATCAAAGGCCAGGACTCCTGCTCAGCCACTCATCTTTGACAAACAGGCAAATGTCCAGGTGCCATTTTTAATGCTTCTGCATGTGAAGCCTCACCTGCTATTTAAGAACCCCTGAGACATGTTTTAGCATGGGCTGTCTTTGTTTATTGAGGATAAAGAGTAGATTTCCAAAGAGAAGTCTATCTCTTTGCCAGGATGTGTGCTGAGGGAAGATGCACACCTGTGCACTTGCTAGTTTAGCAGCAGGAGCATACGGTGTGATGCCAAGAAAGGGCACAGACTCTGCAGACGCTGGGCAGTGAACCCGGTTCTTAGTGTCAAGCGATCCAACAAGACTGCTCTTCTATGAAATGACAGGCTTTGGCGAAATGTCCTTGAGTGTGCCATGACATTGCAGAATGTCCTTTGAGGTACTTGCAGCCTATGCACACACAGCATCTTTGCAGGAGGACCATTGAGTGAGTGCCAGGGTGGAAGAGAGGTGGTTGGTGAGGATGAGCCTGGCAGCTGGTGATCTCAGTCAGCAGACAAGATCTGAACATCAAGTTCACACCAGAAGGACCTTTACATGCTGGGCCTCTTTGTGAGTCCAGCATACTTCCTGCCTGACCAAAGCAGAGAAGCATCTCCAGGGCTGATTGCCTAATACTCATAGCATTCAGTTCCTATCTCAGTCCACCCTGCTGGCCTACCCTCTGTGAAATGCCTAGATTTTAAAGGACAAATTCAAGATGAGTTACAATAACAAAGGAATATGAATAGGACTCAATAGTAAACCTCCAAAATAAAATGATAGACAGAACATACTATATGAAATATAGGCTGCGTGGTGGTGCACACCTTTAATCCCAGCACTTGGGAGGCAGAGGCAGGTCTGTGAGTTCAAGGCCAGCCTGCTCTATAGAGTGAGCTACATGACAGCCAGAGTTACAACAGAGAAACCCTATCTTATCTCAAAAAAAAAAAAGACAAAATAATTTATCACTGAGGAACTGAGCCCTGAAACAGCAGACGTTTGTAGACAAGAACTTCTGTATGATACAAAATTTAAAAAAGACAGTATTTGTTTGTGTCTCTGTTGTGTCTGGTCTGTGTCTTTGGATATTTGTGTGGTATGTACGCATGCATGCATGTTCACATATGTGCAGGTGTACACGCACCTGGAGGTCTGCAGGTGATGTTTGGTGTCTTCCTCTATTGCTCGCCACTTCATTTATTGAGACAGGGTCTCTTGATGAGCCCAGAGTTCCCTAATTTGGGTGGTCTAGGCCAGCCAGATTGCCTCAGGGGTCTCCTGTGTCTGCCTCCTGAGTTCTTGGGTTATAAGCGGCCCCACTTCTTGCCTACCTTTTATGTGGGTTCTGAGGATCCAAACTCTGGTTCTCACACACGGGCAGCAAGCCCTTTACCCAAATGAACCATCCAAAAGGCAGTATGTTTTAGGCTGAAGTAAGCACACGAAAGCAATTGAGATGAAACCGACAGTCATGAGCAAACGGAAAGCACCGAGGAAAGAATTTGGAGGAAAAAGTCAAGTCCATAGATGACAAACATCAAATTCCAATCAGTCAAAAGATGGATGTCACTGAAGTTGCAATCAGAGACACAAAAGAGGAGCTCAAAGAAATAAAATGGAAAAAGAGTCGAAAGGATTATAGGAAACATGTTAAGCATGGAAGACCGACAAGAGATAATGCAAACATCAGGCTTAGTGCCCTTTGAGAAAACTCAAGTGAAGCTGAAAGCATATCAAGGATATAGCAGAAGAAAAATGTCCATGAGAAGCACTGGCAACAGCAAGAACAGCAAGAAAAGCCAGCACAGAACAAACAACTGAGAGGCTGAAACTTACAGAACAAATGATACATGTGTCAGACGAAGGAAACAAAAGGGAAGAATGCTGGGAATATTTGAACTCCTATGATTACAAAGTACAACAAAATGAAAAAAAAGCAGGCTGGAAGGATGGACAGTGAATGTTGACTTTATAATTATGAACACACAATACTAATTGGGATGTATTAGTATTAGATGGGATGCCCTGGTTTCCTTGGCAACATCAAAGGCCAGGACTCTCGCTCAGCCATTCATCTTTGACAAACAGGCAAATATCCAGGCGCCATTTTTAGGCTTCTGTACATGAAGCCCCACCTGATACTTAAATATGCAAATCTTGAAACATGTCTGTGTGTAATATAATCTGTGAGCTGGGGAGATGGCTAGGTAGTTAGGAGCACGGACTGCTCTTGCAGAGGACCTGAGGCTCATTCCCAGCACCCGTGTTTGGTAGCTCACAAACTGCCTATAACTCCTGCTCCAGGAGAATCAGACTTCTGATCCTTGGGTACCTATACTCATGTGTGCTCACCCATATGCATACATAATTAAAACAAAAGAGTAGGAAATCCATTAAGATAATCAAAGACACCATCAAATAACTAAATAGGAATGATCAACTAATCTCTACCTACAGCAAAATGTGCATATTAAAAAAGCATATAATAGGGTCAGGCATGGTGGTACACACCTTTAATTCCAGGATTTGGGAGGCAGAGGCAATCTGATCTCTGAGTTCGAGGTCAGCTTGGTTTACAGAATGAGTTCCAGGATGGCAGGATTACACTGAGAAACCCTGTCTTAAAAAGAAACACATTTTTTAAAAAAGCATATAATATTGCCCTAGCGAGATTATTTAGCAGGTAAAGGCCCTGGCCACCAAGCCTGATGTCCTGGGTTTGATTCCTGAGCCCCTCATGGTAGAAGAAGAGAACAGACACCTCCAAGTTGTCTTCTGACTTTTATACACAATCTATGGCATGAACATGCCTACCCTCCAAAATAGTTAAATAAATGAATGTACTAAACAATTATTTTCAACTTATATAGTCTTGATAGTATGGAATCCTCTTACTAGAGAAGGAAATGATGGAAATTTTCCTACAATGAGAAACCCAATGCTGGCCAGTGGAGAAGACACTAGAAATGTTTCCAATAATAATTGGTATAAAGATGCCCACTATGTAGTTTGTTATGGTTGCAATGACAAATGACCAAAGACTGAATGGCTTAAATACACACACACAGACACACACACACACACACACACACACACACACACACACACAGACACACACACACACACTTCTGAAGGCTAGAACTCTAAGATGAAGGTAAAAGTAAGTTTGGTTTCTTCTGTGCCTCTCCTCTTGGTTTCCATACAGACATCTTCTGTCTCAAGACTTCATATGATCACATGGTATCTTATCTTAATCTCATTTTATAAGAACACGAGTCACTGTGAATTAAGGATTGACTATAAGACATTGTTTTACCTCAATTACTTCTTAAAAACCCCGTCTCCAATACCATCACAGACTAAGCTATTAACGTTGGGATTTCAATATATGACTTTGGAGAGGTACAATTTGTCCCATACCTTCCATTACCACCATGTGACATTTCTCTGAAAGGTAGCGGATGGAAGCTGCCAAGAACTATCAGATTTCAGAATGCATCTCACTAGCGAGTTTCCCGATCAGGTGGTAGATCATTTAGAACATAAACTGTTGTGTCAGTCTGCAGCTGTTTGAGCGGCCTTTGGGTGACATTTTTATTGCCTAAAGAGTGCGTAAACACAATATCTGTATACACTGGAGTATCCATCCACTGTTGAGAGATGTGAAGTTTGCATGTAGAATTATATGATGGGTGAGGCTTCAAACATTAAGCTGAGGGGAGAAAGTCAGTTGCCAAAGGCCAGTGAGTATGGATGAGTGCTCTCAAATTGGAAGGGGGAAATTGTCTGTGCAACCCTGTGAATACACTAACCTATGCTGTTGTTCACTTTAAATCAATATATAGCATGTCACAATAAAATTCTTTGTTTATAGACTAGCAATAGATTCAAAAAACATAAATGTTACAAAATATGAGTCCTTTCAAACCAGATGGGTCTTGTATGTCTAGATATGACATACCTATAATGTACTATACTAAATGAAAAAAAAGAATCTATTTGTGGCTAGTAAAACTGACAAAGGGGCAACATTTACAACACTTTTTAAAAAAAATCCAAAGATTTCAGCAGACAATAGATTAAAAAAAAAAAAACAACAATGTGATCTGGCAATTTACAAGATTGGAAAGTGGAATGGCCAATGACATATGCAAAAGTTTTAATCATGGAAAGCCAAATTAACACCACTAGTAATCAGCAGAATAGCTAAAATGAACAATATCAAATGTCAGCAAGAATTTGAGGCAACAGGGCTTCTTGGACACTGCCAGAGGCATGTTGAATTGGTACAGCCACCAAGGAAACATCTCAGCTTACTGACTGTTGGTGACCCCACACCACTTCTGTGAAGATACCCCCACAGGGGTGTGAACATATACACATGGAGTGGCTACCAAAAACGTTCACTAGTGATGACACTCTTTGTAACAGCCAGGACTCAGAGAAAACTCAAAAGGCCCAAAGAAATAAGCAGTTTTCACATGGGCCTATGATGAATGTACATATACACCAACCGAAACAAACAAGTTTCAACTGTAAGCAATAATATGAGTGGCCCTGGGGAGAAGAAAGGCGTGTAACTAGATACCACACTTGTCGGTGTATAATGAGTTCACAAGCTGACAAGGATAAATTATAATATCCAAGATTTATTCCTGTGCCATAAAGCTAATTATAAGATCAACAAGGAAGTGACCACCACAAAAGATCATCCTTTTAAGGGAGCAGGGGTTCTGAGCTGCTGGCTGTGTACGATCTCTGGGTGTGAATGGGTTTACATGGATGTTTTCTTATAATTCTTCAAGCCACGCTCTTGTATATTATCCACCTTTCTGTAGGTGTGTGATTGCTCCCAGTACAAAGTGGATTTTATGGGCTGGGAAGATGGGTCAGTGGGTGATGACTGGAGTTCGGATCCCTAGTAACTACACAAATTCTGGGTGGCTCTAATGGCCTGCCCATAATACCAACACTCACAGCTGGGAGATGGACACGGGGTTCCTGGAACAAGCTAGACTAGTTGAATCACTGGTTTCAAGTGAGAGACCCTGCTTCAATATGAAGATGGACAAAAATTGAGAAAGATATTTTATGTTAACCTCTGGTACACACACACACACACACACACACACACACACACACGTAAACACGCATACACATGCAAATATACACACATACATTCAAAAACACATACATATATATTCATAGCACATGCGTGCTTACATTTATGTACACACATGCACCCATAAACATGCAAACATGCATACTCACGTGCCACCACATACATAATAAAAGCAGGAAGTTTTAAATCAGCATCAAGAGCTCTAAGCTGTGGGCTGTGCTACCATTTGCATAAGGAATAGATAGACCTGGGTGTGATTTTCTGGCATGGACACAGGCACTATGAGGAAGCACTCAGAGGAACCATGAGCAGTGGCTTCCTCTGGCACCTGGCATCTGTGCCTGAAGAAGACTGGTTTCAGCAAATGGTTTTGTATGGTCTGGATTTTTAACATGCTTAAAATATATAATGTCAGTCCTTTGAAATGCTTTGCCACAACAGACACGAACAATCCATTTAGAGATAAATATTTAAATTGCGGCCACTAGAGCTGCCTTTGTTCTCTTAACTTTGAGTGGGGATGTGGGAAGAGGCACTTAGTACTCAGAGGTGCTCCCTTTGCATTTTCCCTCGTGGGTTTCAGGGAAGCAAAACTTCAGACAGAACACTGGAGAGATCTTGAAAGGCTAAAATCACCTTCCTCCCTGCTGTCCTCCCCTGTTCCTTCTAGTATATTGAGGAGCACTCACAGGTGATGGAGTGGAACAGGAACAGATAGTAAGATAGATACAGGGACAGACAATGGAATAGGACCCAACAAAATGTGGTAGGGACAGATGATGGGTGGGGACAGGGACAGATGATGAGGTGGGGGACAGGGACAGATGATGGGGTGGGGACAGGGACAGATGATGGGGTAGATGATGGGGCAAGGACAAGGGCATGGAGAGATAGGACAGATAGGAGCAGGGATGGATGCTGGGTCAGGGATAGGACCAGGTGATTAGTTGATGACATGGTCAGATGATAGGGTGGGGCCAGGGCAAAGTTATGGGCTTGCTGCCTTTTGATCCCTGTACTGATTTACCTGAGCAGTCACTGTTAACCCAGGCACAAGGAGCCTCAATATTAGAGACTGATTGGCTCAACTCCCACAATCATCTCCATCACATCAAGGCATAATTACCAGAGGATGAAAAGAAGCCGCAGCCTCCCCAGGATGCCCGGAGTTTCCAGAGTTACCTCATGTTTCCATTTCCCATCTGCTTGAAAGATCAGCAAGTTCCATAGTGTTCTAGACTCATATGAATATTTCCTGTGACATCGTCTGATACATGCCTAAGTGTACTGTAAATTGGTAGCTAGGTAGAGGACTGGTTAGATTCTGACTTAACATTTTCAGCAAAGACACATAGTGCCATTGTTTAAGCCCAAGGCTCTGGGGTCCTTTTGTTAATGTTAAGTCTGGTCACTTGGTTAAGGATTGACATCAAGTCCTCTCCTTATAAAGGCTGGCTCCCCTTGTGAGAAGCCAGCCTTTCCAAAGTCCCAGTGTTTCAGTGTTTTCGCACCATGTGACTCTCCTTGCTTATATCAGTTAATTCATTGAGAATTATAAAATGATAGTTTTATAAATTGCCTACCATCTCTACACTAATTACTTGGTATTTCTGAAAAACTTAGATAACTGAAGGTAGATGCTATGTCTCATAAGCTGCACTGCTGCTTTTCCCCAGTCACCAGTTCCCAGAGCCGAGAGTTGGCTTAAAGCCACCTCCAAACCTGGAATACTTTTCTTCTCCCCAGCCCCTTGGTCACCATGGGCTTATCAGTTTTCGTTTATCCTAAGAGTGAATCTTATTCTGACACTCTCCATATGAAGGGGTGCGTGGGCTCCAAAGGGTCTTCTGGATCTCTTCGACGGAGTGCTTTCTGTCCTTGGATTTTTGTGCTTTATATTGAAAATGATATCCCAAGTTTACCATTCAAATATAATCTGTAACCATAGTTTGGGGAGAATGATGTTTAAAAAGTATGATCTGGGTAGTGATGCAGCCTTATCTGGCCACCTTTTCAGTAGTCAAAACTGAGATTTAAAAAAAATGATTAATATTGACATTCCTGTTCAGATATAACATGACAGGTTGTAGGGATACAGATTGCTTGAATGCAGTCATCATAACTATAAATGCCATTTTGCCCACCGGGTCTTCTTGGGCAGATAAAGTCACTGTCTCAGTTAATTTCTGTTGCTTTGATAAAATACCCCAATAAAAAAGCAACTTGGTGGGAAGGGGGTTTATTTCAGCGTACCCTTCATCACTTTGGGGAAGTCACAGAAGCAGGAGCTTGAGGCAGCTGTTCACATTACATCCACAGTCAGGAACTGAGAGAGAAATAAATACATAAGCTTGATCGTTTGTGCTAAGGTCAATTTCTCCACTCTCTCATTGTTCAGGTCTCGCTGGTCAGTAAAACCAGTTTCTCATGTTTACATGGTCATGTTTTCTAAGAAAGATCAGCCAGTTCTAGTTGGCCCTGGATCAGCTTTGTCTAGATTAGCCTATCAGACCTACTCTCCTGTCTTTGGGGTGCAGAGGTATCATTGTATTGTGGTGTAGGGTTATCTTTATTTCAGGGTACAGGGGAATGCTGCCCAGGACATGTTTTTTAATTTTAAGTCCCTAATAAATTGTCTCAGGAGGACTCTTCTGCATGGGCTTATATAATCTATTCAGCCAGCTTATGATTAATAGCACTGGGATCAATTCCAGTAATCTGTTATTAATAAAGAGGGCATGGTTTATGAGGTGGACATGTGTTTGTGTAGTGGCAGAAGTTTGCCTTCAAGGTAGTCTGTTAGAATTGACCGGTTTGGTCATGAGTAGATGTATTTTTCTAACTAATCTTTGTGTAATCTACCAGAAATAAACAAGAACCTACTCATCTACAAATCTTCTAACCAAGTATGTAGTCCAACATCTGTACCCCTGCCATACAATAGTGAATAATAAATGAAAATTTGATGCTGTTTTTACTTATCTTTCTCTTACATTATTTACTCTAATTTTATATGTTTTTGAATTTGAATTTATGACTGTTATTTTAAAGAACTTTTTATATGCTAGCATATGTGATTAGATCAATTATTCATATCACAAACCACTTAAGATTTATTTTGGCTCACAGTTACAGAGGGTTTTGTTCCATCCTGACAGGGAAGCATGCCAAGGCAGCTCAGTTCAAGGCATTAGGAACACATGGAGAACGACGTTGACAACCAGGACAGACTAGGAAGCAGAGGTCAGGTGTCACCTTCAAATGCCTACCACTGTGATCCAGTTCCTCTGATTAGACTCTACCTTCTATTTCCGCAGCCTCCTGAACTGGGGCCTTACATTGAGAACACAAGCCTGAGGAGGACGGTTCAGATTCAAGCTGTTAACACACATCATCCACTTATCTACGATTTAAGATATAGATATTTCCCTCAGAAGCATTTAACTAGAAGCTCTAGAGCAGAGATTCTCAACTTGTGGATCACCATCCCTTTGGGGGTAAACGACCCTTTCACAGGAGTCACCTGAGACCATTTGCATATCAGATATTTACATTACAATTCATAACAGTAGCAACATTACAGTTATGAAGTAGCAATGAAAATATTTTATGGTTGGGGGTCACCACAACATGAGGAGCTGAATTAAAGGGTCACAACATTAGGAAGGTTAAGAGTCAATACTGCACATGAAGTATCAGACTAACAGCATTTTCTCCTTTAAGGTTACTGCACAGGGGTAAAGCTTTCCTGGTGATACTTTGGAGGATATTTGAGATGTATGAGAGATTGCGGCCTCTAATTTGGACTTCACTATATTAGAGAAAAATAAATAATAGCAGCCATTAATAGCCTCACCGTGACCCTAGTGCTGTGCTAAAGCCTTTGTGTTTGTTCTCCCTACTGAGGTTGTGCAGTGGGCAGCAGAACATTCTTTACACCAGCAAGGGAACTGAGACATGCAACAACTTAGGGAACATGGCCAAGGCCCTCTAGCTAGCCAAGAGCTAGAGACAGAATTTGAGCTCCAATTAATGTGACCCTAAAATGTAACCCTTTAACCCCTCTAATGCTAGTGTACTACTCTAAAAGGGGGGTGTAGCCAATTAGATGGAGATTTTCCAGTAAGAGAGTACTTAGATGCACCCATGTCCACATAGAAGCCTATTGAAACATCAAGATACAGAGTACCCATGAAGAAAAACACACAAAATAACCCAGCTTTCTAGGAACCCTGCTCCTCCATCGCTAAGGGATGGGGAGGATACCCTCTGGAGAACTGGAGCAAGGCCGTGGCTCCAGGGTGATCTAAGGACTAGGGTCCTTAGCTCCACACTGGTGCTTGGGGCTGGGAGCCTTGGGCTGTCCAGGCAGCCAGAAGGCATACTATAGAAAGCTGGTCTTTTTCATTTCTTTCCCCAGGGTCTCTTCAGTGTGGAGAGCTGGGCAGTGTTCCCAGCCAGCCTGGGATTGGATCCTGCCTTCAGCTCTCTATAGTTCTCATCCTGAGCTTGTGGCTTTGTCCTCCACATGGCAGTGTCTTTGTTCATAACCCAGGATGGTACCACTGCTGCCTGTGCTTTGAACCACACACCTGACGTCACACGGCTGCCTGATGCCACTCAAGAAAGTTTCCTCATCTGGTTTATCTTTTGCTCCCAACCACCCTATTTGAAATTACACAGCCTTGAGCACCCATAGTATTGCATGAAGTGAGTCTTTCTACCACAGCAGCTTAGCTGGGTCACACTTTTCAGCTGCAAGAGGGTGATAGCCATAGTTCATTCTGTGAAGGCGTGGCAGTTCACTGCGTGCCAGTGCCTACCTCCTTCTCAGTTGCCGCAATCACTGAGAATGACAAGTGTTACTTTTGTCGTTGTTGTTTTGGATTTTAAGACGGAGTCTTACTATGTCGCCCTGGATGGCCTGGAACTTTCTATGTAGATCAGGCCTGCTTAGAACTTTCACACATCCACCTGTCTGTGCCTCCAGGATGCTGGGATTAAAGATGTGTACCACCACATCGGGATGGAAAGTGTCATTCTTATTTCTAGAGTCTAGCGTCACCATTAGGGGGCCAATGAGAACACCCAGACCTCCTTTTGCAAAGAAAAGCAAAGAACCAATTCACATTCAAAGATCATTCCCGGGTCTAGTTTCCCTGTTTGTCAGCGAAGCTTGGAAAGACTTACGCTATCACATTTTATTCCATCTTGACAAAAATATGGAGCTAGGAAGCATATTTTTTTTTAAAAAAAAAACAACAACACTGCAAATTGGACTCCATCCTGATGATGGGAAAAGGAAGGCTCAGCAGAGCTGAGAGACCTGCTCCTGTGAAATAGCTAAGCTGAGTGGGGGCGTGGCTTTCGTTCCGTCTTTTACCATCTACCCATCCATTTGCCAAGGAACTTAAGTAGTTTTAAGGCTCACCATCCATCTTTCACTCATTACCTCAGTCAAGAACAGGACTTTGCCAGACCCTTCTGAGCACCTCCTCTGCCCCATTCCTCCCACAAGCCTCTTTGCTCTGAAAGTCACTGTCACTTGGCTTTTAGGAGCACTGTCATGGGAGTTTTGAAGTGCTTGCCTTCTGTCTGCAGACAGGATAGTCTGATTCTAATTATGCTTTAATTTTTGTGTAACTGCCATATCTTCCTTCCTCCTTTCCTTCTTTCCTTCTTTCCTTCCTTCCTTCCTCTCCCCACCTCTCTCTCTCCATGAATTCAAGGTCATTTATCTATCCTTTCCCTTCTCTGACCCCTGGGAAAGTATGGAATTCTGTAAGAAGTTCCTCACCAACTCCAACAGTGTCTTCATTCTTAGCCGCTTCACACTGTAAGAGGGTCATCTGACATCCTTTTATTCTCCTTATAACTTGTGCACAGAGGAACCTACGGCGTTCAAGTTATAGCTTCCCGTAGGATGGACTGTGTGTGATGTTAATGCTGCTGATGGTAGTGGTGATGATGATGGTGATTATGACACTGATGATGGTGATGTGGTGATGGCAATTTGGCCTGTGCCTAGTTCTCTACATTTCCCAGAGTTTGGCAGTTGAATCTGACTTAGTTTGGGTCCTTTGGCGAGATTGCTTCTGTGTCCTTTCATCAGGGCTGCAGAAGATCTGATTTTCATTCTTTTCAAATTCTAGCAGGCATCATGTTCCATACCCAGATTCAATAAATTCAGGGGCTGCAGGATGATGAATCCTGATATCATCATTTCATTTGCATGGATTCTCTGGGAAGGAAAGCCATTCTCAAATGATAAGCAGTTATCTTTTGGCATAGTTCTTAACAAGAAAGGTTTTTGATTCCTCTTTCCCTTTTTCTTAGTTTCTAGGATAAAATGATTTTTGTGATGCTAACGGACAAATGGCAGTTTAAAAAGTAATTATGAAGCAATAGGTTTAAGCATAAGTTCAGAAGTTTGGTCCGTGTATGTGTATGGGCACATATGTGTGGGTGACCATGGAGTCCACAAAAGAGTGCTGGATCCCCTGGAGCTGGAGTTAGAGGTGGTTGTGAGCTGCTCAAACCTGGATTCTGGGAGCCAAATTCAAGTTCTAGGCAAAGAAGCTGACACTCCTAACTGCTGAGCCATCTCTTCAATTCCCATTGTAGTTCTTATTCTTATCGAAGCTTATTTTAATTGTCCTCTGTTCGGCTGGAGAAAGTAGCCCCACCAGCTTTTTTGCTATTCTGGGTTATGTAATGTTCCACATATCTGTTCAAGGCATGGAATTCATTTTTATTTTTTAAGAAAGGATTTCTCTTTGTGTTGTAACACTGGATGTCCTGGACTTCACTCTGTAGACCAGGCTGGCCTCAAACTCACAGAGATCCACCTGCCTCTGCCTCTCAAGTGCTGGAGACTAAAGGTGTGTGCCACCACAGCCCAGATAATTCATTCTTTCTCTAAGACCTGGTATTTTGAGATCATAATGATGGTTCTATTCTTGCTAATAGGTTTTTATAGCTACAGTGGAAAGAGTTGAAATGTGCTGTGTTTATGTATTTGTTTATGTATGTGTGTATAAGTGTATGACTGTATTTGTATATGTATGTGTACATATGTGTGTATGTGTGTCCATGTGTAAGTGTGTGCATGATTGTATGATTGAATGCATATATGTGTGTATATGTGTTTATGTGTATGTGTGTATATGTGTTTATGTGCATGCGTATGTGTATGTCTTTATCTGTATGGATTTGTGTATTTATGTACATGTATATGTTTCCTCATTTCCTCCAAATACACATAGAATAACATAGAAGTTCGTGCTGCTGTTTCCAGAGTCCTGGCTCCAGGGCTGTGACTTAGCTTGTGTTATAGAACTCCTTAAGAGCTTTTCCTTTACATTAAGAATCTTGGTTCTAAGGTACCCAACAAGATGAAATGAGGCCTTGGGTCCTCTCTTGTTGATCCCGCGTCCACTGTCACAGAATATCCAGTCTTATCACCAGTTAGGACTGTTGGGTACATCTCAGTTCCTTTGTCTGCATACGCTCCATGATGGCCCTTGTGCGTAATGACGATTCTCTTGGCTCCTTCTTATTTCTCATGTTACAGAGAAGCATGTAGTTAATACTCATGATGATATCTTTGGCCATGTTCAGTGTCTAGAGTTTGTTTTCTAGCAGACACCTCAGGAAAATCTGCGAACAATATTCCTGGCATCTTTTCCATGGCTAACCCTTTGTCTGTGCTTTTTATACTTACAGATCAGATTTGTCGTGTCATAAAATTGGGGCTCATCTTCCTCCCTCCCTCCCTCCCTCCCTTCCTCCCTCCCTCCCTTCCTCCCTCCCTCTCTCCTTTCCTTCCTCCTTCCCTTCCTCCCTCCCTCCTTTCCTTCCTCCCTACCTCCTTTCCTTCCTCCCTCCCTCCCTTCCTTCCTCCCTCCCTCCCTCCCTCCCTCTCTCCTTTCCTTCCTCCCTCCCTCCCTTCCTTCCTCCTTCCCTTCCTCCCTCCCTCTCTTCCTTCTTCCCTCCCTCCCTCCTTCCCTTCCTTCCTCCCTCCCTCCCTCCCTTCCTTCCTTCTTCCCTTCCTCCCTCCCTCTCTTCCTCCTCCCTCTCTTCCTTCCTCCCTCCCTTCCTCCCTCCCTCCCTTCCTTCCTTCTTCCCTTCCTCCCTCCCTCTCTTCCTTCCTCCCTCCCTTCCTCCCTTCCTTCCCCCCTCCCTCCCTCCCTTCCTTCCCCCCTCCCTCCCTCCCTTCCTTCCTTCCTCCCTCCCTCCCTCCCTCCCTTCCTTCCTCCCTCCCTCCCTTCCTTCCTTCCTTCCTCCCTTCCTCCCTCCCACCCTCCCTCCCTTCCTTCCTCTCTTCCTCTCTTCCTTCCCCTTCCTTCCTTCCTTCTTTGCTCTCTTCCTTTCTTTTACTCTAGCCCACCTTTTTTTTTAAGGCATTATTAGCATTACTTGTTAACTTGACACAACCTAGAATCACCTGGGAAGAAAGTCTCAGTGAGGGACTGTCTAGATAAGATTGGTGTAGGTGCATCTTGGGAGTGGCTATCTTGATTAAATGGAACACCCAACCCTTGTGGGTGGCACTATTCTCTGGGCAGGACAGCAGGCTTGTACAGAGTGGAGAATGAGCTGAGCACTAGCATGCATGCACTAATTCATTGCTCTCTGCTCTTGACTATGAGTAATGTGACCTGATGCTTCAGGTTCCTGCCACCTTAACTTCCCCACAGTGAGGGACTGTAGCCTGGAATTCTGAGCTAACTAAAACTCATCGTGTCATTTTAACATGGACACAGGAACAAGATGATAAGGCAGGGGCTTAAAATGTAGCCCAAGCTGACCTCTAACTTGTGCTGAAATTCCTGCTCTGCCTCTCCAGAGCTGAGAGATTGTGGCAGTCACCACAATCCCTGACCAATTTTCCTTGAAATATCTTAAAGATTTTATTTAACTTTCTTCTGACATAAAACAGTGCTGGAAAAATCATTTTATAATAATCTAATTTAATCTTATTTTTAAAGCACATTTTTTTCTCGCCTACATAGCTAAAAGATTTTTTCTTTTAATAACTCTAGTAACTTAAGTAAAACAAATCTTATTTGTTGTTCTGTGTTATCATTCTTGGGTAAATAGTACACTTTTCAATAATTAGTTTCATGTGACTTCTTTTTCTCAAAGGAGTCTCTTGCATAGAGTCAGTCATATTTATTCTGTATCTTTTCCCCCCGTATGGGTTCCTTAAGGGTTACCTGTATGGTGCCTTCTTTCAATACATGGGAAAGCCTTTAAAAGCCTTTATTTCTTTTATACCTAAGATCTATGTCCATTCAAACAATTTGCTTGTTTGCTTTTGCATTCTTCTAGTCTACCTTTCATTTTTAAATTATATTAATTTTTTGTTTAAGTGTTTATCGAGTTCTATTACCTCATTCTGAACCTCTCTAATTCGGATTTACATTGTGATTTCGTGTCTTGTGTTATTTTTTAATGCGTTTTCACTCACTTTGACATATTTTTTCTTATGATGGTGGATAGAGCACTTCCTTTGCTTTTCAAGGATACTATTCTACCCCATAACAGATATTTGACAGGGAGTTTGTTTCCCAGACTTGAGAGGGAGGCTTGGTTAAGATGCAGTTTTTATTGGTTTCCTGTGGTCTTTAAAATGTGGCTCTTTGATTTCTGCTCTTTGTTGTTGTTGTTCTGTTCTGCTTTGTTTTGTTTCCTGTTCAGGCTGTTTCTCCACCACTGCAATTGTTCTTACTTTTTATTGTATAATTTCAGAGCCTCTTCTCCTGCTCAGTCTTGAATGCGATTCTAACAGCATTCCTACACTGCAGCTCCCCTGACAGACATCCCGAGGGGCAGCTCTGAGAGTTCACGGAGCCCAGGAGCCTTTAACCCTGCAAACTTCTCAGCACAGGTGGCAGTAGTCCCAAATTCCCCAACTTTCCACTGTTTGACATGCTATGAGGCCCAGGGGGAGGGCAGCTGACTGTTTGGAGACCTCTTGCTCTCAGGTCTGTCTTCCATGTTATCCCACAGCGGTCCTGAGAGGCTGGTGTCTGGGGAGAGTCTCCGCACCTGTGTGCCTACACAAGGCTGGTGTGCTTCGCTGCCTGGTTTTGTTGCCAGTTTCATGCCTGGTTTGAACTTGTGCAGTTGCTCTTTCTGCCTCTTATTTGATGATTCTGGGATTGCATTTTTTATTTATTTTGAAAAGAAGAAGGAAGTATAAATTATTTGAGATGAATAAAAAGAAGGGGCATTACGATAACTACCCTGATGTCACCATCTAGCTTATGAAGCAAAGGGTCACAGATGCAGTAGCGCTGTGCCCTTCCCTCAGTCACACTCCCACAGACAACCTCTAATCAATAAACAATAGTGATCTGTTCCTGGAGTCGATAGGCAGTATGAGGGCAAATGGCTGGATTGAAGGTTTCGATTGGGCAGTCTTCTTCCAGGACTCTGGTGCTTCCCCCTCTTATAAAATGCACATGTCTACCTCTCCAGGTCACGCGGGTGTCTGCTTTAATATTTTAATTTCCATGTGGGATGCCTATGACCTTGTTAACGACCCACAGCTTCCTCCAGAGAGACCTTTCCAAAGCCTCCTGATTCACTCAGGTTGGAATTTCCAGTAGGCCAGTTTTGGTATTTCCCATCAGAAACGTAGACTTTCCCTGTATTTTCTGGTATGTAATTTCCACAGGTTAATATGCTTCCCACCAAGGGGAAAAAAAACCATAATTACTTTGTACCAAGCTGTAAAGAGCTTTACCGACTCAAGAACATAATCATTGCTGTGTTGTGAGCACAGCGGAGCTGATTCTTATTTGTGATCCTGAGTTATTATGCTGCAAGTCTGCAAAATTATTTAGACAGAAATAATTATACCCAATGTAGTTGGATCTGGAGAATCACAGATTGCAGTAAATTAGAAAGTCTGATCCTAAATATATATATTATGTTATCTTGTTTTTGCTCTATCTTTCCCTGAGTCATTTATCCCTTTCCTTGCAAACTTTGATTCACTTAACTGCTTGTTTTTGAAAGCTCTTTTTTTTTTTCTTTTCACATCATATTTTAAGAGGATGTAAGTTAGGAACATCAAATAACATCCATCTATCTTGGCTGTCCTCTAGGACAGTGTGCGATTACGTGGATCTTCATTCCTACCCTAGATACCCACTCCTCACTCAAGTCAAGCCAAGAGACTCATTGAGGACCTTAAGCAATTCTAAAGAAGTAGGAGAAAGAATTATTCCTTTAATGAGATCATGTACTTTTCCTTCCCAGAATTCCCAGAGCTTCCATGATGTTCTGTTGGGTCTGCTTGTCTTTCTGAACCTTAATACAGAGAAGCATAACTTTCCCTTTATCTTGTCTTCTTCCTTTCAGATAAGAGCCCAAGCATATTTCTTCTGGTACTTTGGGCTTCCTTATTCTTTCTCTAAATCTCAACCATGTGGCTGACCTTCATGTCTAGCTAGAATAGCATGGGGCCCTCTCTAACTCTTAAGCACCTACCTATGCATCTGTAGTAAACTTCTCTCTAAAACTACAAAAAGCAATGATCAGATAGCCTCTAACTTGAGTGAGATCAGACTCAGCAGTAAAGTCCCTCTAGTACAGGGCTTTCGGTACAATGGCCAAGCCTGAGAGCTGCAGTACCCTCCTGTTGGGGCCTCCCTGACAACTGCAGCAACTTGGGAAATATTTTTGCCCTTTTCGAGCTCCATGCTATGCAATTTGTAGGTAACACTGTCGGGGTAATTAAGAAGTGAGAATCTACAACTCTGATCCCAGGGATCTGTAAAAGGTGTTCGAACTGATATGCATTCGAACAGGATTTCATGTAACTCGGCCATCCTCAACTTTGGTTGCTCTAGTGCAGTTCTACAAATTGACAAAAGCCTAACCTCACCATGGGGATTTGGGCTTCAGTATCAAAAGGAAAGCAAGGTATCATGTTGTTCAAAATCTCCCCAGTGACTCAAATGCTTCCTGAGATTCCTGGCTGGTTTGGTGCTGAGGTCCTGGGATGGCTCACCTTAAAGTGAATTAATCTTGTTGCAGTATGGATGACTCTGATGCTGGTAATCACCAATCTGTGATGCCCAAACAAGGCTTTGCTCGGAACCATCCCAAACAGTATTTTAAAAGATGAGATTTCTGAGCAAAATCTTAGGTTTGCTGAATAAGAACATTGAAGGTCAGAGACAAGAAATCTGTCCTTTTACAATTGCCACCAGGCTCAACCATTATGGGAACATCAACTGAGAAGGGCTACTGCTCCCAGAGAGACTGTTTACCAGAAAGAAAAAAAAAAAGATCTCTTTCTCTCTCACTTCCTCTCTCTCCCTCCCCTCCCTCTGTGTGTGTGTGTGTGTGTGTGTGTGTGTGTGTGTGTGTGTGTATGTGTGTGTGCATGTGTGTAGACTGCTTTCTTGCAAAGAACAACAAAAAAGAGGGTGAACTTCAGTGGGCTGTTTACAGTCATGCTAAGTCATTCTTTTAGCTTTCCTGCACCAACCAGGATAGAGACCTGGCAGGTTCCTGCAAGAGAACATCAATGAATCCAGCACCGAGACCTGAGACCTTTTCTTTCCGAGGCCTGCTGAAAGACTCTTGGGACTATTCTTATATTTTCTTCTTCTTTTGGTATTCTCAAAAGAAAACAAACACACAACATCTTTTTCAAATATCTTGCACATGCAATTACATGTGTGCATCTCTAGTTCTCAACAATACAGAGTCATCTCTGAGTCATCTTGAACAGAATATGTCCATCCTGCTGGGGACCAAAGCCCCGCCTCTCATCATTTGACTGGGGAGGCAGAGCTTACCACCACACACAGGTATTGCTACCACCAGCCTCCTGAGACCTAAGGATGAGACTTGGCCCATCAGTCACTTCTTGTGTAACACTCGCAGCTCCGTGAATTGTTAGTGGGTGTTCATTTTTCCAAGTCTCTCTGGAGGAGCCAAGGTAGCAGAATCAGTCAGTGGGAGGAAAATGCGACTTCTGAGAAAATGTCTTAGGAAACAGAATTTGAGACAAGGTTTTAAGTGTCCCATCTGAGCATGCCTGGCAATCTGTTCTTTGAAAGACCTGCGGTGTTTGCAAAGGGGGTTGCATGATCACTGGGGTTGGGGGCAGGCTGTCCTCCAGGAGATACACAAATCCTTTTCTGGGATAGCCACATGGCACAAAAGTCAGAACCAGTTCTGCACTTTGCTCTCTCACAAGTCTTCTACCGACTCACTTCAAATCTGTGCCTGAGTCAAAGACCCAAAGATGCATTCATTCATTCATCCATTCATGCAACAACTCATGGTCCTAGGAATTACTCCAGGCTATGGTGAGCACTGAATTTGATGTTCATGATTTTGACTCCTCTGAGGCAGAGGTACCTGCTGTTGGGAGCTCAGGGCAGTCAAGTTGTGAGTGACCTCAGCCTCAGAGAGCCTGTGTACCCATTACTTTTCTTGTTGGTTTGACCCAGTACAGTGGTTCTCAACCTTCTTATGCTGCAACCCTTTAATACAGTTCCAGGTATTATATTTGGGTGTTTCTGCGTGTGGGCGGCCCTGCCTGGAGACAGAGGAGCGATGTCTCCATTCCCAAGACCGTCAGAAATATGTTTTCTGCTGGTTTTAGGTGTCCCCTTAAGGTGTCATGATCCACAAATTGTGAACTGCTGACCACTAGGTACCTGACAAGAAGCAACTCAAGAAGGAAAAGTGTATTTCAGCTCATGGTTTGAGAGGAAGGTCCGTGATGGATAGAAGAGTCATAACTACAAGAGCTTGTCTCATAGATTGCTATATTTTCTTGACTCAGGCAGCAGAGAGAGGGCCAGAGGCCAAAAGTTTGGTACGGCCTGCTCCCAGTGACCCACGTCACCCAGCGGGGTCCCCATGTTCCAAAAACTAAACAAATTCTCAGAACAGCACCACCAACTGAGGGTCAAGTCTCAGACATAAGAGCCTGTGGGGGACATTTCATACCCAACCCACAAATAACAGCTGCAAATGGGTGACGCTGGCATGTTGTCCCCCTTCCCCGTGTTCTCAAGACAAAACAATCGCATAAAATCTTTTCAAATGTCCTGAAAGTACGGTTTGATGATTGTGTCCCTGTCTGGGTCTCAGCACTGTGGAGTCCGTGTTTTCAGCCATTATGAGCAGAAAGCATCTGCCTTGCTGGGACCCAAAGGTTTGGGATCTGCTTGGGCTTCTGGAGAAGGGTAAAACTTCCTGTTTAACCATATTATCTGAAGTTTGCTTGATTGATGCAAGGTCTCTATGGCACAGTCTGAGGAGGACCTGAAACTTCTGGTCTTCCATCGCCACCTCCTGAGTGCTGGGGTTACAGACGTACACCGTACTCAGTTTGTGTGGTTCTGTGGATCAAATTCATGGCATCCTGCACACTTTACCAACTGAGCTACATCCCCAGCCCCTCTTCATAAGCCTTGAGAACATTACTGAACAAAGACCAGTATCATCATCTGCAAAGTGGACATGGTAAAATACTGGATGTCTTCTTTGGGAGCTGCAAGGCTCTTACCAGACAATACAGGAAACAATGTAATTTCCCGATGAAGATAAATTCATGTCTTTATTATCATTACACATCAGTTGTAAGGTTATAAAATATATGTGTTTAAGAAGCATCATTTATACGTTTTGGCAGCTCACCAGTAAAGAAAAAAATTAATCAACACTTCTAGGAGATGATCAGACAAATTTAGAATATAGGCTATCATACAAGACAATTGGAATCGTCAAAGGCTTAATATCATTAAAACCAAATGGGAGCTGTTTAAGTTAGAAATATGGAGAGCTGATGACCAGAGCCCTTACACCTAAGTTCCAGTGAAGGAGTCTCAGCCTGTTTCCTAAATGTAGTCTAAAACTAAGTTACTCATGGCCAATCCTGGAAGTCCCCTTTCTTCTTGTCTCCAGCTCAGTTAGGTTGCAATGTAGACACCATACCAGGATGGAAGGAAGATCTCTGTATCACTTGCTACCAGATCTGGGGCCCAAGATGGGCTGCATTTGCCCTGGATGGGCTCCTTGGCTGTGATAGATGCATGGGATCCTGTCCTTACATGGCTTCTGAAGCCTGACTTCTCGTTTTGCTTTTAGACTTGGAGCCTCTGATTCCTTTTCAGGTCCATCTGCATCCATCTTGAGAGAAGTAACACCATCTCAGATGCTTTTTGCTCCACAGGGGTACACAGAGACCTAGCACCTACAGGACAAGGGTCTGAAGAGCCTAGAAGTCTTTCCCAGGGAAGTCCTCTCTAGGAAAGTCCTCCCTAGGGAAGTCCACCTCAGGGAGAGTAAGCTAAGGAGAGCTTCCAGCCTCCTGGTGACCTACAGCCCCATTGCTTGTTTTGACTTTAGCATCAGATCTGAGCTGTAGAACCTTTTGGGACCCATACTCCTAAATTCATCTTGCTCCCACCCCCCCATCTTTGTCCTGTGACCAGCCAGAAAAGATTTATTCCGTTCTGGACAGACACAGCCAAGTCCTCTTTCTAATCTACTTTATATGAATTAACTCTATGGCCTCATCTTTCAGATTTCAGCCTTTGACTTTCCAAATGAAGGGTTTTGGAATTTAAATCAGTCTCTTCTCTTTCTCTCTCAAGAGCCTGGCTCCAGCAACAACATGACTTTTAGGATCAGCATCAAGCCAGCCTCCCTCATATCTTCTCAGCCACTCTGGAGGGAGCCAGGGCTTATTGAGAGAGTTCTCGTGACACCTTTGTAGGAAAGCAAGGCAAGAAGTCCACAAATTCTAAAGCGAAAGCAGATGGTCATTTCTGGAAACTGAATATAAACACACACATCTGTGCATATAAGCACATATACACATGGCCACATCTGAATCCTTGGAACTGGTGACGCTACCCTCCATGACAAAGGGAGATCCGCAGGTGAAAGCTAAATACTCTGAGACGGTCAAGTCATCTTGATCACTTGGGTGCCCAATGTCACAAGGGGGTGGCAGCAAAGTTAAGAAAAGGAAAGTTGACAACGAAAGCGTGTCTGGAGAAGGGTGAAGATGGGGCTGAGGGCCTCAGCACTCCAAAATAGGGACAAAGAAAGCACCTAGGGCCCTCCAAGGAATGTCTAGAAAGAACTAAGGCTTCATCCTATTAAACTTTAGCCCCATAGGACTCATTTGGGACTTCTCACCTCCAGAATAGGTATCTCAATTTTTTAAATCATTTTAAACCTCTGTCTATGGGAATTCCTTTCACCAGCAAAACAGGGCTAGCAAAGGAATGTGCCAAAATTGTTTACATATACATATAGATCGTATCTACATCTATCTCTCTATCTATCTATCTATAGTTTTTTAAAAAATTATTATTGTCTGGTGACTCATCACTGTTGGCCAGGTGAGTCTTTCTTCTCATGGGCTCTGAACCTCATGAGGGAAGACTGTGGCTCTGTCTTGTTTGCTATCTTAAACCACCTAGGGAAGCACCAGGTGTTTGTTAATGAGTGACCTGTTCACTTTTCCAGTGGTGGTGTGGCTCATCTCCAGGGTGTAGTAACTTTTCACTCTGACCATGTCAGGCCTCTGGTCCCTGCAAGGCATAAGCTTATTCCTTCCCAGGACCATATGTGTTTTATAGGCTCAAAACATCCCATCTTCTCCCTCCTATGCAGGTCCAGTTCTTGTCTGAGGAACATAGAGCATCTAGGTCTGGGATGCTGAGCAAGCCAGTTCAAATGTTCCCTCCCAACCAGGCAAGATCATAAAGTGGTGTGGTCCCAACAGTCTTTCCTCTTACAGGATGAGAACCACACTTCAACCTTCATCAGCACGGCACCAGGAAATCAGAGTTTGCCTGGAGTTCTGTATTCAGACATTTTGCTTTCATGGATGTCAGCCAACTCAGCCATTTCTGGCTTAGTTCACTCTTAGCCAGCTTAGAGTCATCTGGCCTTTGATGTCTCAGCAGGTATATATCGATGGATGTCTTCTCTTTCTTATTACAGCATTGTGAATCCACCCCATGGGATGGTGCATGGGTGTCCTTGTACATGTCAGCTATCATTATCCCTTATGGCTACATGGAGGACCAGGTAGAGAAAATGTCTGAGGCTACATTCCAGTTCAGACTGGATGACACTGTCTATTAGTGACACTTGTCATGACTGTGAGGACTGGGAGGATGACCTGTCCATTTCCACATCACTCTGCACTTTATGCTATGTTGAACCACTGATGGTCTGTAGGCATGCCTCGCTCCAGCTACAGTATAAAGCTTTTGAAGCCCAAAACCAGAAAATAGACCATTTTGTGTCAAGCACAATGCTTGACACATAGTAGGGTCTGGTGTGCGTGTGCGTGTGCGTGTGCGTGTGCGTGTGTGTGTGTGTGTGTGTGCCATGTGGAGGACAGAAGTCAATGTTGGATGCTTTCTAGTGTTCTCTGCCTTATTTTTTGAGACATGATCTCTTATTGAACCAGGATCTCACCATTTCCACTAGGCTGGCTGGACTCCAAGCTCCTGGGATGCCTGTCTTCCCCCTCTCCCACTGTGTGGGCCTCTATACTTGACATCTGTGTGGATGCTGTGGAGCCATACTCAGATCTTCATGCTTGTACAGTAAGCACTTTACCCACTGAACCAACATAGTAAAGTCTTCACAGATGTATATTATTTTGCTCACTTAATAATAGTAAGTAGCACTGTAGTGTCTTGTTCTATATACTAAAGCCCTTAGAAAGCCATCTTAGAGAGCAATAATGCATGATTTCTGCCCTCTCTTCACCGAAAAATGAAGCCCCAAAGGACCCGACCATCGACTGTGGTTATGTCTTTCTCCTGAGTGTCCCTCACCCCACTTCAGCTCCTTTGATTCTGCCCTCCACAAGGCAAAATCTCTCCTATTAGGGTTCAAGGCACTTGCGGATAGCTGAGATCCAGTGTTGGTGTTTGAGCTATTCTGCACAGGTTAATTTTCTAGAACAGCATCTCTAAATTGGACAAACACATTGGTAGTTAGCAATCTGGGGAATGAACTACTGAAAATGTGTGTTCTCCCTAATACAGTTTTATTACATATTTTGAATCACGCATATGAAATGGGATGCTGGCAAAGTGGTAACTATGACCCTGGGTTAAGCAGAAATGGTAATGCCCAGTTCTGAACTCTATTGAGTTAAAGGATGAATCAGCTGCAAGCATGTCAGCAAAGAAGTTCTCCTTCCAAATGACCCGCCCATATTTAACTCCTTCGCAGGCGATTTGGCTACATGAGTGGATGGAGCTTAATTCTCTCCAAGCCTTCCTATGACCTGGCTGCTGACCAGATGTTTCACTTCACAGAGTTCATCCTGGTCCTAAATACACACCAGATGGTTTAACTCTACCCCACACATCCCACAAATCACAGGGGAAGGGAGGCCTGTGTTAACTGCTGAAATGGGTTGAACTTGTGCTTACCACTTCCAGGGTTGCTGTGGATGTCAGAAAGGCATAGTTAATGCTAAAAAGGGTTAATCAGATTTAGCAGATTGATATCCACATTTTATTAATGTCAGGGTTTCCTGATAATGCCTTATCCTGGCAAATGTGAGTGGCATGAAAAGGAAATCTCATAGAGTCTGTCTGAGCTGATCCCAGGCTACAGAGGGAGTCGTTTCCCAGGCAACAAAAAATGTCTTCATATCTGTTGGGTACAGGGTCCCTTTCCAACCTCTGTTCTCCCTGGACTTTTGCTTTTTGTCGGGTGAGGGACGTGTCTTTTTTGCAAAAGGAAGTCAGGGCTGTCCTGGCCAAGCTTCTGGGCTGCCAGCCTCTTAGCTCAAGTCTTGCTCACAGATGGGATGGGGAGGACAGTGGCTGGTCAGGGAGAGGGAGACTGAATCTGGGCCAGCAAGGTTATCACCTTGTTGCTCCACTAAGGATTAGTGAATTTTGGAAACAGATGGTGCCGTCTGCAGCCCAAAGTACAAAGGGCAGACACATTAGTGAGAGAAACCATACTAGCTTTCTCTGCCAGCAGATGGACAGGCTCTCTACTTATCACCAGCTTCAATAGGCATTTCCCATTAGTTGTACTAGAAAATCCAAACTGTCATGGTCATATGATTATAAAATAAGGGGAAGCCACATCAAACGAGGGACCAAATCTATAGGAGAAGAAAAGAACTGTGACTCATGACCTATTTAATAATTTCAATCACAGATTTTAGAGCAGGGACACCCAGAGAGAAAAGGCATTCCTGAGAACAGCCTCAAATGGTCAGCTTCAAAGAAGTCAGGGCCATCCGTAATATGGTAGTGACCAGGTTCCCTGAAGCTCAGACATGGGTTCTTTGACTCTTCTCCTGCAACACCCGAGACCCTCAAGGAAAAGTGCTCTGGTGTCCTCTAGGTGGACATTGACCGAAGTGAGGGTTCCTTTGGGTCCCTTCTGCTAGCCCAGGGGGCCTTGTGGTTCATACCATGGCTGTTCTTTATCAAACCAGTGACACCTAACTTTTTACATGAATTCTGGGAACCTTAACTCAAGTCTCCACACTTTCAAAGCAAGCACTTTACTGACGGAGCCATCTCTCCCATCACTAAAACCACCATTAGAGTAAAAGAAAAGGAAGGAACAACAGAGGAAGGGAGGAATCCTGCTACCCAGGAAGGATGGCTGCATGGGTAAGCTCTGTTGTCCAGATGTGGGTCTCTCTGACACTACATTCTGTTTTACCCTGGTGAACACACATTCTGCAAGTGGAAATGGTGTCTGTGTGCCTTTGTTTAATAAGAATGTGCCACGAATTGTGTGATAGCTGTGGGGAGACCAGGGGATGCAGGGAAGATATGGTTTCTACCATCATGGGTATTAGGATCACATAGAGGCAGATATATGTGATTTACATCAATGAAAAAAATACATAAAAGCATCCCAAAGTGCTGTAGAAACCTCAAGAAAGTGGTCATGTCAGAGTCATGAATAGGGAGGGGTTTTAGCAAAAGGCACACCATGTGCAAGGTCTCAGAGGCAGGAAGAAGTGGAGAAAGAAGAAGCAGAAAAGGCAGAGATGAGTTCTAGCAGATCACTACTGATACTGCCATGAGCTGGATCTCACCTGAGGACCACTGAGGGGAAAGGCCTGATCTGACTTTGTGGAGGGCTCTAGTCCATGGGTGAAGAAGACCTATAGGGAAGTAGAGATTCCAGATATGGGCATACTGAGATAAAGGTCAGAAGTAAAAGGCTAGGACTCAGTTCCTGCTGAATGAACAGTGGAATTTAAATGCCCAGGTCTTGGCCATTCATGGGACTGGGGAAGGGGAAGCTTTTAGGTGTTCTGCATGAGCATCTGAGTGGTTTATTGACAGTGAGAGGGAGAGGCAGGGAGTGTGTGTAAGGCCAAAGTTCAGTTTTGAACATGTAAATTAAGATCTCTCAGAGGTATTCTTGTGAATAAGCCAAAGAGCTTGAAAGAAGGAACAAGGGAAGCCCGGGCTTCCAATGCACAACTGAGGCTCAGTACCTGGATCATAGGACACTGCTCCAGGGACATGCAGGAAGAAGAGACAGCAACAGGAAAAAGGCAATTCAGATCATGTGTTGTCTTAGGAACAAGAGAAACCTTCCCTCTCAGCAGAGAACAGCTTGGTTCTCCTTCAGGAATAGTAAGTATCTACATGATTGCACCTGGGAAAGAGGAGGAGTGGGATCTGGATGCAAAAGTGGACATGCCAGAGATGGAGGCCTTTGTTGCCAAAGTGCAGACCTCTCTCCGGCTCCCTCCCCCTCTGTCTGCCTTTCTCCCTCCCCTCCCCCTCTTTTTCTCCATCGCCATCCTTCCCACCTCCAGCCTCTCTCCTTCCCTCTCTTTTCTTCTTCTTTACATGTTCTTATTATGTAGCCCAGGCTACTCTTGAATTTATGAGCCTCCTATCTTTATCTACCCATCACTGGGATTACAGGCATGTAATGTGCCCATGAACTGAGGATCTCCTTATGATTCCAGGTGACGAGGCGCCTACATAGTCTTAGACCATCAAATGGTCAGGTGAGACCAGAGCTTTTGTGAGGTCCCTGGCAGGTGCTGAGCAGGTGGATGGAGGCAGGCTGGCACAGCAGCAGATGCAGCTGTAAGATGCCTGCTCTCATGCACACAAGGCAGGAAGGGCATCTGAAGCAAGCGCCAGGGAAGACACGGAGGCCACGATGGATACAATGACCGCGGGATATGAAGACAGATGGAGCTTGGAAGTGAGAGGTCAGAGAGGCAAGGGCGTTGGAGGTTTGAAATGAAACTCTGTTGAAGCCAAAATTCAGAAAGCCAAATCTCAGAGGGTCTAATAACAGCACAGTCATCAGCAAGTGATTTCAAATTAATCCAAATGTTCTGTGTTCGTAAGCAGCACCTGCAGTGTGGAGGGAATTCTCTCAAAGCCTTTTCCTCTTCAGTCTATTTTTCTCCCAGGCTCTGGGCCCCAAACACCTCCCCATGTGCTCTTCCTACAGTTTCCTATGTTCCTGTTCCAACACCTTCCAAGAGCAACACAATGCCAAGGCCTAAATATGGATTGGGAATTCCTTGGGATGTAGGAAAGAGGAAAGAAACTTCCAGAACTTTTAAGGAATGAAAAGGCTGTTTCTTTCAAATGAGCAATTATATTTCCTGTGCCTGTGTTCTCTCGGGCTAGCAGAGACCTCTCTCTTCTATATAAGCAGCAGAAGAGGGAGTTCTCAGAGAGAATGCAGCAGCTGGCTGCCTCAGCAGGCAGTGGGATCCACTGAGATGATGAGCCCACCCAACATTTTCTTCCTGTTCACCTCTGTTCCTTGCAGTATTTGCCAGAGAATCACCTCCACCGGTGGAAAGCCAAATACAATAAATGAAGGTACCTGCTAATCTTCTGAGCATCTTTCCAGTTTCATTTCTCTTACTAAGCATACATGCTCACTTCACTTCATTTCTCCACTATTAGGAGAGCTCAAGATCACTGACTAGGGAATGGTGTTGCCCAGAAGGGGCTGGATCTTCACACATTAATTAAGACAGTCAAGATACTCCTCACACAGACACACCCGCAGGCCAAGTTGATGTGTTTAATCCCTCGTTGAAACTTTCTTCCCAAGTGATTCTAGGTTATGTCAAGTTGACAAATCAACCATTTGTTACTCTAGAGAACCCTGACTAATATACAGCAGGGAGGGCAATGTGATTTTTAGTACAACCTCCAACTAATTTGGTGTGGAAAGCCCCCATTTCCTTCAGAATCATCACCTTTGGAGTCTCCTCGTGCTTCCGAGGCTTCTCTGATTGCTCAAACAACTGAACATGGCACTCAGAGTCCCATTATCTGAAACTCCAAAAAAATCACTCTGTCGGCTTCCAACCATGCCTCAATTTCAACCTAATAACCCCAGACAGTTTGGTCCCTACCAGGTTCACAACCCTGGGGGTTTTAATATTGCAAACCCAATAGCGTGTTTGTGCTGGTATGGGTGGAGGTGGGCTAGAACTCTTAGGGGAGATCATAGCATCAAAGAAGTAGCTCAAGCAGGAGGAGAAGGTCTAGTAAGCTGTGAGTTCCAGAAAATTCTGGCGCTGGCTTTTTCTTGGGCTATCTTTTCTAGGCAGCTCAGTACAGGCAAAGATTGGCACCTAGGGACATAGTTTTAATTTCCTTTAAATTCAGAAGCATAGATGAATGGTGGAGTCTGTCTTTAGATTTGAACAGGGACACAACTTGCTATGGAAGCATGAAGCTCTGAATTCTGATTCTCAGCAGCACCTGCCTGTTATGATATACTGGGGGACAGGAGACAGGCAGATGCTGGGAACTTGCTGGTCAGCTAGGCTAGTCAAAATAGTGAACTTAATGACTGTCTTAGGGTTTCTATTGCTGCGATGAATCACCATGACCAAAAGTGAGTTGGGGAAGAAAGCATTTATTTGGCTTATACTTCCAGCTCACTGTTTATCATCAAAGGTAGTCAGGACAGGAATTCAAAGAGGGCAGGAACCTGGAGGCAGGAGCTGATGGAGAGGCCAAAAAGGAGTGCTGATTATTGACTTGCTCATCATGGCTTTCTCAGTCTGCTTTCTTATAGAACCTGGGACCACCAGCCCAGGGATAGAACCACCCACAATGGGCTGGGCCCTCCTCCATCAATCACTAATTAAGAAAATATCCTACAGGCTTGCCTTCACCCCAGTCTTATGCAGGCATTTTCTTAATTAAGGTTCCCTCCTCTAAGATAAAGTTGTGTCAAGTTGACTTAAAACTAGCCAGCACAATGACACATCCTAGCTCAAAAGTTACTCGAACTTGACCTTTGATGCGCTTGCATACACACACACACACACACACACACACACACACACACACACACACAAACACACACACACACACTTGTTCACACACGGGTTCCATGAAATGTCCAGAAGCAGGATCATAGCAAGCCACCATGAAGCCCATTGCAGTATACAAGCTCAATGGGAAGCCCATTGGCCACAGAGCTGACAAGCAACCAACCCACCATGGAGCTAAGCCAGGGAAGCAGGACTGAGCTGGAGCATGTAAGCCCTGACATTGTTGCCTCTTCAGGACTGGGAGACTGTTCCAGAAGGGAAGAAGAGCTTTGTTTTCCTCTTACTAATAGGTATCTCAAATCCTCATCAAGACAAATGCAGCTCTGCTGAGCCATGAGAAAGAGAGAAGCCAGACAGTGGTCTTGGATTTGGTGTGGAGTGGGGAGTGGGGAGTGCTGTTGCTTGGAGCAGTATGATATTCTTGGACAGGAGTCTGTTCCTGCATGAACACCCAGCCAGGAGCTCAGAGCCAGCCAGGCTATCACTTGGGCCAGGACTCTGTCTATGCTGGCTGCATCCTTTTCTGAGAGGGACCTTTTCCTGGACAATGACGGGCATGGACGCTGGACTCCTGCTGACATTTACAGTCCTGCGGCCTTCTCCTGCCAGTCATTTCTTAATAAAGCATTAAAATGGCAAGGAGCTAGGCTCCTTTGTTCTACCTGGCTCTCTTTCTATAATTTGCTACCAGCCCTGCACCTACAAGATTTTTCTTCCCCAGATTCCCATGCCTGAGAGCTTCTGGGACATCTAGCTGACCCTGCTAATAGAGCCACCCAGCACCTACTCATCTGCTTTCTCCTTCCAAAGATCAAGAAGTGTGACAGCTTCCACCCACCTCTCCTGTGTGTGCTCATTCACTTACTCACCTGCTCCTCAGAGAAGTCAGAGTGCTCCTTAGAATGAGAAGACAAACCTCACAGGGCAGAGTCATGGTTGAAGAAATGGTTCCCAAGGAGACCATACAGTGTCTGGATGATGCTTGGCTTATTGCATGATCCTGGCAGGGCTGGCTCTGAGGACATGGGATTCACCTAGTCCCATGGGAACCAGCTCTTGAAAACACTCCACACTTGGGTATCATTCTCTGCTATGGCTGTCTGCATTTTTTTGAGATATATGTAGCTCAGGTTGACCTAAAATCTCACTATATAGCTCAGGCTGTCAGGATCCTCATGCCCCATCTTCCTAACCCTGGATCATCCTGCCTCTGCTTACCCAGTGCTAGGATTACAGGTATGAACTATTATTCATGTCTGGGAATTCCTAATAACTACTGAACAAGAATCCCCATGCTTCTCTTCTGTATGGACTTTGCAAATTGTATGGCCATTCCTATCTTCGGTAAACAATGGTTAAATAAAAGTGACCCTGATATAAAAACACCAGGAGCTTCTCATTTGTGCATCCCCCATGCAAGCCTGTAAGGTAAGGCTGGTGTCTCTTACAAGCTCCACTTTGCAGGGGAGGAACTGACGTCACAGAGTTGAACCCTTGTCTGTCTAGTCACCAAACTAGGAGCTGGCCACACAAAGTTCAAGGTCTGTTTCCACAGTCTCACTCTCTGCTGATCCCCTAGGCGAGCACTGGCCCTGGGCTGGCCAGTGATGCTTGCTGTGCTGCTGGTAGTTTTGGTTTCCTGAAGTAGCTGTGATCTGGTGGGACTTTGCAGCCAGCTCCTTTCTGGATGTTTCTGGTGGAATGGTTCTAACCTCATGAGATCCCAACTACATTCTGTGACCCAGCTAAGACAGTTTATCTGTCTTTTCTGGGAATTTCCCCAGGCACGGTCTTCAACGCCTCTTTCACTCCTGTGAATGTTCAACAGGATGCTTCTGAATAAGTTTAGCTCTGCGTTTCACACCAGAGACTTTTCTTGTGTGGTGCCTCGGTGGAACATGGGTGACAATCCCTTCCATTCTGGGTGTTGCTGGCAGAATGCCACCTCCCAGATGTACCTCCCTGGGGGATGTTCAGAAAAAGATGGTTGTAGCCATTTGAGCTCAGTGTCAAGCACTAGGGAGTTCACACCCTTTCAACTCCATGTTCCCTGGTAGCACTGACAGCTCCTTCTGTGGCCACAGAGAAAGTCTGCGTTTTCCCCATGTTTGGCTGAAAAACCAAAGGAAACTGCTTGTTCTAGCATGAAATGGGGCTTCATCTTTGATAGGCATCTCTCAGTGATGACATCACTCTCAAGAGCCACCTTTCTGTAGACATTCTCCCAGTGGCCTATGCAGTTGTCACCATGCTGCCCGCCACTTACAGTTCCTCCAGGTCTCAGTCTGCCACCGGGTAGAGGTGGCACGTGCCCTGATGTCACACTCTAGCCAGCGTAAGACCGCACTGCTTTCTGCCTGAACGCCCCAGCCTTCCTCCCAAAGTGTCCAAATGAACATGAAGGAATTGGTTTGTCTCCCTGCAGTGATTCTGATTCTTTATATTGAATTGGGCGAGTCCTTAAAAAGGCTTCCATGGAACCTAAGGAAAACCATTTCAAAAAGAGTAAAAGGTAGATAGATTCCTCTCAAAGTTTTCTAAAGCAGGCTGTCTGTGCTATCCAAAGTCAGGGCTGAGGAGCAAACAGGAAGGTCTTCTCAGTTGGCGGCTGCCCAACGTGTCAGCCGATGGGCAGCCTAGAGCAGGTCGTCTGGAAATGGAGAAGGCAGATTGAGATTCTGGCCTGAGCAGGCAACAGAGCACTGTCTCTGGTACCCTCCTCTAGAAATGTCCTCGGTTTCATGTAATGCGTTATTCTCCATTCCACCTGTTTTGGAGGCATCTGTGTGTTCGTGAAAGAAACAGAAATAACCATGAACGAGAACAAAGGATCAATGAGCTTCCAGGACTCAGAACAGCTTGGGAAGGTGGAAGCAGGGCTGAGGAACCAGGAGGCACTGCCTAAAACAGGTGATTCCTTTGTGTGTGGGGGCTGATGAGGGTGGGGGTGGGGCAGGGAGGGTTGTACCCAGGTTGAACTCTTAGGCAGGAAGCCAATGAGCATCCTCTCAATGAGACCCTCCGTTTCTGGCTTCTTTCTTTGACAAAGTCTATCTTGGGAGCTTTTGAGGTCTGTTCTTCAAGCCAGCAGCACCCTGATGCAGACTGTCAGAGCCCTCCAAGAGAAAGAAACAAGGCTATCAGTAGGGAGGCTGACACAATCCATGCCCTACCACAGTCTAGAAGGTTGCAGAGGTCTGACCCAGGGGCCTGTAAGTCTGTGCTGGAGCAAAGAACAGGGTTATGTCCCTCTCAGGGAAGCTTAAAAGCAAACAGAGGTCCCATGACTGACCTCCAAGCAAATCCCCGGCAGGCAGGTCCTGCTGAGATCCGAGAACTTGGCTGGACTCTGCAGAGTGTTTGTAGAATATATGGGCTGAATATTGGAGCTGGCAGAAGCCTAGAGAAGAATTTCTCCACCAAATCTCCTTGGACCACTGGGGGCCTTCTCAGCCTCCCACTCTTTGAAGTCAACTTGACCTTAGATGGGATCACAGCGTATCATTTCCAACAATGAAGAGCCAGATTACATTGTTTCCTTCACCTGAGCTGTGAGTTACAGCCATGGAAACACAGTTTACAAAACCAAGCCGAGCTCTTCTGACTTTAGTGTGTGTGGTTTATGTTCCCCTATCCTCTGGCAATCAGATTTTAGATGTCTGCGAATCAGCCCAGGATAGCTAGGTTGGACCCTAAGATTGTCCAGGGAGGGAACCTAGGTGGAAGGTCATTCGGTGTTGTTTTGTTCTTTCCACTAGGAGGAGTGTGAGTGACCCTCTAAGAGGCAGTCAGGGCTGCAGAGATTTTTCAGTGGTTTTTGAGCACTTTCTGCTCTTGCAGAGGACTGGGGTTTGGTGCCAATATCCATGTCAGATGGCTTATGGCTTTCTGCAACTCTCGTTCCAGGGGATCTGATTCCCTCTTCTGACTTTTGTGTGAACCCCTCCTTGCTCTTCCCCTCCCAATACAAAATTAATCTCAAAACAAAAAATGAGGCAGAGGTTGACATCAGGATCTGCCTGGCCACTTGGATAATGTCCTGGTTTGCTTTCTAGTGCTTCAATAAACACAGAGACCAAAAGAAACCCAGGGAAGGAAGGGTCTCCTGGCTTATACTTTCACGTCACAGTCCAGCATGGGGAGAAATCAGGGCAGGAACTCATAGCAGAAATGGAAGCAAAGCCACAGAGGAGTGCTGCCTACTGGCTTGCTTCCCATGGCTTTCTCAGTCTGCTTTCTTATAAAACCCAGGACCACCACCAGCCCAGGGTGGCACTGCCGACAAAGGTCTGGGCTTCCTCCATCAATCAAGAAACTGCCCTACAGACCTGCTTACAGGCCAATCCAAGGGAAGCAATTCCTCAAATGATGTTTTCTCTTCCCAGTTGTCTCTAGCTTGTATCAAGTTGACAAAACCTAACCAGCACGGATAGGGAGGTGAACGGAGCCTCTAGTTTCTAAGGGAAGGAAGGAGTTATAGGGTGAGCTTGCTGTGTCCCTTCTCCTTCTTCTCCCTCCCTCTGCCCACCATGAGGCCAGGAGGTAAGGCAGCCAGCCAGCAGAAAATAATCAGATAGACGGGAAGGATGCAAAATTATGGAACCCCCATCTCTGCTCAGTCCCTGAAGAACTTTTCCATTGACTTTGCACATAAGGGTGGGGAGTCATAGAACGGGAAGCACATCTTACTGTTTCTGAGGGCAGAAAGGGCTTTGGCCAGCTTCCCTAGGTCTCTGGCAGCTTTCCTGCTGCTCCCAGAGGAAAAAGGTATCTCTTAGTTACTTTTAAATTTCTGTGACAAAACGCAATGACCAAGGCAAGTTAAAAAAAGCATTTAGCTGGGTTTACGGTTCCAAGAGGGTTAGAGTGCATGATGGAGGAGCCAAGGCATGGTGGCAGCAACAGCTGAGAGCTCACATCTTGATCCATAAGTAGGAGGTAGAGAGAGAAAGAGAACATCCTGGGAACAGAGTCTTTTGTAACCTCAAAGTCCACCCCCAGTGGCACGCCTCCTCTAACAAAGCCACACCTCTGAATCCCTCCCAAACAGTTCTAGGAGCTGGGGACCACGTGTTCAAACACCCGTGCCTTTCAAATCACTGAGGTAGAAAGCAGCCGAGGGGAGAGGCCATTGCTCTATCTGGGACAGCCAGAGCGAAGGAAGGGAGGTCCCTTCACAAAGTATAGGGCAAGCAAGCCAGGGTATAGTGGGGGTGGTCAGGACAGGGAGAGAACAGGCCAGTGCTAGGCCTACAGTGGAGAACACCGCTCAAGAAAACACCAGCTTATAGCAGGAACCTCCTTGGCACCTGCTGCTGAAAGGCAATACTCCTGGATGCCTAGCATTACAGCAGCTGCCAAGTGTTAGCTGCTTGCTAAAGCTCAGAGCAGTAAGTATTCAGCCCAAATGCCTACAGCTGTAAGCCCAGAAGAGCTTTCTAGCATCTGCATCCACCAGCCTGGCTCCTAGGGGTTGGGCACTCAAGGTCTGGAAGAGTCTCTCCTTACCTACCCACAATTATTATTCTACTAGAGCCAAAGGACCCCAGCCAGCTCACTGGAAACACCATCTTACCTAGTTGCCTCTGGGATGAAGCAGGAAGCAGCCGGAGAAACGCACACGCCCTTGAATCAACAGCGCTGTTTAACTAGGGGACCCACCTGCAACTGAGATTTCTTTAATGGTGTCATACATAGGCACAAGGGATTTGAACTCAGCTCCTCATGCTTGTGCAACAAGCGCTCTATCCTCTGAGCCATCTTTTAAGGCCACTTTGCTCTTCTTGTAGCATAAAGACAAAAGCAAGCCATGGCTGTCACAGAACCCCCTTCATTCTTAGAAGAGAGTTGGATGAATCTGGCATCACAGAATTACAGATAGCCAAAGAAAAGGACAAACGTAAAGACAAGAATTCCTGATTCCTACTCTATTCTTGCAGTCCTGGATAGGTCACTCCCCTATGTTGTCTTCATACACACCTGGATGACGATCCCTGGCACAGCATTCCAGACCCCCAAATCTTCCCTCCTCATCTCCATCCATAGCCTGTCAGGTCTGAGATTTTTATCCCTCCTAGCCAGCACCTACTCACTTGTATTTCAAATGCTCCTCCGTCAAATATTTGACAATATAGAAATAACACATCTTTAAAGCAAAGGGGATGTTCTTGTTGAACTTAGTGAATTTTCATTTATTTAGGAGGGAATTAAGTGCTTAAAATACTGGTCAAATGCCCTTGAAATTTTCATAGGCAAGAAACTACAGTGGAATAGTCATCTCTATTAATACAAGTATAGGGGCTGTGTAATTATTGATAACATCTTGACCTCTAACAGTACACCCAGGGCTGGGGAGATGGCTCAGTGAGTACAGAGTTTGTTGTACAAGCATGAGGACCAGAGCTTGGATTCTCGGAACCCATGTAAACTTAGGGTGTGGCAATGCACACATCTACTCCCAGTGCTTTGTGGTGGGGAAGAGTCAAGCACATCCCAAAGCTCACTGGCCAGCCAGTCTAGCCTAATCAGTGAGATCCAGGCATAGTGAGAGGCCCTGTCTTAACACTAAGGTGGAAAGAGATGCAGAGAAAGATACTTCTGGCCTCCCTGTATACTTGCATACACATGTATACGCCACCCCCCACACCTAAATACATAAGACAACCCATGACCAAACAATGTATAGCATGAATTTCATATTTGAAATTGGACAGTAGTATTGAGGTTTTTAAATAATTATTTTATTTTTAGATGTGTGTGTGTGTGTATGTGTGTGTCCTTGTGTGTGCACATGTAAAAGGACACATGAGTGCAGTATCCTCGGAGGCAGGAAGAGGGCATCAGATCCTCTGGAACTGGGGTTAGAGGGGCTTGTGTGCTGGCCGGTGTGGGTATTTGGAACTGAACTTGGTTACTCCCTACAGGAGCAGTTAGTACTCATAGGTGCAGAGCCAACTCTCCAGTCCTAGTAGCATTCATTTTTATAGGAAAATTAAATACAGTTAATTTTTATGACAGCTTCTCTGTTATGAATCAACGGACACAAGAACATTTAAAAATTCCACAGAATAGCAAGAGTTTGAGTCATGTAGACATCCGTCTTTACCGGTTCAGGGTCTGAAAATCAAAAGGCTCTTTCGGAGATGGTGACATGATTATTTAGCTGGAGATCAGAATCATTTTGGAGGCCAAAGCAGAAGCTTCCAGTAGATAAAGTTTCAAGTACCTGGGATTTATTTATCCATGAATACAACCCTAATGGAAGATTATAAAGTTTAAATGGGTACATAGCTGGAAAATAAGCACATAAAATTTAGACAGACCATACGGAGGAGGGAAAAATGTGAAGAAGAGGCCAAAAGCAAGGACACATTCAGCAGGTTCATCCCTGACAAGAGATGGGTTCTAGGGGTGTTATGAGGCCTGCAGGGAGGCTGCCTTTGCAGATGGGTGGATCTCAGAGCCCTATCTCCCCTCAGCAGTCCTGGGAAGCTGAGGCTTGCTTTCTTCAGAGCCTTTCAGCTGGGCCTGTGAGATAACAGGGGCTGGTTGGACCTTAGAGGCCCACTAGGGACCATTCCCTACCCTGTCACCTGCCCTGTGTACGACCATGTTCAGGAGAAGACCCGGGGGCCCCAGGCAGAAGCAGGAAGGAAGGCACGTCTGAGCCCCAGGAGCTGGAAGGGAGTGACCTTACAGGTTCTTGACTTCCTTGTGCACAGCTGTTTTGGGTCACGGCTGGGGGATCAGGAGAGTAGATATTAGTGCTGGGGACCAGCTGTGTCTCTGGGTTTGCATCCTTGAGCACTGAGCAGCTCAGGATGTAAAGCTACGCAGTTTATCCTCTTTGCCTCAGTCACCAGGCAGCTCCTCTGAGAATAGAAGGGAACATTTGGTACCTTCCGGCAGGAGCCTGTACCTGCCTCTGATCAGCCCTCAGCAGCTCACAGACCTCTGAAGAGCCCTGTCCAGTACTCGGGCTTTACCTTGCTCACCTCCACTAGATTTACCCTTGCTACCACCATAACCCCAAGCCAGGAGCTCAGCATCTTCCTAAGGTCACGCCAGTTGTGCTCAGCCTACCTCACATCTCTGTCTACATTGTATTGCCCTTCCTTCATCTACATGGTTCCTCCTGGCTTTACTTGCCTGGCACAGGCTGCTCTGATCCTCTAGCAGTTCACCCCCAGAATGCTTTCCTGGTAGCTAAAGTGCCCTTCCAGATGTTTATCCAATGTCAGTTCCCAGAGGCAGGAATCAGGCATATTAGCATTCTAAGAGGGGAGAAGAAGAGAGGAGGCTGGAGGCAGACTCTGAGCTGAATCATCCTTTAGGCAAGATGTTTATTAACACAAACAGCAACGTGGGGAGTCTGAAATGTTCTACCCAACCTAGACAAAGCAAGATGTCTTCTTATAAGATTTTCAAGGAAAAGGGAGGTCTTGCACGGTAGAGAAGAGGGTTTAGTTAGTATGTGACTCATGTGACAGTAGCCACTCTTCCTCTGGGTAGGTAAGTTGGGCCCAGTTAATGTGTGGCCCAGGGAGGGAGATCTGTAGCCATGACCTTTTTACACGAGACTAGGCAATGTAGCGTTTTCCTTTGGTGATACCCAAGGGAATCTCAGTGATGGGGTCATGTAGCTTTACTCCAAACTGATGCAGAGACCATCTTGATAGTTGTGTTGGATGGAGGGACAGAGGCTCTTTCAGGAAATAATTATGATAGTGGACGTTTTGGGGAGAGAGTGGAGAAAGGAGGGTTCGAAAAAGATGTTGAATCAAATGGCCCTCAGATATAAGATTTATTAACACTGTGGCATCCGACAGGCAATACAGCACATCTGGGGTCCTAAGGAAGCATCTTAAGTCCTTCCAGACAAAGCCAGGTATCTCTCTTGAACGTTTTAGTGAGCAAGCTTAGTTAAATGTGTGACCTGTACTACGCGACAAGAGTAAGAGAATAGGATTTTAGACTACACAACAGAGGTCGTAAAGATATCGGATAAGGGAAGAGGGACTGATTAATGTATGTTCATAACCAAGCTGACTCCGAGTACAGGTGGTAGGGGCTGGGTGTGTTTCCCACCCTGTTTGCAGTCCTAGGGCACGGTCATCTGGTGTCAAGGAGGTGGCAGAGCAGTGGAGGGGTGTGGAGGTGGTCAGAGTAGAGATAAGGGGGGAAGAGGTAGTGAGAGCACAGGCGGGTGGTGAGGAGGTGGTCAGAGCCAGGTGGGGGTGAGGGGGTAGTCAGAGCAAAGACATGGGGCCCAATGCAGTTCAAAGGTCCCTGGAGGAGACCCGAAGCAGAGAAACAGCAGCATGGGGGAGGGCTGCTAAGGCCAGGTGTGGAGGTGACATTGTGGAGATGGCACGGTTTTGAGTAACCACAGTGAGCTGATGGAAACCTCAACGCTTTCCAATCATCTCATCACGCCCACACACCAATCTGTGAATGTGCTCATTTGTCGTCTCTACCTCTGTTGCACCAACCTGGTCCCCAGCCCCCTCTTCTCAGCTGGATCATCACAATGCCCACTGAGGATCTCTGCCCACTTCCTGAGCTGCCCATTTTCTATGCTTCTGGCCATTTTGTAAATTACATCTCTGATGATGTACCTCCTCTGCTGTGATCCTTTGATAGCAGAAGGAAGTCCAGATGCCGAGTCCTGGTACACTCTGCCTGCAAGATGGGAATCAGTTACAACTATCAAGTGGCATTAGAAGTAGTAAGATGGAGCCACTTGCAGGGCTTCAGATACCCTGGGTCTCTGATGCCCTTACTATGAAGGCACAGTTATGGTAGGTGCTGCCTCATGCCACCATGACCTTGGCATTCCTTATCTTCCACATTTCACCCTTTGTAGTATTTGTTTGGTGCTTCAGTCTTTAGCATGCAGTGGACCCTTATGGCCTCATTAACAAATCAATCCATAAATGCAATTTTCAGCTGCTATTATAGAGCATTCTAGAAAACTCTTTTAAGAGACTGTCCCATTTTGGGCAGAGCAAGGTCCCTTGCAGTAGGGTTTTCTCTTCCCACAGTGATTCCTTATAAGTTTGCTTGCTTATCCAGAAAGATCCAGCTGCTGTTACCCAGGTGCCTAATGAGTCGTCTGCAGAGGTCCTTCACTGGTCAATGGGACTCCCAAAACAGAATGCTACGATACAGTGAAACCTCAACCTCATAGACCATCTACTTTCTTAGAAGTTAGGGTATCAGTAGAGTAAAACCAAGGATTAAGGAAAACATGACTATATGCAGAAGTTTGTAACTAAGAGCACATGCTACTGAGAAAATCTAATAGCATATTGTATCACTATTTAGCCAACATACAAGCCATTTGTCACGACTGCTACATCTTCCTCTATTACCTCACAAATAAATACCATATATTGGTGAATCCAAGATCAGATGAACATTAAAAAGTACTGTTTCATAAAAATGAATAATCAAGATAGAAAAGGATCCCCAGTACTCAAGAGGCAGAGATAGGTAGATCTCTGCGAGTTCCATGTTAACCTGGTCTACATATCAAGTTTCAAGTCAGCCAGAGCTACATAGTAAGAACTTGTATTAAGGAAGAAAGGAAAGAAGAAGGATGGAAGGAAAGAGAGAAAGGCAGACATGTTCTCAATTAGCTGTGACTTTGGAGTATTGTCTCTCATGTCCAGGATGTGATTCTCAACTGGAGGTGGGGTTAGGTGTAGATTTTGAACCTGCTTCCCCAAGGGAACATCTGGCAATTTCTGGAGATGTTTTCAGTTGTCACTGCTGGTGTAGCAGTATCTAGTGGGTAGGCCAGAAGTGCTGCTTAAAACCTTAAAATATGCCATCAGTTTCCAGAATCAAGAATGCCAGCCCACGGGGCTGAGGAGACAGCTTGGTTGGTACAAAGCTTGCCACACAAGAATGAGGACCTGAGTTTGACCTCCAGAACCCACATATAGAAGCCATCATGGTAGTGCACATCTGTAATCCCAACGTAGGAGAGGCAGAGACACTCAGATCCCTGAACTCATGGCCAGTTAGCCTGGTCCAATCTGTGATCCCCAGGCAAGTAAAAACCCATCTTGACAAATTCGATAGACACCTTCTGAGGTTGGTGATATAGATGGCACAGCAGTTAAAAACACTAGCTGATCTTTTAGAGGATTGGGGCTTAGTTCCCAGCACCCATGTGGTGGCTTATAGCCACTGTAATGCCAGTTCCAGAGGACTGGACACTCTCTTCTGGCCTCTTTGGGAATTGCACACAGGTAGGGTATATACATACAGTAGGCCAAACATTTATACACAATGATTAAAAGTAAATATTTTTAAAAAGAAAATAAATAACATATTTATGTGTATAAAAAGATGGACAACTCCTGAGGCAGGATACCTAAGGAGACCTCCACATGCATAAGTGTCCACACCTGCACACACACACACACACATACACACACACACACACACACAGAGAGAGAGAGAGAGAGAGAGAGAGACAGAGACAGAGACAGAGACAGAGAGAGGAGATGATAGATAGATAGATAGATAGATAGATAGATAGATAGATAGATAGATAGATAGGGAAATGTCCAGCCCCAAATATCAATATTTCTGATGTTGAAGAATCACAGTGTAAAACAAACAGGGAGAGTGGTTTGCACTTTTGATTCTGCCATGATGAGTCTCACCATCTTCTGGGTCCTGTTTCCATAGAACACTGTTGTGGACTGCCAGTTCTTCAGGATGGAGCCATGAAAACCATAGTAAAGTACTGAGGAGCAGCCATGGAACAGAGCAATGGCTGACTTTAATAAATTAACCTCAACTTCACCCAAGCCTCTTCCTCCTGCACTATAAACCACAAAATGTTCTTGAACATATTCTGTGTTTTAATTACACTTTCAGAGCATATAGGGATTTATGAATTAAGGAGCAGTAAAATGAAATCGATTTTCCCATACATGTAGAAAGATGTGGGGCCTAACGTATATTATAATTAGAGCCATTGAGAGCTATTGTAGAATGTTTTTTAAAGACAGCAAAGTCTTCAACTGCACCAAACTAGCCTTTCCCATTTTTTTGTTTTTCATTTTTAACATGGAATAATTTTAAACATCTTTCTAAGTCTTGGATTTGGTAAGTCGCTAAAGACAGTAGTAATAACCTTGGTCCTTGAAGGAAACTTCTTGGTGCTTTGATACAAAGCTCTTGGAATTAGAAAGGCGATCTCAGAGGTTTCCATCCATTGTATTTCTAAATTGATGTCCTCAGACTTCTGATGGATGATGCAGATGTGTGGGAACATTTCAGTGCCGGCCAAGCAGAAGCAAAAGTCAAAAAGCATTTGTTCCTTTCCTCTTCTCTGACTCTAATGTTGTGGAAGAAGTGTGTGCGAAGGGCTCCTGTGACTTTCAGACATTTCCAGTGTGACAGATAGGGCAGTGCTCTTTCCTTGAGAAGTCCGGTGAGTACCAGGGCTGAGCTGGCACCAACCTTTGCTTTCAGTGTTGACAGTGTTCTTGGCATGTGGCACCCTCCCTGTCTGCCTGAGCCATCACCCTGTGGCATCCATCATCCAAAGAGACCCCTGCGGGCCTATGCCAAGCTTCTGATGCCCCTCTGCTTCTCTCTCTCCTCTTGGGTGCACAATTGACATTTATACGCACTTAGAGTTCAACATTCTTTTTCTCTCCTCCCACACAAAGCTGTTGAAAGAAAAATCTTGTGGCTTGGGGAACTCTGCAGCTGAGTTAGGACTTCTGATCCTTGGCCCAGATTGAGAGATGAAAGACTCTACTTCTCATTGGCAAGAAGCTGGACTATGGGAAGAGGGCCGGGGTGCTCAGGTGCTGGGCTCTTAATTCTGGCTTGGAACTCAAGGCCATGAGCATACTCTGAACTCCAACTCAGCTATCTCACAACTGCTGCCTAGCTGCAACCTGCTTTTAATAAGCTTGGGATTAGAAAACAAATCCTGCTTTTGAATCTGAGCTGGAATTCCCTAAAGACAAGACATGACTGAGGGTGTCATAATCAATTCTAAGTCGTAGCTTCTAGTACAGAGCCCAGAGCACAGTGGATAAACACAAAAATATGTTTTCAAGGGACAAATGGCAGGCCAAGTGCCTCTTAGACAGTTAACTGCTAACCTTCACTTTTGGTGTTGACGGTCTTGGGGTGGGCTGATTGCACCCTTCTTGTTGGTCCCAGACATCGCACTGTGTTATCCAGGCACCCGAAATATCTGTAAAAGGCAGAAAGGCAGAATCGGTAGGTCTGAGCCTTGGAGGACTCACTTAACAGGCCTATCATGTCATCATATCTATGATTCTGTATGCTATCCATCATTCTTTGGTAAGTTGCCAATGCAGAAAGAGAGGTCTGTGCCCTAGTCATAGTGACAGGAATACTAGTTCGCTTGCTGCTCTGATATGGTACCGACCAAAACTTACTTAGGGGAGAAGGTTACAGTCTATCATTGAGGAAAGCTGGGGCATGAACTCAAGCAGATCTTGGAGGCAGGAACGGAAGCAGAGACTACAAAGGAGCACGGCTTCTTAGCTTGCTCCAGTCTCACATCCCACCGTCTTTCTCACATAGCCCAGGCCCATCTAGACTAAGGACGGCATTATCCACGGTGAACTGGGCATTTCTACATCAATTACCAAGTAAGAAAATTTCCCACAGGCGTGCCAATCTGATAGAAGCACTCCCTCAGTCAAGGTTCTCTCTTTCTAGATGTGTCTTGTTGCTAGCCAAGATTTGCCAAATAAAGGTTGTCTTTTAGGTTTAGAGGATAGGTACTATGCCAGGAGGAATCCCAGGCTGAGTTTGAGAAGGAGTTGTAGGCAAAGCCTCATATTGCTTTCTCCCTGAGTGAATGTTGACTGAAGAGCCACCCACTAAGTTTATTTATTTATTTTTTGGTATCAAAGCACTCCAAATTTTGGGGGCCCAAAGCCATGACTGGTTGGCAGGTTTGGTGGTGTACTTCAACTAAGCTGGCTGGGGGAATCTTTGCCTCATGACTGACTCTTCCTCCTGGAACCTGTAGGCCATGGAGGCTGTTTCTTCTCACACATAAAAGAATGGGTGTGTCCTGTGTCTGTTGCTGCCTGATGTCTCAGATTCACTGGCTGAAACAAGTTGCATGGCCATTCCCACTGCTGATAGTCAGTGTTCTGTTGCGTATAAGCCCTCTTGTCTGTAAGCTTTGTACACTATTCCTTTTACTGTCCCCTTACTGTGAATGAACAACAGCCATGAGAACAAACAGCAATGAAAGACCTCACAAAGACTTGACTTGCTTGTGATGAGCTGAGTGATCTCGGTTTGGTTATGAGCACATGCCTAAGCAAGCAGCTCTGTTCTTTGGAAGGATATAAATCATGGATCTTGGGAAATCTCTAAGTCTAATGACAGCCTTGCTTTCTCTCTACAGGTGATGGACCACATAGACACAAATACAATAACCAGAGTGTAGTGTCAGGAGTGTCAATGGCTGGGAAGCCCACCTGTGAACTGTGCTTCCTAGATTTTGTGAATTGAACAGCTTTGTTCCAGCACAGCCTTCCACCATGAAGTTCTGCCTCTCTACAGGCCAGAAACAATGGCGCCAACCACTGGCCAACACCTGTGAAACTGTGAGTCAAAAGAAACCCCTTCTCCCTCAAGTTGTTTTATTTCAGATGCTTACCACATAGAGGTGCAGAAGCTAATATAGACTATTAACGTCAAAGAGCTATAGAATGTGTTTATCAGCCACACCATTACTATTTAATTATTATTAAACTCTCATAGTCCCAGACTGTGAATGTGACTCAATTAGAAGATTGCTTTCCCAGCATGTATAGAACCTTGTGTTCCATTCCAGCACCACATAAAATCAGGCATGGTACTATATACTTGTAATACTAGTACTTGAATGGTGGAGGCAGGAAGATTGGCTATATAGCAAGTTCAAGTCTAGCCTGTTTAAAAACGTTAAACTCTGTTTAAAAAGTTGCTTTATCAAAAGAAGGAAGGAAGGAAGGAAGGAAAGAAAGGGTGAGGGAGGGAATGAGAAGTTACCATCATCTACCTGTAGATCAATATGACAGCTCAGGGATGTCTGTCTGAGAGCACCTGGTCTCAGTTCCTCTGTGTAGAAGGACAAAGAACGTGAGCTAGGCTCTAGTTATCCTAAGGGCCTTATGGAGAACACATTGATCTCAAATGCCCTTGAAATTCAAGTCTAACTGACAATTGACCTTAAAAAAACTTCTGGTTGGTGATACTAAATAGGCCTTTTCATTCCAAATAATAGAACTTTATTATTATTTAAAAAAAAAATACCAACAAGGGACCAAATAACATCATTGGAAGTAAAAGAGTCCCCTGAAGAAAAATCTTTGAGATAAGACAAGATACTTAGAAAAGAGGATGATGCCATTTCAAAGCTATGCAAGACAACACGTGGCTAAAGACCCAGATGATATCACCAAAGCTGAACTGATGGTGTCTTGGATAACATCTTGTGGAATCTCTGAGGAAAGACAGGGAGGAAGAGAAATGGGGAGAGGTAGGAGGAATATTCTAGAATTACAGAGCCAGCCTGACCTAGACAAGTGGGTGAACAAGAGGTGAAAAACACATTAGGTCTAGAAAAAGGGCAGGAGCATTGAACTGGGGAAAGGTGACATTTGAAAGTTTCCAGGGGTTGGTATCGGGAATGAATGCATCTGATTTAAACACTGAGAGAATCCAACTTCAGTGCGTGTGTGTTGGCGAGGAAGTGGAGACGTGACTGTTGTAAGTACTGTATCTTCCAACTACGGTCAAGGTTCACAGATGGACGAGTAGACATTCTGTGAAGGCCCACAGCTTACCTCTCCTTCACTGGCTACTGGCTACATGACCTTGGGCAAGTTGCTTAACATCTCTGAAACTTGGTTGTAGAAGACAGTGGATTCTAACCATGCCTTTCCAGAGCTGCAATAGAGCTGCCGGCTGAGTGTAAACTATAACAGCAAGCACACCATCAGTACTGAGTATTGACCATTATTCTTATGTACTGAGCTTAGTGTGTGTTAGCCAAATATTTTTAGCTAAAATGTCTAATCTGCATTAAGAAGAGAATCGCTTAAATGAGTTTCAGATAGTTAGGTTCAAAAGCTGTACAAGATCGTCTTGCATCTCTCTCCGGGCAGCCACCTGCCGACCTCCATCTCTCTCCCTCCTGTTGGATCCTCTTCTCTGTCCCTATCCTTTACTCCTCCATCTCTTTTCACCTACCTCCTCATTTCCTTCTCTGTATGTCTCCAATCACTTCTTTTTTATCTCTACATTGGTCAACATCAATCCTTTTACCTCTTTCCATCTCTCCATTTCTCTTAATCCATTTCTTGATTTCTCTCTTCTCCTCTCCTTCCCCCTTCCCCTGCCCCTCCCCCTCCTCCTCCTTCTCTTCTTCCCTTATTCCCTTCCCCCTCTTCCCATCCATCCTTCACTCCATTTTCTCCCTTTCCGTTCCTAGGTTTGGATTTCTGGTGTGGGTGTTTTTTTCTTTTAAGTCAAGCAATTTCTTTCTGTGCAGGATTAAGATGACCCCTGCTATCTTCAGACATAACTATCCCATAATGTTGTAAAATCTCAAAGCTTTTCTTTCATTGCAGCTAGCATACTCTACTGAAAGTCAAATCATCCAAGGAAGCATTTCATGATAATAGTAGCCTGTTCCTGTTCAATTTCCTCCTCCAGAGCCATAACTTAGAACTTTACAGCTGATTATCTTTGTATTTATCTCTGAACAACATAGTGCAGTTTGAGTTTTCATTTTTCAAAATTATATCTTGAGTTTACTTTATAGAAATTAGTCAATCTACTTTACCAGACACATGCTCATGCTTGAAATAACTTTCAGTACAGTTAAGTTACTTTTGGGTTCAAAGACCCCATGGTAATCACGCCATTGTAATAACCGTGCACACAGCCTCCCACCTGAGTTGGGCAGTTGGCTTACCATTTTCCTTCACGTGTGACATCATTTCCCCTAGAGTGCACATATAGCTCTCTTTTTCGTTTGCCTAGTTTTCTATGGACTCATCACTAACCCAATACCCAATTCTCCAGTGTTCTAATTCTTCCTAGAAAATATTTAGTCGTTCTCTGGCTTTTGTCTTCTTGTAGAAGTCTCCTTCAGAGCCAAACTCACCCCAATGTGTTTGTGGTCCTCCAGCTCTGGTGTATAGATAGAATAGGGACTGTTCTTGATTGCTGTCTGGGAATTTCCTTCGTCTCCTGTGTTCATCTCCTAGCTGTGTCCACCGTCTTCTTTCCTTTGTAGTTTTACGCACTTTGGTGGAACACATCCTGAAGTAGCTTTCTGAAAGAAGGTTTATGGGAAGTATTATTTTGAGACCTATACATAGGAAAATATTTATCATAGCCTTATAGTTAACAAAGGGGAATATATTCTGGTAATTTTTGAATTATTGAATTCCAATTCTAAATTGGAAATAATAGTTGGAAATTCTTCCAGAATTCTAAAAGCGTTGTTTCACTGTCTTCTAAGTTCTCATGTTATTTTGAGAAATTTAGAAGTATTCATGAATCGAGTCTTTGTAGATAATCTAGAAGCTAATTGGACCCAATTTTCTGAAATTTGATGGTGGTGTGCTTCGGGATCGGCTGAGGTTTATTCATTCTGCTAGGCAATGCTGGGTCCTGTCCACCTGGACAGCTATGGGAGAAATACTCTTAGATATTTTATTCACAGTTTTCTGCTTCTCCGTTCCTTCTCTCTTTTTTCCCTAGAATTTCTAGCACGTCTGTGTGGAATCGCGTTGGTCTTATTCTTTCAGCATCCCAAACCTCCCCCTTTGTCTTTTTTTTTTTTTAAATCTAATGTCTGGGAGAGTTATTTAATGTTCTCTCTCAATACTTATTAGTTTTCTATAGTTTTAACTTTCATTAGATAATTTGTAACGTGCAGTTTTCCTTTTAGATAGCTTTCTTCTCTTGTTCCATAGATACACTGTATTCTGTTTTCTTTCTGAGAATATTAAGTTGTTCGCTTTTTAAGTTTTCTCTCCTTTACATTTTTCATACTTGTTTCTTTCATTACTTTACAATTTTTCATATTACTGTAGACTTCTCTTTCATCCTTTCCCTTCTGACTGTGGTACAGCTCTGTACATATCCCTTATTTATTGTACTTGTGTCTTGGTCATGTGTGTATATTTAATAAGATCAGGTACCAAAAACATTCACAAAAGAATTTTGTGTTACCAGCATTTGTGTCCCCTGCAGCAGTATATTGCAGTCAGCTGAGATGATTTTGCTAAGAATTCCTGAGGTTCCTAAATCTCCAGCCTTTCACTTTTGTCCTGGGCACATCTGCCCGGGGGCTCTTCAGAAGGGGTCTTCTGTTCCAAGCTTTGATGGCGAGGGGCCATCTGGAAGTGTGCTGGGAGCTGACCTGCATCAGAGGCAGATCCAGGGGTTATGGTATCAAGGTGTGCCTTTGTTTTTAGGACTCCACTATATCTGATCCACTCAGGAGACCTCTGTTTAGCTTCTCCTTAGAACAGTGGTTCTCAATCTTCTTCATGCTGCAACTCTTTAATATACTTCCTCATGTTGTGGTGAACCCCGCAACCATAAAATTATTTTTGTTGCTACTTCGTAACTGCCATTTTACTATTCATATGAACTACAATGTAAATATCTGATATGGAGATGGTCTTAGGCGACCCCTGTGAAAGGGTTGCTCAATCCCCAAAGGGGTTGTGACCCATAGGTTGAGAACTGCTGTCTTAGCAGAAACCACTTATCTCCTGCTAAGTCCAAGAAGAAAGGAAGCAATGTGTCATTTAAATGATCGTTAAACACATGTCTACTGGCCTTCCTTCTGGTGCTGCCTTTAACATGTAAAGACCCTCAGCACTAAGCACAGCAGAGTCTGTTAAGAGTCTGTCAGCAGGCACCTCCCAGATCTAGCTATTTCACTCCCCATCAGTTAACAAATATTGCCATTGGATAGAACCTCTTTCTTCCCTGTTCTAGGGTGTGTGCATGCATGTGCATCTCTTAGTCCCTCAATGTCTGCATGATGTCCTCAAAAGAACTCTCAACAGCAGTGTTTGGAACACCTGCGCCAGGTCTCCGGCTTCGCACTAGTCCTGTGATCTGAGTTCTCTCAGGAGCTGGGTCGCCTCCTTGTCCTTGTAGTAGTCAGACTGTGATTATGTGATTGACAGTTGCCTGAAAGTCATACAGAGGGACATTTCCCAAGAGAAAGGGGTGAATGTAGCTGTGACAAGTAGCTATGTCCCAGACTCAGGTCAGGGTAGCTTTGCTCTTCAGTTGCTTGGTGTGTGTGTGTGTTGTGCATGTGAACATTTATGTACCGTGCATGTGTAAGTCTGAGGTTACTCATTTACTGTCTACCTTGTGTTTGGAACAGGGTCTTTCATTGTCCAGAGGCTCACTGACTAGCCTAGATTGGCTTGGCAGTGAGCTCCAGGGTTCTGCCTGAAACCAGTTCACCAGCAATGGAGTCACAAATGTTCACCACTGCACCCATTTTTCATGTGCTTGCTAGGAATCCAAACGCGGGTCCTTTTCTTGTGTGGCAAGCACTTTGGCAGCTTAGCCATCTCCCAAGCCTTTCAATTGTAATTAAAAATGTTGGCATAGCTTTAGAAGCAGCAGCAGGAGCATCTCCCTTGGTGTTTTCCTCTGCTGTGGTCCTCAGCAACATCCTAACTATTCAATGCCCCAGAAACAACTTCTTAACACCGTCACCCACTGATGTGTAGGGGCAGCCAGGCTCCAGGACAGTATCTGTCCCCTAGAGAGAAAAAGAAGCCATGGATGTAGAGGCTCACAGAATTCTGGACCCAAGACTTGGTGAGTATCTACAGAAAAGGGTAGACATGGTGTCATTCCTTGACTTGGGGACCAGGAACAATGGATGTGCCATTTGTTTTGCTTTGACAGTTGAAGTCCTGAAGGAAGGAGATTGAGTATAGAGACTTGACCTGCCTGCATTATTTCTGTGGTCACTCTTGAGTCCCTCAGTGATTTCAGTTATACTGGACTCTGACATTCAAAGGTATACTGTCATCCTTCCTAAATGTTTAAACTCCCAGCTAAAGACAGTACTTTTTGTTCCTCTTGAGGCCCCTGGACACCCATGTCACAAGGAAGCGGTGTGGGGGATGAAGCCTTTGAAGGGCATTCTTAATGCCAAGCTTTGAATGAAGTCAACCCCTGGTAACTCAAGGACAGCTTACATCTTACTGTCCTTTTCCTACTTAACAAGAACAAAAGGCCGGACCAACGAGTCACACAGGATGGATCATGGTGACATTTTCACTTCTGAGCTTTTCTGATATAAAAGGGCTGACCAAAGAGGGTCGGACAGCAAGCGTGAGGAATTTGGCAATAAAAACCCATCTGCGCAGATCTCGGAAAATCCAAAATGATTCGGTAAAGTATCGCATATTATTTCTGCCAAGAGAAATATTGAATTTTTACATGTTCTTAAAACTTACATCTACTCGTGTGAGATTCAACCCAAGGTCCCGTCTTTTCCATTCTGCAGCTTGTTAAAATTCAACCTCATCTTAGTTCTGTCGCTGTCCACAGTGTACATGCTCTGGTGTCATCCAGTTCTCTCTTCCAAGGTAAGGCTTTTGCTGCTGTTTCCGATGGTGAATAGGAGGTTGGGATGGGGGTCTACCCAAAATCAAGGGAAGCTCGAGAAATATGTGACAGAAAAAGAATTTATTTTACTTTTAGACCTTTAGAGAAAAGTAAGTGTAAGCAATCATGAGATTAGTAAGACAGAAATTTACATGCGATGGTAGATAATTCTGGAATATAGTAATTTGTTGTGAATTATTTAAGGTTATATCCTTCATGAGGAAATGGCTATTTCAATATAAAACGTTCATATTTTGACCCATGACAATTTATTTATTCTATACCCATCCTCTCTTGAACATAGTAAATATTTTGGGATGAAATTGAACAAAAAAAACCACGGTGGTTATTTTCAGAAGCAGAAAATTTCCTAATTTTACGAAAATATGTTTCCCTCCTCCAACCAGATGAAGAAGGTAGGTAACATGTTAGATTCCAATGAAACATGGCCTAAAATATTTATTTATGTATTTATTAAAAAATATCAGTGGAGACCCTAACTACATTCCCTGAGCTGCTCAAGATATTCGGAGAAATAATCACCCTTCTTTAGGTGCTTCTATCCCTCCTATGTCGTCTGTCCTTGATGTGTCAGTGTGCTTACAATATTAAAATATCTTTGGCTGTTGGTGGCACTGTGAACTTTAACCTTTCTTCACTAAAATTGAACCTGCCATGGTGTAATTTCCGAGTTCTCCTTACTTTGAGGAACTAGCTTTAAAATAAGAGAGGTCACAGAAATTCCAAGTGGCCAAGGCTTCGAGCACCGTGATGTAGTTCTTTAAAGAACTGGCCTTCTCATTGATCTTCACATCTGTCATTTTTCTATTTCCCGTTTACTTAGCGCGCTTCTCTTCTGCCTGTCTCTCTCCTACGAGCATTCAACAACAATTTACCCATTGATCCTATAAGACACGGCATTGATCAAGTTGGTGACTCACAACCCATAAATGGGCGTGTTTTCTCAAATGCCTTTCTGATTGCTTTCTATTCTTTGTCCCTAAAGGTTTGCTCACAGCACTTTTGAACAATAGGCACTTGTCTGTAGCTTTTTTCAAATTAAGAATTCTTTCTTCTGAAGTATGGCGAGACCTCCTGGGCCATAAGGCAGCGTTTCTCCTTCCTGTGTTGCCCGTATGTCTAGCTTTGCTCATGAGGATGCTGTTCTCATTACGGCCCCATCAGGCAGTAATGCTGTGGATGGTATTCATGGCAACTTGACTGTTTTGGGTGAGTGGTGATGCATTCTAATCACAGAGGGTCTCATCAGTGTATTCAGAGCTTCATGAAACCCATCAGCTAGGCAAGTGCACAGTGGTATCCTGAGGATGGGTTGGCCCAGCTGCCTTCAGATTGGCCAAGTACACTGAGGTCTTTTCAGGGATGACTTAAGGGTCTCATAACCAGAACTGGCACTTTTCTTTTGTAGTACAGAGGCGGTATCATGAGCGTCTCTGGAAAGAGTCAGTTGTTTCCTGTCTGCAATGACTCATAGGTCCCTCTCGCTGGAGATTTAAAATAGGCAGCATTTATCTATCATGTTAACACAGGGGGAAACACAGCGGTGTTAAACTCAGAATTTTTGATTGGTTTTTACCATAACCAATATTTATGAAATCATTTTTGACTACTCCCAGATCAAACAGAGAACAACAACAACAACACAGAGAAAGAGAGAGACAGAGACAGAGACAAAGACACGGATACACAGAGACAGACACAATGATAGAGACACAAAGAAAGACAGAAAAACAGAGATGGCCAGAAGGAAAAGGAGAAAGGGAAAAGGAAGGAGGGGGTGTATATCTTTCCCCCAGGGACATTGGGAAGGTTTGCTTGGGAGCTCTGAGTACTGAAAACAAGTCATTCACCTAGCCAGGACAAAGAATTCCAGGGAGTTTGATGCATTCCAAATTTCACCCCAACCCCCAAACAGAGTAACTCAAGGTAGACTTTCTCCTACACCTAACAGCAAAAGGTGTAAATTTTGCTTCGTGCTGTCTCTTCATTTTGAGTAAAACGCTTCACTTTTGTTCTATTGCTGGTGAGAAGCCAGGTCTTGGAGTCAGCTCTGGTGAACAGCTTCATCTACAAGTGTGTGGTCTCCTTACCTAGAGCCAGGGAGTCAGTAGTGCTGGCTTCACACAGCTCCTTTCTTTGCAGGACAAAATAAGAGGAGGCACAGAAAATTCGTCCCTCAGAGATGGTTTAAACAAGGTCGCTGCTTTTCAAGGATGGGATTTGGTTAGCACCTTGCCAGTTGTTAGGCTTCTTTTGAAACCACAGCAAGGGAGAGAGCTGGCAAGTGTCAGGAGCTTCCACCAGAGCCCCGGATCAGTGCTGGCAACCCAGATGCTATCTGCATTAAGTATATATTGTGTTTCAGCAACATTTCTCACCATTAAGAAGATGAGACATAGTGACTTCATAGCCATAAGATTTTGAAAAATCATTGCTGTTGAAATAAACTTTGAACCCAGAAACTGAATCTTCTCTCTCTTCCCCCATCTAAATCACCAGGTGCCTGGGAAACCTGATTACTTTCTCATCCTACTGAACAGCTGCCCAGCCAGGCTGGAGGGAAGTGACAGACTAGCTTTTCTAAAGCCAAATTTGGAGAAGACGTCGATGAAAAGGTCCTTTCGCAATGGAGTCGGCTCAGGGGTGAAAAAAACTTCATTTCGAAGAGCAAAGCAATGAATAAGTGTGCAAAGGACTCTGGGAATTAATCTCAAGCTATGTAGAGTGTGACTGATGTGCTAAAACCTGTCGTAATCTTGCCATGAGATGTTGCTTCCCTCCTCTTCCTCAGATATCTCTCTTCTCCTGACTCAGAGTAAATTAATTTTTTTTTTTTGGGGAAAATACAAATTTGTCTCAAACTTCCACCTGTGAGTGAAAAGCGATTTCTGTGCTTAGCTAGAAACTTCCCTGAATATGGAGGGGCACACTGGCTTTGATCTTGAATTGGCCACCATGTGGGGGTGTTTTTACTGCCTTATTAGTGTGTGCCTTCTCCTACTGTCTTACTGTGCTGTAGGAGCGAGTGCAGTGGCAGGCATATGCTATTGCTCCTTTAAAATACGATTTCCCCAGATGACTCGGCTGAGTCAATTCTTTCCGGTTGTGCTGCTTCTGTTTGTAAAAGAGCCTCGTGCGAGTCCAGCATGAAGGGGAATGGTGTAGTTAGAGGTATCAATCAATGAATCGGTTCCTGCAACAAGTAATCCCCAGATCCTCTGGGTCTGTTTATTTTCTCCTCTTTCTGGCCCCAAATACATATAAATATGGCTCGTTGTTTTGCTTTGGAAATTTTGTTTTGTCTTGATTTTTTAAATATGAAATGCTGCCAGTCACAATGATGATACCAAAGAGTTGGCTGGTGCTTGTGTGGTAAGGGGTACATTTCCCAAAACCTGGCTGGTGGGTGATCCTCACCCACCCCTGCGCCTGCCAGGTCAGGTCCTACACTCTTCCAGGGAGATTCTTGAAATTGGTGCTAAAAAAAAAAAAAAAAAAAAGGACAATACAGAACTGGGAAGGTGGTGTCGGCTCAATGGGTGTAAAGCTGTTTATACAAACATGGGGATTGAGATCTGGATCCCCAAAATCTATATAAAAAGCCAAAAGGTGGTAATGCATGCTTGTAACATTAGCGCTGAGGAGGCAGAGGCAGAAGGATAACTGGAGCTTGCTGGCCAGGGAGTCTAGTCAGATGTGTGAGTTCCAGGTTCAGTGAGAGACCCTGCCTCAAAAAATAAGGTGGAGAGCAAGAGGAAGAAACCCAGTGTTGACTTCTCACCTCCATAGGTGCATGCATGTACACACATATGTGTATCCACACACATGAACATGTACAGGCTTTCTCTGTCTCCCTGTCTCTCTCTGTCTCTCTCTGTCTCTGTCTCTCTCTCTCTCTCTCTCACACACACACACACACACACACACACAAACATGTGCATATACATCAAACTCTGGAACACGCTGCACGTGTTTTCTGAATGCCTCCCACAGATTCCACATGGCCAGCTTTGAAAGTCAAAGAAGGACATTGTCCTCGGTCACCAGCTTCAGCTAGAAAACAGTCTTCAGGAAGCAGAGCTCACAATGAGCAGGTCGCACTGTGGCCAGGCAGGTCTGTTCAACCTGCTGTCCATGTGTAGACAGGTCTAAGAACTCACCTGCAAACACGAGGCTTTGCAAAGCCTTCTGGTGCTTGCCCTTGCCTGTCATAAAGACGCATTCACTGTACTCTTGCTGTCCAGATTCACGGGAGATAGTTCAGAATGGAGTCTCATAATGATGTGCGCACCTGCTAAAGGGCCTCTAAGGTTCCGGGAGCCTCAGAGAGACACTTTTGGGAAACACAGAAGAAGCATCCAAGAATGGAAGGTCTCCCGTGCTGCTGTGCGCACCCACCTGAGACCAACTGTCCCTTGTCTTCTCCCAGCAACTGTGTCCTTCTTGTAGATCTGATGGTATGAGGACTGTGCCCTCCCACAATGCCTATCTGCTCCAAGCTTCACATCATTCAGTGACCTCTCAATTCCAGTGCCTAATGCCTAGGCCTTCACCTTTGAGTTCCTTTTGGGAGTAGGTATCCACTGCTGATCCCTTCCATACAGCCAGCTGTGCATGGTCCCCTGTCTAAGTGCAGTGCCAGGGCAGACTCAGAGAAGGACCACCAGGGAGGAGAACAGCATTACACACACTGCTATGGCACTGGCTGTGCTCTCCTTTGGTTCCTTGGATAGAAGAAGACACCATTGCCTTTTGGGCTGTGGTTTTGTTTACCACACATCACACGTTATAAAGAAGACAGATGAAGTATCTGATAATTTGAAACACTCATTTTTTGGATTTATTTTTATTTATGAATAAGTGTATGTCTCTGTAGGTGTGTGTGTACAAGTGAGGGGTACTTCAGAGGCCTGAGGGGACAACAGATCTGGAGCTGTAGTTTTAGACCTTTGTGAGCTGAACCCAACTCTGGTTCTTTGCAAGAGCAGTAAGTAATCTTACTTACCAAGGATCATCATTCCAGCCCCAATTTTGAAACATTCCTAGAAAATCTATACTCACTTTCTAAGGTCATCTCCCTCTCCTCATTCCTGTCCCCCAAAATACATACATACATAACAAACTCTTACACCCCTGCTACAGACCTCATGCACAAACATATATACCACGTACACATACAAACACCACATGAATGCACACATATTACATATACATGCACACATATCACACACACAACGCATACATATACATATCACACAATACTCACACATACACCATACACACTACACACATAACACACACACACACACACACACACACACACATAGTTGAAGCCAGGACTAACCTAGCGTCAAAGGCACAGCTTTGGGTTTTGCTATGGTCATGGCCTATGATTATCCCTGGGACAAGGAAGGGCTGTGCAGAGAGTGACGGTAAGAGGAAACAGAGCTAGCACACACAAGATTGGTCCCCTCGCTGACCCCTCACCTGTCCATGCACCTGGAGCCCACTCAGTCTCAACCACAATGGCGTCCACAGTCTGCTGCCCCAGGCTTCCTCCAGCCAGCAGCTGTGTGAGGGTGGCACCAGCCCATGGTTGGCTCTCCAGACCTTCAGTCAACATTTCCACTCTCAAGATACATGGGACAGAAGCCAGAAACCTCCTTACAGGCAGTGAAAGGAAGCAGTAGCCTGAGGCATGTTAGGACCTGGTGTGTGTCCCTGGAACCATCTTGCCTAGTCCCCTTTTGTATCAGTTCCCCTTCCTTCCGGGGCCCCAGAACAGACTGACACCATTGAGATTTTTGGAAGATTTCCGAAACAGTAAACAAAACCTACAAAGCGTATACAACTCTTTTTAGATGGAGAGAATGGCTGTTCCCTAGTTCACCATCAATGAGTATGGATGGGAGGGAGTGCAGCTGGCACTAACCCTTTGTCTTTGCCCTTTGTCTTCTGTCACTGAGTCTGAGGTGGCGGCTTTAGAAACCTAAGCCCCTGGTCAGTGGCAGCTCTGCTCTCTACACCTGGACACAGCCAGGGATCTGCCCTCAGTGACGGCCACAGGCTCTGAAGCACCCCAGATGGTCACCATGGCTTCCGATGGCCACGATGGGAAGTGCTCCCCGTAAAATGTGGAAAGCCTGTCAGGGAGCTGGGTGCTTTGTGTCTCCCTGGAATTATCGATGGGGAAGCTAATGAGAGAACCTGATGGGAGATATTTACAGCCCCATGGCAGGAAGCAGATGGCTGCATTGATGTGCGGCCTGGATGAGGCACCTTGTATGTGAGAAAGGAAAGGCTGATCATAAGGAGGCTTCCCAATTTTCTATTATTTGCATTTATATGGGTTGGTTGGAATAATAAAACACCAAAAACATAATTGGAAAATTTCCTTTCCCATTTCTGATTGTAAAATATTTAAACCTTTGTGAGGGGGGAAACTATGAAAAAATGTTTTACTATTGAAGGATCAGAGGAGATTGCACACGAGCAGACAGGGAAGTTTTCTTTCCAGAGAAAAGTCATACACTTCTTGCCCAGATCTCTGCAATGAAGTGTTTTAGGTAAAATATTATTTTGAGTTACTGGAGAGGTGGTTGAGGAAGGCGACCCAAACACAGTGAACTGTCCACTACTCTGAAAGCTGTAAGCACTGGGGTGTAGCCTGATGGGATGCGGTGGAGATAAGATGGTACCAGTGACCCTTCACCCCCCTTCACTGAGGGTGTGGGTGGAGACCTGCACTTCGGTTTGTCTAGCTGGAGGCACCGGAAGCCTCAGAACACACAAACATCTCACAGGATGAGTGAGTAGTTATTCATTTCCCTCTGCCTTACCTGAACAGGTCTGAGTCTCATGTTCTACTGGTGAATTTTAGTGGATTGAAAGGACAAGAGCCAGCAGGAGCCGAAGTTACCTGGCGAAAGAGCTTGCTGGTGTGGAGTTAAGCACAGGGAGGCGAGGAAGACAACATAGCCAAGAACCCCTGACCCCACAGGCTGCCCCCAAAGCCCATGGCCACACTTCCTCAGTTTTACCACCTCACCCAAGCTTCTAGAATTCTCCTAACATGGAGTTTCCCCAGCACAAGTCAGAGCTGGTATCACTTGGCTTACCAGGTTGTTTGTCATTTTCTGATCAGTCTATTTGCTCCAAAGTATTTGCCGAGCTTGTTCTGTACCGAGACAGTGGGAATGCAGAGGTAAAGAGAAGAAACCAAAACTCTAGGATGAAGTGGAGGCATGTTCAACATACTTGTGAAACAGCACGAGGAAGGTGCTCCCTGTAAAACAGACAAACTGGCAGCAATCTGTCAGGGAAACTGATATTTCTTATGCATCTTATATTATTCCTAGGGAAGCTAATTTAATAGATCAATGGGCATTCTTTAACATGTACATATACATAGACTATATACAATGCATACATGAAATAGTACATATATTCAGGTAGCCTATGTATTTCATTATTTTCAATGATGTAGATGTAGGTGGTATCTTAGATGATGGTAAAAGGGAGCAGTGGGGCTGACAGAGGAGGATTGTGGGATAGGAGCAGGAGAGCAGTTTCGGATACAGTTGTTAAGGAAGATGCTGCCATAGATCAGAGCATAGAAAGAAGCCCGAAGGGTAAGAGGCTCTCTGAAGGGTCTTGTAAGACGTTTGCCTTTTCTGAGTGGTATAAGAAAGCGGTGGAAAGTTTCCAGCAGATCTGTATCTTTTGGTGTTGGTGACTTTATGCATGTGAGACATAAAACAGTCTTAGAGCCCAGCAATTATCAACTTGTGGGTCGCAATCCCTTTAGGGGGCCAAGCAACGCTTTCACAGGGGTTGCCTAAAATCATTTGCATGTCAGATATTTACATTGCGACTCATAATTGTAGCAAAATTAGAGTTATGAAGTAGCAACAAAGGTAATTTTATGGTTGGTATGGTCACCACAGCATGAGGAACTGTATTAAAGGGCCACAGCATTAGAGAGGTTGAGAACCACTGCTGTAGTCAGTTTTAAGAAAGGTAGCAATTATTCTCTGCAGGAAGGACACCTAGTGACACAGACTCCCTTTCCTCCACACCTGCTCCCTTGTTCTGTCCTCAGAAATAGCCAAGCTGGTGGGAGATTTTGCTTGTTTGCTTGTTTTTATACAGGGTCACACTGTATATCCCAGGCTGGCTGGCTTGGAAGCTGCTGTGTAGACCAGGCTGTCCTCGAACTCACAGGGATTCAACTGCCTCTACCTCCTGGGTGCTGTTATTAAAGGTATGTGTTACCACAGCTGGCAGACACAGTCCAGCTGTGATATGACTGACCTGTCAGGCCCTGAGCAGGGACAGTGGGCAGTATCCAAGGTGCTGAGGGCATTTGGAATAACAGAGGAATTCCTGACCTCTCCTCTCTCCTATTCCCCCTCCTCCCACTTCCACTCTTCCTGCTTTTCCTCTGACTCTCCCAGACTCTGGGATGACTGCATTATTCCTGCAGAGTTCCATATCTTTTTACTATCATGGGCTGTAAGGAAAAGCTGGCTTCAGGTAGGGGACAATGGGGACAGGGTAAAGAATAGAAAAAGCAGAAAAGACAGTGAGGGCACAGTAGGAGGTGAAGACATACTGGGAGGTCCAGGATGCATTATCCAGGATAAAATGTATCTCCTGAGGAGGCCCCAGAGGAGCAAGTGGAAAACGGCTGGATCTGGCTTGAAATCAAACATCAGGAGTTACAGAGCAGTGTCCTATGCTCTGAAATGGCTACAAGGCTCCTGGAGAAGACAGCCTACAGGGAGTCGGAGCTCTGTGCTCCTGTCCACAGTGCGACTTTGCACATCCTTGGGCAAGCAGTTCGGTAATTATCAGAGTGACTTACGGTCACTGCCAAGAAATGACATTAGTCCGAGCCTTGCTTCCTGCCACCGTGATGGAAAACCTCCAGGTACATAAAAGAATTATGGGTTATGGCTCTTTTATAGTCTTGAAGTGAGATGTGCAGCTCAAGCTGAGTTCTCTCCTAGGCTCCCCTGGGACGTGCGACAACAGATAGCATGTGAGTCTCAGGGTCCTCACCTTTCCTGGGTTTAGAAGCACTGACTTTGCAGCCAGGCACACCCAAGCCCAAATGGCGTTCACTTAGCAAACCACAGGCAGGTTCCTAGATTTTTCCAGCCTTAGTTTCCTTATTTGTAAAAATATAAGCCAAAATGACATCACAATAGGATTACAGAAAGGGAAAAGCCAAATAAGAGGAGCATCACTGATCAGCCTGGACTGCTGTTGACGAAAAGAAATGGGTGTCTAACGTAACAATTATAAACGACATTGGTGGGGAACTGGGAGCAGATAGTAGTTGTCGACGATGGGCACGCAAAGTGGATATTATCCCAAATATTGCCCCAAGGGAAGTCCTAACCTAATATGCTGCCAGTATGCCTGAGTCCCAATGGAAAAGCCCTGCATTCTTTAGAAATCATAGATTAATTGAAGCTTACTGAGGCAAAAGGCAGAATTAGTTGATGGTCAGGTTGTTTCTAGCCGTACAGATCCTCATCTCAGTCAGCACAAGGAGAGCCAATCTCTATGGCAACTGGTTCAAAACAATAAGGGCATGGTCAATAACTGGCAGTACTGCCAGTTTGGTTTCCAACCAAATATGCACTCTGATTACCCCAAGCTAGCCCACTTCTGCAAGCTAGCCCACTTCTGGTTCCTTCATACCAATGCTCTCCATCTAGAGTGCCCTGAGGCCCCCCTCCCCCATTTCAGCCTCACTCCCCTGCCTGCCTTTGAGTATCTACCAGGCAAGACATGATGTTGATGCTCTGCCATGGGTGTTTCAGTGAATAGCTCCTGTTACTTTGTTTTGCAAGGGTTGGAGCTCTCTGTTTTTCACAATGGGGATAGTCAGAGTGGCACAGACCAAGGAAAACTTCACAGACACTCCACAGTCTCAAACAATCAAGAAATACTGGAGACTCTGGCTCTAGCATGTCTGTGGCACCGTAGTGTGGCCAGTCAGCCCACCAAGTCTCCCTCATAGTAGTGGGTGCAAGGATGAAGATGTGAAGCCTGGACTTCTGCTGAACATGTCAGAGAGAAAGATTCTTTTCTTCATTGGAGCTGTGAGAACAAGGGCAGCCATTTTTTATGACAAAAAGGTGAAAGTTTAGACCATGGGAGTAATACAGGAATACAGGGAGATAGCAGTCCCTGGAGGGATGGGCTGGAGCCCTGGGACCCTTCATACATAATATCTCATCTCCTCTTGTTTATTACTTGATGTGTCCCAGTGCCTTATCTTTTTAACTTGAACAGCTTTGAGCAGAGGGCTCTGAAGCTGACAAAGGGGAGTTTCCACAGCTCTGCTGCCTTTGAGAGAGCCCGATGGACCTTTATTTCTACTGAAGTCCTGTGCCAGCCTTGCCTCCAATGGCCTGGTCTCGCCTTTGATGTTCTGTACTATCTCAGCCACAGCACTTCCATTGCTCAGGGACCTGCCTCGGGCTGTTGTTTCACTAGAAGCATTACATAAAGGCTTCAACCGGCAAAATTAAGATGTAGTTGCCGTCTTCGTAGGTGGGAGTCTCCATCCTTTTCTCGGTGTGGAGGGAATACTAATATATTCCTAGGGCAGGAATGACTGTGGAAAGTCTCTGGAGTACACCACCTCCTGTGCACCCAGAGCACCTGCCTGCCAGCAGTCTGGAGCAAGAGCGGTAGTCAAGGCTGTGCGGCTTTGCTTTAAAACTCCCGCCAGAGGCTGGGTGGTCGATGCCTTTAATCCCAGCACTTGGGAGGCAGAGGCAGGCAGATCTCTATGAGTTTAAGGTCAGCCTGGTCTACAGAGTGAGTTCCAGGACAGTCAGACAGAGAAACCATGTCTCAGAAAACAAATAAAATAATTAAAAACAAAAACTCCTACCAGAGAGCAGGAAGAAGGCCCATTCCCAGGAGATCAGAATAGGACATTGGATGAGTGTCTTTAACTTGTTTACTTTGTGAGTGTACTCATAAAAAATATTAATCACTTCCATGTGAATAAGGATAGCGAAGAGCTTTCCCACACATATCAGAACTAATCTTTGTAATTCTGTGATACAGGTAGAGAAGTGTTTGCAATGTAGCTGGACTCCATAGAAATAAGCCAAGATACACAAGTAATTATTAATTAATATTCAGCCAAGATAAGCATGTTCTCACTTTCTGATTTATAGACAGTGTTATCACGCTGTATTTCAAGAGAATTATGCATGAACTTGCCATGGACAGCATGTCCAAGATCCCAGAAATTTCAAACTCTATAAGGACTTGAAAAAAGGCCAACATTAGTCATTAGTGATGTTCTCTCTCTCTCTCTGTCTCTCTCTGTTGAGACAGGGCTTCTCTGTTGTAACTCTGGCTCTCTGGCTGTCTTCCCTGATGTCACCATGCTCAATAAAGAGCCTTCAGTGAGGTCAAGGAGGAAGTTCCTCAGGGGCTGAACCACTCACTGAGCGGGACGCTTGTCAGTCCTGTCTCAGACAGACATCCTCATGGGTTTCATCCAGAGGACCCACTCTCCTTCTTCTCCTCTCTAACTGAAGCACTGCTTGACATGAGCTCTGGGAAACAAGTGACACCCCAGAGGATGTGATTGCTACTGGCTTCTGATCCTGGAGAAAGAACCATGAGGAACCCACATATCTTGTTGGGTTAGATGGGGTGGGGGGACAGCTTGAGGCTCCTGTGGTAGCAAGTCACAAGAGCAAAGCCACAGAACCTCAGGGATAAAACACTTGTCACAGGGATGGAGTTCTGAGTGTGAGTGGGCCTCTGAGAACCCTGGATGAGGTCTCGGCAACAGGGAGGCTCTCTGAGTGGAGAATGGGCCACCATTCTTCCTCAGTGTCACACCCTTTCTCCTTTCTGGATGAGCATCCCACACCTCAACACAGGGCCACTGTGAGCTCAGAGCCACCACAGCTGCTCAGGAGGAAGGGAACTCCACTTCCGGGTCCTTTCTGAGTGGGAATTTTGGTGGGAGAATCCTGGAGGGCCTTGCACTTTGACTGTTTCCAAGCTGCCCTTTTCTTTGAACATAGTGCTTGATGTGACAGAGCTCCTATACGAGCCACATGTGTGTCTGAACTACCCTCATGATTAGCAACTGTGAGGCCATTATGCTGATGGTCACCCTAAGGACACAGCCATGCAGAACACACTACTCCATGGAAGTCTCCTTCTAAGGGTGAATGTCCATGGCCTTTCCTTCATAGACAGGCTTCCTCTGAGTCTTTTGTAGTCTACAAGGCAATAAAACACCAGGAAGAGTTAGCAAGAAGGCTTTAAGACAACCCCCTGTTTTGATATCACATAGACTGGACTTAGCCTTCCAACCTGACCACTCATATGTCTAATAACAGTCCCTTAGTTCTTTAGAGAGAACAAGTGACCCGCGAGACAAGATGACAATGTTATCGTCACAATATTCCTGAGGTCATCCTCCTTGGCATGGATAATCTGTCCTTTTGAGGTAGAAGAGAGCCTAATGCCACTGGCCTGGAGGAACAGGTCTTCACCTGACTCCGAGGTGAGCGACAGTGGGCACATTCTGAGTGCTTCTCATTAAAACCTGTGATTAGGAAATCATCTAGGAATTCCACAGTCAAATATATCTTTCACAGGCTCGTTCTTATTCCTACATTTCCATATGACCCTCTTATTCCTTGACAGACACACATTTTATGCCAGCTTTTGGGCCCAATGCAAAGATACACCAACTGTAATTGATTTATTTAATAAGTGATACTCTTTATTTTGTGTCCTTGTTTACTACTTGGCTCCTACAAATGCATGAATGTTTTAACATTGTACTATTTAGTCTCAGAAACAACTATTACATAAAATGTTTAAATTTGAAAACTGCAGTCAAACATTATAAAAGAATATGAGACATTTCTTCTACCCTATAACCATTAGAAGGTTGACTTGTGAAGAGGAATGTCACACTATGTGTAAGGTATTTCTGATGTGACAGAAAGGCCATCAGTGACTTATTGCAACTTGACAGAGCCCAGATGCACTCCTTCCAAATAATGGCATCCAAAACAACTCTTCTTTAGCATGTGTGAATTATCAGGCACATCAATAAGATCATAATTCTGAAGAACTTCAGAACAGAATTCAAAGTGACCACAAACACATTGGAGAATGAGCCAGCCAGAAGAACACAGAACATGCCAATGATCAGTAGAATTCCATTTTCTCTGAAACAGGACAAAAGTTTCCTGTGGACAGAGTCTTTCTTGAATTCCCACTAACGTCCCAGCACTTACCATGATAAATGGAGACATTAACACTGACTGAATGAATAAGTTGCTTGCTTATGCATTGCTTTATTTTTTAAGAACAGATTAATTAAGAATGAGTAGAGAAAACATTTCTGAAGAATCTGAATAGACCATAAACTGTATAAATACACAACCTGAAAGTTAAGACGATTCCTAATGAAAACGTGAGTCATTCCTACGTGTGTTTAAAGGTGGTTTAAAAGAATATTTGAAAACCCATGAAGGAGCATTGATTAACTGCCCTTCATATTTATGTAAAACCAAATAAGAGTATATGAATTTAAGCATTAACTTAAGACAGTGGTTCTCAACCTTCCTAATGCTGGGATCCTTTAATACACTTCCACATATTGTGGTTTCCCTCAACTATAAAATTATTTTTGTTGCTACGTCATAACTATCATTTTGCTACTGTTATGAATCATAATGTAAATATCTGATATGCAGATGGTCTTATGAGACCCCTGTGAAAGGGTTGTTCGACACCCCAAAGGGATCATGACCCACAGGTTAAGAACCACTGGATTAAGATATTAGAGAGAGTGACATTCTGATGACACCGATTGATAAAACTTTATCTTCCCACTTAAAGGACTAAGATGCAACATATTATGTTTACAAATTCCAGAAACTTCACTAAAATGGTGTTGAAAATAAGTGTAAAACTCATAAGAAGAATGAGATACAAGAATGAGAGAAGTGGCAGCAGTAACAGTTTGGGGTCGGCAAAGATATAAAAGGGCCCGGTGACCAAACCCTTTCCATAAAACTTGACTCTATAGCATCAGGAAAGTGTGTACCTACAGCCCTCAAAAATGCCTACTGATTAATGCCATTAGATGCTTCTAGAAGAAGCTTAAGATGAGAGACCAAAGTAAGGAGTAATTTTAGGAGTCTACTTAAGTCTATTTAAGCAATCAGACCCAGAATCCCTCTCTCCTTCTAGATGGCCACCTCTTCCCCAGTCTCCTTGTGTGATACAAGATTTATTCTCTGTCAGTGATGAGTACAGACGAGCCAGACATGAATGAATACAGGGACACTCTACTGAAAACTTTAAGACCCTCTTTCAACTGCTTGCTCTCACTTAGTCCCTAGGAGGCTGGGATTTCCTGCCTCCACCCTTAGATATCTGGTGAGATCCAAACACCAAGGATCCCTCTTTGAGTAGTCAGCAGCTCATCCAATAGTGTGGCTCTTAAGTGTGACCTCCAAATATGTGTTAAATCACCCAGTCTGCTCTGTTGAGCCTCCTGTTTAACATAATCAAAGCAGAAAATATTAGGAGAGCTCTGAAAATAGCCTCTAGCATAGAAGACAAATACCAACACTTAATAGGGAAAACATTGGAGTAAGTAGAATTGTGCAGAAAGAGGAGAGCAATGTCCTAAGCCAAAATGAATAGAAAGCTCCTGATAACATTCACATAGATAAGCAAGTATAATGAAATGATGAAACAAGAACTGGATATTACAGAAAAGAAACATTTTAGAAACAATGGCATCCATGTGAAATTTTTGGCTTATGGCTGGATTCAAAACCATGGAAAGTGAAACAACAAAGAGAACTATGGTAGTTCTTTACAAAGAGAAAGGACAAGAAAAAAAATCACTAATAAAACAGCGTCATAAAATGACCAATAATGGAAGCGCATAAACTGCTAATTCAAAAGGATACACCCAGTAGCAGCACGATAGTTGGAAATTAGCTCTTCCAGTTTCATTTATGTTTGCTCTGATGGAATATATTGACAAAAAGCATCTTGGCAGAAGAAAGGTTAATTTTTGTTAATTGTTAACTGACCAACAATTCTGGATTACAGTCCATTATTGCAGGAAAGTGACAGTGGCAGGAGCTTGAGACAGCTGGTCATGTGGCATCTATAGTCATTAGCAGAGAGAAATTAAGTCACTCATGCTCCCTGCTGTTTGCTAGCTTTCTTCAGTCTTTGTAGTTCAGGGCTCAGCCTAGGGAATGATCCTGCTCACAGTGGGCTGGGTCTTCCTATATCAATTAACATAATCAAGACAGCATCCCAGAAAAATATCCAAAGACCAACATGATCCAGACAACTCTCCATTAAGACTCTTAACAGGCTCTTATAGGCTGTCTTTTCTGCCTTTCTTTCTTTCTCCCTTCCTCCCTTCCCTCTCTCATTTCTTCCATCCCTTCTTTCTAATAAGTTAGCTTTTAGTTTTGTCTTTGAATGATTTATAGGGAATGAGTTTGCCCACATTAGGCTGGGATTTAACATAACCAAGACAGTCTCTCACAGACCAACCTCATCTATACAATTTTCCATAAGAATTTTCCCAGGTAATTATAGTCTATGTCAATTTGGTAGTTTAAATCAATCAGCAGATAGACCTCACCAAATCCACTCAAATGGCATGAAATTTCAGAAACTTCATGGGAAAAATTGCTACAAGTTTCTAGGAGAGAAAATAAATGTCATTCAGAGGATCTAGAACCAGGCTTCAGTCTTCTCAATTATACCAATGGTTAGCTGAAAGCTGAGGAAGGTCTTTGTAATTCAAAAGGAAATTGCTTTCTGTAGGGAATTCTATACCCAGCCAAGCTATCAATAACCTGTGAGAATGAAGTAAAGATATTTTCCCACAAGCACAAGCTCAGAGATTCACTTCTTAGGCTTTTTTCTCAGGACTCTACAAATAGATGCAATTTACCTCCAAATAAAATCTGGATCAAGAAAGAGAAACACAGCATGAAGTATCAGGTGATAGAAGAAATCCAAGTGAGCAGAACCTGGGGAGATGGTGGAGGGAGAAGCCCTGCTGTGTGTGAGTGCCTGGAGAGGATATTAGAACACTAATAAGGTTTTGTGCTTGGATTAATGGTAAACACATAGAAAATCAGATGAATCAAAAAGAAAACAGTGCTAACTCCAGGAAAAGTAACAAGTATGCATGGAAATAAAAAGAACCTTATGACAGGTCTTACCTGTGAATGTTGTTACAAAAATCACAATGCATAAATAGTAAACAGCTCCTTAACCACAAAAATGCCCCAAACAGAAAAATCAAGAAGGAATATAAGTTTATCTTTGGAAATGTGAAGCTGAACATATTGATTCATATTATGTTCAACATATTGAACATAATGTGAAGGTGAACAAATTGATCAGCTGAAGGTGTTGAATGTGGTTAGGCTAGCCATTAATGAATTGGATTATTATTATTGCCCCTGGGAAGGAAAACAGGGGAAAGAGGCGGGAGCAGCTATTACTATAAGACAATGTATGTGGCTTTCAGCCCCTTTCAACTGCATTCTATGTAAAAGGACAAAACTAAAAGCTAACTGACTAGAAGGAAGGGAGGGAGTAAACGAGAGAAGGAAGAAAGGAGAGAGCAAGGGAAGGAAGAGGAAAGGAGGAATGGAGAAAAGAGATAGAAAGGGAGAGATGGAAGGGAGGAGGCAGGAAGGATGAGAAGAAAGGAAAGAAAGGGAGAGAGAGAAAAGAGAAGAAAGTAGAGAGGGAGGAATGGAGGGGGTAAGGAGAGAAAAGGAGGGAGGGAGGGAGAAGGAAATAATGGGAGGGAGAGAAGGAAGAATGAAGGGAGGCAGGAAAGGAGCAAGGAAGGGAGGGAGGGAATAAAAGATAAGACATTTCAGCTTCTGGACACACAGGTTTCACTGGGCTAACACGTTTTCAGTCCTGCAGAGGACTCTAGATGTGAGGTCACAGAGATTTCAGAGACAAGAGTATAGTACATTCCCCACCTCCTGTCCTCAGTGCTGGCCATAAGATTTTGCCTATTCTTGGGCTCCCCGAGATCACTCATTTACAAACCAAAAGAAAATTCTCCCAGTTCTGGCTGGGCTAAAGCAGACTTGTGTGAGGCCAGTCAATTATCACCACAGTGGCGTTAGCCCAGCTGTTCACACATTGCTGGTACACTTGAGAGGTCTACTTTATGTTTGCAGGATTTACAATTCAGATTAAAGGAGAATTCTACAACTATTTAGAACATACTTTAGAAGATACTCCTTTGATCTTCTCAAACCTTAGACACCTGTAGGATTGGCTGCCATGCCGGTGAGGAGCTTCCCAGGCAGCTGTGTGGACCCTTTGGAAGCAAATGTCCTTGGACCTCAGACTTTGTTGGAGATATGCTTGTCCTGTCCTGTCCCCTTGATTCTCTGTGGCAGGTACAGACATCTTCCCTTACTAACAGGGCATGTGGAAACCAGAGCAGCTAGTGGCAGGGGCGCTGATAATAGCCCCAGGCTGTGGGTTAAATTCTACATTCATTTTGAAAATTTACTCCATGGCTCTAAACTACAATTTTTCTTGCCTAAAAGATGTGAATTGTAACCTTCTTTCAGAGTTTCTTGAAAGGATTAGCCATGTCACTGAGGCTCAGTGTGACTGGGTCGAGCATTAATGAATTAAACTAATATATTATCTAGGAATTGCCTTGTCTCTGACTGGTAGCCACTGTCTTTCTCCCTCTGAAAAATGATGACTAATTCAGTGGATGACATGGTTCACCAGGACTCATTACACATTCTAATAGGACCAGTAATATAAGATGTAGAAAGAACAGGTAAGCTAGAAGGCCTAAAGAGGTCATCCAGCAGGGACACACAAGAGTAGAACAAAATCATTTCTAAGCTGTATTCCAAAAGTTCTTTGCCTATGGGAGGGGGGCAGTTTGAGCTATTGAGATAGAACCACTCACAAAATCGGGCTTGCTTCTTTAATGTAGTCACCCTTCAAACATTAGAAAGCAGCTACTCCGTCCCCTACAGTCCTTGACCAGCTATATCATGATTTGAAGCTAAAACTCGCCAACCACATGCCAGATAGCGAGTGTCTTCCAGCACCGGTACCCAGAAGCTCATGAGCATGGGCGGCCACTGGCCAAGGTCCGTTCAAGAATATTGGAAGCTTTTGCTCCTTTGGAGGCAGTTGCGTGAATCTTACAGCATTTTGTATTCTCTGATCCTGCAAATGGCCTTTTCTCAAAGCCCTGGTGGTGGGAGCTGCTGTGACATGCATTAGGCTTACTTAGTCATCTTTACAAGCTCCCACGAGGTTGGCCCGTGAGAGTAACGGAGTAACCATCCAACAGGAAAGTGTTCAGGGCCTACTGCTCTTGGCCCCTCCTGCCTGTCCTCGGGGCAGACTTTGCATTCTTTCTTGATTAAATCAGCACAGCACATTTCATTCTCAAATATCTATTTTCACAGGCCGGAAACTACAAATCCAAGGCTGCCAGCTTCATCTTCCTGTAATTGGCTGTGCAACCCTTGGCAGATGACCTCTCCCCCCTATTCTTCATCCACTTGTGTGTGCAGGCCTTGGCTTCTCTAGGGCCGCTGGGGCAAGAGGGCTTCCTGATACAAATTAGGAAAGATCGCCTTAGATGCAATGCTAATTAGATCAACATTCGCTTGTAAATAAAACTCAGAAAGATCCGCTTCTTATCCCAGGAGAGTGAGAGGGCGTGGGTCCAAAGAAGGATGGGAAATGCAGACCCAGGACTTGTTTTGTGTGTGTCCCGCCCAGTATTCCCTGCTGTGTTCAGGAGTCAGAGGGTTTGCTGGGTACAGGAACTGGCTTTGCGTATATCTGTGGGCTTTGAATCTAGTCCCAGATGAGAAAGGTACAGATGGTGCCAGCAGAGCGTCGGGTGGGAGGTTCAGTCCCTTGGAGAAGAAAGAAATGGTGTACCCAGATGGAGAGGTCATGGCTGTGGGTATTTTGGGTGTTTTTCAGTGGGAGGATAATGTTTTTTTCCCACACCTGATTGGCAATTCTTTTTGACATAATGGAATTGGAATGTTGGCAAGGATATTGTCACGTGACTATGTTACAGAAATAAAACGTGGGGCACTCTGCGGGTCTGACGTACAATTCCCTTCTTTGCAGCAGACTTCCTTTTCTGCGGCGAGTGAGGGAGGCAGGAACTCACGGGATAATTTTAGAGAAGAAAGCTGAGTTCAACACTCTCATCTTTGGCAGAACACAGGAAAGGAGACTGGTTGGCCTGTTGAAAATGAGTCCTGTCCAAACATCTCAGGGCAACACAACCCATCAATATCTGTGTAGCCCAATTAGCTGTCTGGTGTGTTTCCACTGGTCTTAGCAGACGGACTAGTAGCAAGAATAAAACACCAAACATATAAATTTTGACCTGCATAATTTGTGTAATTCCCTGTTATTAGCTGCTTACAAAACTGTCTAAAACTCTGTTTTCCTCTTAGGACTCTGCTGAACATGTCAAATGTTGCTGGATTTTATGCACACCGGCGAGACGGAACTACAAGTCTGTCCTCTACATGCCTGACAAAGGACCAGTGTGCATAATCTCCCCCATCTTTTCTTAATGAAAACAGTGCCACCAGCTGGTTAATAAATGGCTGGTACTAGATTTTTATTGACTGAAATAAACAAGTTATTTTGCCTTCACTTAAAAGGGGTTCATAAATTCTATTAAAGATAATTTTTTCTCTTTCCATAAACATTCATAGCACCTCATCACCCCTGCCCCCCAATCCTCTACAGAGGGAGAAAATGACCGGAAGACCTGTGCTTGCCGTTTCCTGAGCCACAGTAGGCAGCCTGTAGAGACACTGATGGTTTCCCATGAAAATGGGTAAATCTCACTTCAGTCCACTACATCACATAGGTCAGTTCGCCAAGTTAGCGGGACAATCGTCTCCTCTCCATAAAAATAAGAAAAGCCCAGTGCATTATTAGTTGTCCTATTTTGCTGCAACAAAATTGCTGACAAAAGTGAAAGAGAGGTAAATGTCTGTTTTGGCTCAGAGTATTCATGGCGGGGAAGGCACAGCCGCAGGATCATGGAGCAGCTGGTCACAGGGCATCCAGAATTGACCTCTGACCCTCAGCTCACTTCCTCTTTTTACTCAGTCCAGGATTCTGCACATGGAAAGCTGCTTCCAACACGCAGGGTGGGCCCTCCCACTTTGGGTAACCTAATCTAGACAACCCCTCACAGACCTGGCCAGAGATTTGTTCCCATGGAGATTCTAAGTCCCATCAAGTAGATAGTCAAGATTAACCCCGAAACACCTGGTTTACAGACAATCACAGCAGTATGGAACAGGAGTCCCATGATACCACAGTGCTGGGGTAGAAAGCTCCCTTGGCTCCTCTGCGACCTATCCAGCTTTACCTCTTATTCCGGTGCCCCAAAGGACCCGTTATGACTCAAGACATCTTTAAGTGGCCTAAGATTTATTGAGCTTGAACTGTTAAGACACAGAGCAACAGAAAAGAACTAAGAAAAAAGTCAAAACAACTACATCTAAGGTAATGGGTGAGCTCAAGCAGTCAGATTTTGTTAAAGTTAAGGAAGGTCTCAACACTCACACAACCTTCTTTTAGATCAAACATGGCACTCGGAACAGGATCATGTCTGTCTCTTTGTCGAGAAATGTCCTGAAGAAGAGGGTCTAGGCGTCTCAGGGGAGCTCAGATTCACGGTGTTCTGGTTTGAATGTGAAATCTCCCTCACAGACTCACATGTTCAGACACTCTGTCCCCAGCTGGTGGTGCTGTTTAGGGTGACGGTGGGACCTTTTGGAGGTGTACATAGCATATCCCACCTCGGGTCTCTCTCAAGTAAGGGTCCAGAGCAGAGCTGAGAGTAAGGATGGTCCCCAGGGAGTGTGTGCAGAGGAGGCTGCAGCTGCTGCTCTGCTACAGGACTGGAGAGGGTGAGCCAAGGGGATGCAATCCAAGATCCCTGGCTGCAGAGTAGTTCCATGAAATCATTTTCATGAAGTTGGGCTGGATTGTGAGGCCCTATGGCTGGTCTTCTGATTCTGGGGAAGGCTCTTGACTGGCTTTGCTCAGCAGGGTGCTGGTGGTGGGTGGTCCAGTCATTTCAAAATCTGCAAGGGGTGGTTGTCTCTAAAATTATTCTGCTGTCCCTTTGCCTTGGGAACAGGTGCCAGGAGACGGGTAACACAGCTTCTCACCTACAGGCCTTTTCTACTTCAGCCTGTCTCAGCACAACAAGGCCTGGAGGGGATGACCTGAAGGCTGGGTGATTTTTCACATTTGCAGAAGTACTTTCTCATGAAGTGCATCAGAAGGCTTGAGAGATGCCATTCCTTCCCCTCCCCTTGGTCCAGGTAAACGCTGCTAGAGGTTGGAAAACAAGCTGATATCCAAACCCATGAATCCTGTGCTCCTCCAACACCACTGAGTACAGCACAGAAGAAGAAATCTGTGCTATGCCCCAAGGACAGCTGGTGACCTGACAAAGTACTTTATGAACTCTAATTTTTCCTTTTATCACAGGAAGGGGTACTAGTGTGATCTACGGAAGAGTCCAGCTATTCTGGTGTCCTAAGGTTTCCCACACCACAGTTTATATCTGCATACAATCATCTCACCACAGGTCCCACCACAGGAAAACCTCAGTGTGGGGATCTGTGATGATGCCCCAGCCATATGCTACAGTGACACGAACTGAACTTTCACACTGAAATTCAGTTCTACCTGTTTCAAGTGAGCACAAAGTCAAGGGAGTGGGGAGAGAGAGAATGATTCATTGGGGTCTCTTTCCCTTCAACTAATGAGGAAAATGTGAGAGGTTTCCTGGAAGAAAAAGATTCATTTCTCTAAATGGCTTTAATAAGAAAGGGGGAGGGATCATTAAGTATTTAGAATATGAAGACAAAAATCTCCCAGGCTTCCAAGTGCGGATACTAAGCTGTAACATCATTTATTAACTATGTGGCTTTGTAGAACTCTTTATACTTAATGCTTGAGTCTGAGGACATGAAAGTATTTATGCAATGTGATTGCATTATTTAAGGGCATGTGTCCAGTTGAGGGCATTGTGAATAGTGGAATAGCGAAGTGTAGTTGATGCGAAGATGAGATGCAAGCAGTTGTAACTGGTAAGAGTTTCCCACAGGCCTTCAGCATGATCCATAATCACAACATGGAGAAAGATATTTTTATTCAAAAGTGTCCATTTGAAAATCCTTGTTCAAAAAAAAAAAACAAAATAAGACGTGATGGTTGATATCAGTTCTCCATTTGGCTGGGATCTAGAATCACCTGGAAGATGAATCTCTTGACATGCCTGTGAGGGAGTTTCTAGATTAGGTCAACTGAGGCAGGAAGCTTCATCCTAAATGTAGGCAGCACTGCTCCCTAGGCTGGGATTCTAGAGTGAATAAAAAGGAGCAAGCAACCCGAGCAGGAGCATCCATCTCTCTCTCTCTGCTTCCTGACTGTAAGCACGATGTGACCAGCCACTTCATGCTCCTGCAGCCATTCCTCCCCTGCCATCCTGCACCCTTCAGTCTAAAGTAAGCCCTTCTTTCCTCCCTCCCTCCCTCCTTTCCTCCCTCCCTCCCTCCTTTCCTCCCTCCCTCCCTCCTTTCCTCCCTCCCTCCCTCCTTTCCTCCCTCCCTCCCTCCTTTCCTCCCTCCCTCCCTCTCTTCCTTCCTTCCTTCCTTCCTTCCTTCCTTCCTTCCTTCCTTCCTTCGGTGGCTTCTGTCAGGTATTTTGTCATGGCAATGAGAAGAGTAATGAATGCATCAGGCTCTGTAGTGTTTTTAAATAAATTTGCTTGAAAAATTCTTTCTGGGCTAGGTTCTCAGCCCACCTTTGAACACCATATCACTCTGCTGCCTTAGTAATACAAAGCCCTGAATATCAACTTTCCCAGGCTCGTCCTCCACGTGCTCCTGGCTCTCTCCTGGGTGATTCCAGACCCAGAGCAGGAACCTGACCTCCAAGCCCTACTGGACATGAGCTGGCCACATGACTTTTCTACTCCAGTGGCCAAGTCCTCGTCCATAGGTATGTCCCCAAGCAAACACTCCTGACACCTAGATTTCCCTAAATTGGATGCATGTGGCTTCTACTTCACCCTCCCAAAGTCTCTATTTCCCAACTGGAAGCCTGAGAATCTCCAGGGCAGCACTCTCCTCCCAGGGCATTGTGGGCCTGCTCCCTGCACAGCCCTCCTTTACTCCAGAGAATGATGCAATCACAACTGTGCAGAGAGCTGTAACTGAAATCAGAGACCCCGAGGCTTCCACTCCTCACCCAGGATTGATCTGCAGAGACAGAGATTCAAGAAAATTCTAATGCACACATTTTGCACTTGACTTTTCTGAGGTTTCCTGTTTCTGGCTGGCTCCTGCTCATCCCCTCCAGCCCACAACTTAGAACACAAGCTCTGACAACTGTGTGGGAATCACCTAGCCTGTCTAGAGGCAGCCTTGAGATGGAGATGCTTCAGAAGGGCCTGCACAGAGGAAATCAGTTGCAATGGGGTGGGTCTTGAGGTTGCTAGCCTGACTCTGCTTCCTGTCCTACCTATCTCTGCTTCCATATCCACCCAGATGTGAGCAAGCAGCCTCGAAGGCTTGCTGTCCTGACACCACGGTGCTGGCTCCCACAGTACACATATAATCTGCCTGGCTGCAGGCAGAGGGAAGCCTAGAAAGCTCCATACAGAGAGCACAGTACTGCACATCTGTTCTGCCTTATCATGGTTTAAGGCTTAATATTGTTCTGTGCTTAAACTCCAGGAGCAACACAATCAGAAAGTACTACCAGTTTTTAAAACATATTTGATAATTTTGTCTCAGCAAAGAGAAGAAAAGAACTCAGTTTAAATCTGGAGGTTTCACCATAATAAATGACAAGCCTGAATCAGGTATTCCGTCCGTATTTGCTGAATTGCCAATGTTTCTATGGTCTCAGCCCTGTTGTCACCTCCTTTGTGCAGATCTGCCACAGGAAGGTCTTCCAGATATATTTGTTTCCATCCTACTGTTTTACATGGCTAAACTCAAGCACATTGCTTCAGATGCTGAAGAAATAAAATAAAAAGTATACATTTAGTGTAGAGCATTGGAAAGTAGGGCAAAGGACATAGGAAAAAAATCCTGTCACTAGAGAAAACCTTCTTTACGTTTTAGTTCATTTTCTTCTAGCTTTATTTTCTCCATGCATTAAAAATGGTTTAAAAAGAATAACTTCATCTATATCGGTTTTGCATTCTGAATTTTTCATTTAGCATGGCATAGGCATTCCCCATGTTATTAAATATTTAGCAAAACATATTTAAAGTCAGCATAATATTCTGTTATATTTATATACTATTATTTATTTATTCATGATTCTTTAAGGCAAACACCCACTTGTTTGGTAAAAATGTAACAAATCCCACTCTCTGTCAGGTGCTGTGTGTGACTGGACATTTTGCTATTCTTTATATTTCTAACTGCCTAAACCATGTTGAGTCTATTTTTTCTCCTACATCTCTGCATCCATCTATGATCATTTGACTATGATAAGCTTCTTCACTATTGGGTCACTGTTGGATAAATAAGGATTGACATATTTTTCTTCCAACTTTTTAATTGAAAAAATTTCAAATGTATAGAAAATCAAAACAAAAATACAGTATGGCCATTTCATTTATATTCTCCTAAGTTCTCTTGCTCATATTCTCTCTCTCTCTCTCTGTCTCTCTGTCTCTCTCTTTCTCTCTCTCTCCTTCCCTTCCCTCTTTACACAAGAGTAAAAGCACAAGTCTATGTTCTTACATGCACAGCACACACATGCACACACACACATGTGCATGCACACACACATACCTTTTCTCTGAATGATTTGAATCTTGGAAAAGTAGCTTGGTACCACTGTTTGTTTGCTCTGTTGGTATAGAAGACATTCTCTCATTGCCCATGTGACCTTCATCACATCCAAGAAACTTAGGCCAATGAAGCTAACGGTGCTGTCATTCACCTTGATTTTCCCTGGTAATAGCATTATTGCTGCTGGTTATTAAAATGTTGTTTGTTTCTGTGCTTATGGATATGCTCAGGAGCCAATCAAACATTGCTGTCATGGCTCATTCCTTCCTCCCACATAAACTTATTGGGGGGAATTTTCACTGCATAGCATCCATTCATGTCCACTATGTATTTATGTAGGAGTGCATCTTCAAGACACAAGAGGTTTCTTCTAGTGTGACCTCTTCCCTACTGTTAGGTTTTGAATATAAAATGTCCCTCACAGGCTCATGTGTTTGAAAAATTGCTTACTAGCTACTAGAACTGTTTTGAGAGACTCTGGAAGTGGAGGAAGGGAAGGCCTACTTGAAGGAAATCTGTTGCTTGTGGGGTAGACAGCTATTGGTCTCTATCTCTGGGTTCCTGCGAGGACCAGCCGGACGGCAGCTGATGTCCCACCCATGGCACTTCTTTATTAGCAGCCTTTTCCCTGTTTAAGTAACTTCCCCAGAGAAGGCGGGGTCCCGGTATTCCAGGTGGGGGGGAAGCTTAATTAGCATAGGGCAGAGCAAGGCATCCACCCAATGGATCCAGGTGCAGTGGAGACAAGCATGTTCCTTCTGCTTTCGAGAAGCAGGCAACCCACAATATTCTGTCCAGGGCATGAGAAGAGGAACCCGCTGCGCACTCTTTCCCTCTCACCTGTACAGGGAGCAGAGGCACATCCCAGCGGCTTCTACTGCTTCTTCAGCCCACAGTGAGGTTCCTAGCCTGGCTATGCTTCTTGTCTGTCCCAGGTTCCAGATCCACCTCCATGTTCCCACTCCCACAGTGAAGATCTGCCCCCAACACCATGCCTTCCCCACTGAGACTGTGTATCTTCAAACATGAAGCCAAAATAAATTCTCCATCACAGTCTCCTTGTCAGATACTTGGTCACAGGAGTGAGAAAAGTAACTAATAAATCTGCTCTTGGGGGACCAATGCTTCATATTCCTAAAGTTTGCAGCTGTTTCTGCTGTTATTTGAAACAGGGTCTCACTGTGTGGCCCTGACTATTCTGAAGCTGTCTGTGTAGACCAGACTGGCCTCAAACACACAGAGATCTCCCCAGTGCAGGGATTAAAGTGGGCACCACCACATCCTATCCTAGAAGGCTTTATAAGTGGGGTTCAGCTGTTGGGGTGACCCATGCCATGGTTTCCAGGGACAGTTTGTATTTTTATTACCAGACTGCATTTCATTTTGCAGGTATGACATAATCTGTCCAATTACTATTTCATAGACATGTGAGTTGTTCCTAAATTCCAGAGACAATACACAGAGCTACTGTAAACATTTGTGTACCTTCTTCTGCACACTTCATTTCTTTTAGAAAATATATAAGCTTGCAGTTTCTGGGTAAAATACTGCATGTGCACTTCTCTTTTGAGAAGACTTCCAGGTCACTTTTCAAAGCAGTTGTATTTATCTGCATTCCAACCAGAAAGCAGTCACTCTGTCTGATGGCCAACATTTAATACTGTCTGTCTCCTTAAGCCATTCTAAGACATGCCCTGGACCTTACTCTAGTTTTGACTGGTGTTTGCCTAATGCTGATGGTGTTGCCTCCTGTTTACATTGTTTGTCATCTGTGGATTTTTCTGGCAAAGTGCAAGACTGAAAGCCAGATGCCAAGCTCTTGCAAAACATCCTTTGCTGGTGGGAGTTTGGATTAAAGGGGCATTTCATTGTCAATCCTTAGAATATAATGTTGTACAACAAAAATTAATAAACCTTTACATTGTTCTTGTTGTTTCAAAACATATTTGTGCTGCTCTTCCGGTTTTTATTGATCAGAAGAAACAATGTGTAGAAAGTGTTCATTTTTTTTTTTTTCAAAAGAACTGTTGGACACTGAAGAAGATATCATATTTTATATTATTCTTAGGGCTCTTTGTTTTGGTTTATTGAGACAGGGTCTTGCTAGGTAGCCAAGACTGGCCTCAAACTCATGATCCCTCCTGCCTCGGCCTCCTGGGCACTGAGATCACAGGTGTGTGCTCTCCATGAATCTGGTTTCCATAGAGCCTTTTTCACCACCTCTGGGTATACGCATTCATTCCCCCTACCACAGGGGAACATTTTAAACTCTTGGATTTTTTTTTTCAGTTGTGCTTGTTTTCTCCAAGAAATTTCATGTGAAAATAATAGATTAAAAATACCATGAAGAGAAACAGGCATCAAACACATCTTCCTGTTTAGCTGTTTAGTAGGTAAGAGGCTGATGCAGTGAATTTATGGATTTCTCAAAGCAGGATTAAACTAGAAGATGTCATCTATGGGATTCTAGATGGAGCTGTAGGTCCTTTCTCTTCTCTGACTTGGAATGCACCATCTCAGGGTATGTGGCTGGCACAAGAGTCTTCACTTTACCTCTGCTCATGAAGGATGACTGGGGTGTGTCCCAGCACCCCATCAGTGTCTACTGTGGAAGGCTCATCAGTGAATATCTCAGTGGAAGTTCACACATCTGTGCAAGAGGCTGTTCGAAGGGGCCTATCGTGCTCTATATGAGTGTATAATCTGTGATAAGTGCAAGCCCATTATATAGCCAAAGAAAGAACTGAGGCAGGAATCAAGAGAGATGCCAGCACCTCTTCTGGGGCTCAGGGCCTGATGTGATGGTGGGATTATGCTGGGGACCACAAGTGATAATGTGGGTGCTGAGCTCTCTGAAACACACAGGAGACATCCTTCCACACTGACACTAGGATGATTTCTCAGTGGGAAAAGAGGATGGATGGTGCCTTCCATTTCCCTCAGATACAGTAAATCTCATCCCATGTAAATGAGCCAAGAGTCTCCAGTGATTAATTGTCCCCATGATCAATTGTCTTCATCCAATTCCCAAGCTCATCTTCATTTCGACAATCTTGTCATCTGCAATAAACATATTCCATTTGCCTTGCGATTGTTGATTAAGCCTGTTCAACATCTGTTAAAATAAACCAAATCTGGGAGACATTCTTTATCATTTGGATGAACAATGAATTCATTCCCCTTATCCAAATTTGCCTATTATTTCTCCTCCTTGAAGAAAAACAACAATCCAACCGCAAATTAGAAAACCCTGATGAGATCCTCTTTACCACATCAGCTGGTATCCATGGAGCAGCACACACATTCAAGGTCACTTCTCATTAAGTGATTATTTAGCTAAAAGAAACAAAAGTCATCATCTAATTTATTATGCATATCAATTTACTGTCTCTGCTTTGCTTATGAACACTTCCAGAGGGAGATAAAAGAAGCACATGCAACAACAGCTTAGCTTGAGTTGGCTCTTAGGAGGACTAGAGCTCAGCCATCTGGACTGATGAAGGATCCCCAGGAACCAGGTACCACACGTGTCCCTAACTTTCAGTCTAAGAAACCCACTAGCCTTGTTACACAACTCACTGTTTCTACGTGTCAGCTCCTGTCACTACATGGCACTTTAGCAAAAGAAGGCCAGAGAGAAGCATGGAAGGTTTACTCTGGCACTTGTAGCTGCAAGGGAGCCTGGAAGTGTGCATGCCTTAACTGGGCTCCTCATGCCTAGAATGAAAGCAGTGTGCCATCAGGGAGAAGATGAATGGAAGACACAATGTCTATGCCGTACACGGGACTCCTAGGGCAGATCTCTACGGCAACATGTGCTTGAGTGTGCAGTGTGCAGTAGGTTCAGCGAGTAATTGGCACTGTTGCACTATCACCTTCATTCCTGCCTGCTATCAATCGTACATGAAAGCATCCATGACCCTTTGTTGGTAGGCTGCTGAAGAGCCCTACCTCTTCGCAGGGAGAAAAGGGAATTTATTGGGAAAATGCATGCCCCATTATCAACTCAGAACCAACTGAGTAAATATTTTCTTTCTCTTTATACTAACAGGAGTAACTAAAATGGGAGTTGTATACATCCGCAGTCCAAAATCACACTGCGAACCTCTGACAGGTGCGCATCTTCTGTGATCTTCTTGCCCAATCCTATTCCTCTACTTAGAGCTTCCTCAACCAGAGCTTCTTGGGATCATTTCCTCATAAACTTTCTACAGATCTTCATCTCTAGGGATATCGCTAAGGAGCCCAAACTGAACCATCAACTGTCAAAATGTTAGCTTCCTAGGTTCATCCAATGTGTGTGTTCCATAGTGAACCAGCCCTGCAGTCACTAAAACACTCACACATGGTTTGAGATTTTTGTGTCATTATCTAACCATCAGGCACTTTGCAGCATAATTTGTGTTTATAGCCATCATCATCATAAACATTGAAAACGCATATTCATATAATGGTTATCTCATTAGCGTCTTTTAGATAAACCAACTGCAAGTAACGAATTGAGCCAAGTAAGTCTCTTAGCCATTTGTTTGACTTTTATCAGAATCAAATGTGTCCTCTTATCATTCACGAAGGGTGTATTGTCCAGCAGTCCTACTCATATTTGTTCCAATCCAGAATCAATCACAGTAGCATTGTGGGACGCCACCAGCTTCTCTTCATAATGTGTGTCATTGTTAAACTCATTTCTGAGATGATCCTCAAAAGGCAAGCCCAGGAATTTTGTATTAAACTTTATTTACAGTGTTTGTACTTTTTACTCATTGTTTCTACTTAAAACAACAAAAACAAAAACAAAACAAAACAAACAAACAAAAAAATACCCTTTCAAGGGTTTACAACATCCTTGGATTTTTTTGAAGCCTTCAGGTTTGTTTGCAAACGTACCTTTGTGATCTTGGATTGGTAGCTAACTCTCTGCTCTTATATATAAGAGACAACAAAATTTGTTTGTTTGTATTTTCCCAATTATAAAATGTATTTCTGAAATGACTTACCAAGTATACCCATGTGTCCAGGTCAACTATTGCAGCTGCTGATTTGGTCTGCCAGCTGGGCTTAAAATGCCTTCTGCTGTCACGTTCAAAGGCAGACCTGACGTCAGGCTCAGTGACATTGGAGACTCCAAACAGCTTCATTACCTGGTGTGTTTTCATTTATTTAAGGCTCGGCTTCCAAACATCCCTCGTAGGAACAACATGTTTCAGGTTCTCAAAATGAAAACATAACTTTAAAATTCTACACCTTTTCCAGAGAAGATGAGGAATGGCACACTCACTCGGTGGGTACAGACCTCCCCGACCTTTCTGTCAGGAGAATTCATTGCAACTAGAACCACATGAGGCTGCATTTTGGTAGACAGAGTGTTGAGCCAACACAACAACAGCAGGAAGCTAAACTGACTCTCGTGGGCCAATTTTATTTTCTATCATCAAACACTGGCCCAAGTGACAAATTCACTTTAAAAATGGCTTCTGGCTCAAGATTTTACAGCGAGGACAAGTTTTTAAGTCCCTCATGATAAACTCCCAACGACAGTTACATAAAAAATATCACAAAAGAAAATAAACTCATAAGAAGCTACCTTAAAGTGTCCCATGAAAGGTGATGGGAATTCCCAGAACTCTTTGGTTTTTAGTCCTTCGGGTTCATGTTGGAGCTTCCTGGGCTGACTTGGAGCGAAGTCGAGTGGCTCAAAAATAAAAATGTGACTAGGACACAACTCCTGTAATGTGAACCAACTGATGTTTTCTCATCGAACAGCAGCTCATCAGGAGGCAATGCTGTTATTTCCAAACCTTAGCTTTTCGCTCCACGTGAGACTCTGAGCTCCCCTCTGACCTCCTTCCAACAGAAAATGCATTAAATTGGGACCTAAAGAAATGACTCAGTCCACAAAATACTTGCTAGGCAAACAGGAGGATCTGAGTTTGATCCCCCAAACCCAAAGCCAGATACATGGGCGTGCATTTGTAGTCACTGAGCCGGGGAAATAGAGACAGGAGGATCCCCAGGGCTCAGTGGTCAGCCAGTCTTCCTGAATTGATGAGTTCCAGGACGGTGAGAGGCCGTGTGTCCCAAACCAAGGTAGATAGTGCCTATGGAATAATGCTGAAGGCTGACCTTTGACCTTCACATGCACACATAACTGTGCAGCTGCACACATGGACACACACAATAGGAAAATGCACTGAATTCATAGACTATGATCCCTTGTTTATGGGAACTATTCAATGAATCAAGAGTCTAGTGGGTTCAAGGTGATCTGAGGTAGAGGGCTCCCCACTCAGACACAAGCTCAGAGCTCTGGAATCAAGGGGCACTTCTCTGTTCACAGAAGGTGGTACCAAGTTAGTGGAAGGAAGAGTAGGGATGGGGTTAAGAAAACAGTGTTTGGGGGAGACTCTGTTGGGTGATACCCCACTTTCTCTATCACCATGTCCTCTGCTCTCACAGAGTGGAGCCACCTGAAAGGGAAAGAGGCTGGTGTCAAATTCTAGCTGAGTGTTAGGCATACGCACAGCCCTGGGGGAAGATCTAGTGACATTGACAGCCCCTAGGTCACTCAGTACAGTACCTGGAGAAGGCCTGCTCTCACCAGAGATCTCACCAGAGTAAATTTAGCCACCAGGAGCTAGCTCCTGCCCTCCAGAATCCAATGTAGCAAACTACAGATGAACAGCAGGAACTTCTCCCAACACTATCTATTTCCAGCAAGCAGCAAGCCATCTGCTGGGTACCATCGTAACCACTGTCCGAGTGCCAGCAGCTCATTCATTCCAAATTTACATGCGTCAAAGGGTTATTGGGCCATGCCAATCAGTGAAGAGCTCAGCAAACTCAGCTCTCAATAGAAAACTGAAGGACTCATCAGAGAAGTTTGTGAACTGCCCATCTGTCTCTGGAGAACTTAAAATATCCCACGGCTCTGTGACTGACTAACCAGGAACCTAGCACCATTAGAAATTTGTTTGACAGACAGTTTAGCCGCACACCAGCACCTTGATCTGATCCATCCCTCGGTCCTCAATGAAGGTCAGTGTGGAACGGCCAATGTTTACCATGCAAGGAACATTCAGTCCCCTCCTGTGGGGTTGTCAGAGTGCCTCTGAGAAGTTTGAGTGTCTGGAGAATATCCAGAGCAGCATTTCAGAAACTGCCACATAATATTTGTCCGTATTTATGGGGCACAGTTTGGTAACTCAACAAAGATGCACGCAGAGCAAAGATCACATTTGGCATTGTAGAGGCATTAACATCTATATCTTCCAGCACTGACCTGTGCTGGCAGACTCCGGGCTCTTCCAACAATCTTAAACTGTCTCAAAAACTGCTGTAGACTGTAGTTTTTCTACCATGCTATAGCACACCAGAACTCATTCTCCCAGTCATTTTAAATGAATGATCCAGTATTGATAGTGAAGAGAGAGGAGGGTATTGTTGAAAAAGTTTATTTTTAGTTATATTTAAAATAATTGTTTTTGTGCACTGTTGGAAAAGGGGATGTATAGGTCCATTTTTGCAGGTGTTGAATTTCTGTAGGGGATGTTTGATTGCTTGTCTGCACCTGAGGAGTTCTGAATCAAAAAAACACCTGAGCTCAGACACTCGAGGTTCCACTGCCCAGGATGGCTCTTGCTATGATGGTGCTTCCCTCTGCTGAGGTCTGGCAGGGCTTGAGCCTGTGAATATGCCACTGTGTCTTCTTGCTGAACTGCCACAGCAGCTTACCACTACAAATGGTGCATCAATGTGGGGCAGGACATCATACCAGCTAAGCCAATGTGGAGACAAGGAAGAAGAGAAAGAAACACCAGATCTCATAGAGTCCGGTAAAGTACGCTCAGGGAAGCTACCAGAGGATAGAGATTAAGGTATTAATTGAAGGTTCCTGAAGGAGGAGGAAATAGAGAAAGGAAATAAGCCTCTATGAAGAGAAAGGCTTTATTTATTAATAAATAAATGGGGGAGAAAGCTCTGAGGTGAGAGCCACAGAAAGGAGGCACTTAGAGATAAAGGGTTCAGCTGGAAGTAGGAAAAAGCAAGGTTCTAATCACTTTTCCTGATCGTGGAGCTCCCTCCCACTGCTGATAATAACATACTGTTTCACAAACTGAGTTTTCTGATAGCTTCATTGTATGTGTATAAAGCTCAAGATGTTGTGTTTGAGATCTATGGAAGGGGTTGTATATTTGCCCATAACAGTGGTGAGAAAGAACACCAAACCACCAGCGATTTCAACCAGTGATTGTTTCCATTGGCCCAGGACCTCCTGTTGCGGAAGTCATGGCTTAGAGCCAAAAAGGGGCTGAGTTAAACTGAACAGGTTTTTTTTTTTTTCTTCAAACCTGTCTACAAGCAATACAGAGACTGGTGATAGTGAGGCGAACTCCACCCATGAAAGAACCTTTTCTGCAGACAAGGTTATAAGTTGTTTTCCTGCAAACCAGACTCTATCTTAATATTTGGAAAGTTTTCCTCAGGGTCAGCATGCAGAAGCTGTCTAGAAATGGCCGAGGTTGTATCTCATGCTGGTAGCTGAACTTGGTACTATAAGAGTCACCCAGATGGTATTAGTTTTGAAGGCATGAAGGGGTCATGGACAGCAACGGAGGCTTGGCATTATGAGAGGCCAGGAGAGGCCATTGGTAAAAGTGAAGCCTCAGTAGTAGAAGAAGGCCCAGATTGAAGGGATCATGCAGATGAATTGAGGCTTGGCACCATGAAGAGAGCCCAGGAGAGGCTATTGGTGAAAGTGCAGCCCAGTTGCAGCAGAAGACTCCAGTATTCTGAAGATGCCAATACCATGGGATGACCACCAAAAATAGCAGCAGCAGTGGAATGAAGCCAGTCAGAGCCTAGAGGATAAAATGTGTGTGCTGCAGAGGTCACAGCCCAAGAAGTGATCCAAGCCTTTGGAGGAGCCCAGAAGATTGTGACTGAATTCCAGATAATTGGACATTGATAATGTTTTTCTGCTGTCCAAAAACATTGTGAAAAGCTTGATAGATTTTGGGTATCATTTGGTCATGTGCATTAGCAACCCTCATAATTGCTCTTCTTGTAAATGATTTTACTAGTGTAATATTAAATTGTATTATAGAGATAAAGCAGAATTTTTTACTAGTTTATATAGAAAGGAGAAATATTGTGGAAGCTTAATTTTAGTTATATTTAAAATAATTGTTTTTGTGCACTGTTGGAAAAGGGGATGCATAGGCTTTGGCATTTTACACTGTCTTCAGATGTTGGATTTCTGTGGGGGATGTTTGATTGCTTATGATCAACGCTTGAGGAATCCTGAATGAATAAAAACACCTGAACTCAGATGCTCGAGGTTCCACTGTCCAGCATGGCTCTTGCTGTGGTAGTGGTTCCCTCTGCTGACATCTGGCAGGGTTTGAACCTGTGAATATGCCACTGTGTCTCCTTGCTGAGCTGCCACAGCAGTGTACTACTACAGAATATATAATCAGCTGCTTGCTGCTCAAGCCTGATGAATTGAGTTCCATCCCAAACCCCACCTTGGAAGGAAAAAATTGACTCCTGAAAGCTGTTCTCTCATCTACACAGACACACAGACACACACACACTAAATAAAAATTATGAAATGAATATATAACCAAAAAACATAAAAAGCTAAGTATTCTGATATAAAACAGATGAAAAGTTATAATAGGCAATTCATTGATAAAAAAAAAAGAAGTTAAGTGTGGAATATATCAATGAATATGGCTCCTTCAGAATCAGGACATTGTGTGCAAGCCACACCCTACTTTCATTTCTACACTATGAGAAAATACCCCAACAAAAATGTAATTCGAGGGAGAAAGGGCTTATTTCAGCTCATGATTTCATGTTACAATCTCTCCTAGCAGGAAAGTCAAGGTGGCAGGAACTTGAAATAGTCACATTGTGTCCACACTCAAGAGCAGAGAGAAATGAGTTAATGTATACATACCTGTCTCAGTCTCACTCACGTTCTCTACTCTTACACAGTCTAGGACCCAAACTCAGGGACTGCAGCCACTCACAGTGGGCAGGTCTTCCACATCATCATCATAATCATTAATCATCATCATCACCATCATCATCAACACAATTCCCTACAGACATGCCCACAGGCTAGCATGATCTAGACATTCTCTCATTGAGACTCTTTTCCCAGAGTCTAGATTGTGTAAAGTTGACAATAAATACTAACAATTAATGGACATGTTTACTTTCCCCTCGGATTATTCAACCTTATAATTTGATAATATCAAGTGCTGAAGTGTAGGGCTCCGGGCTATAGAGTTAAGTTGAAGCGCTAGCGTTCCTCACCCCCCCCTCCCCCCGGGGCTGGCAGGATGCTATGCAGACTCCTTTTCTTGAAGCCCTGAAAACTGCTACTCAGTAAACAGAATGGCAAACTTTCTGCCTGACCCTGTGGTGAATTGTACACCTTTGTCTCTGCAAAGGCCATCGTTTGTAATAGAAACGAGTTCGGGTTCATCAGACACCATCTCCCAGGCCTTCTTCGCGGCTCCTCACACATTTCTCAGGCCCGCGGGTGGACAGCTCCTGGAAAGGTTACCGAACCACGGATCCCGGGGCCCCATGCCTCCCGCTGCTTGGGTCTGGGTCAGTTTGCCCAGCCAGCGAGACGGATCCCAGACCGCTGCGGGCGGGACCGAGGGACCCCGGGAACCAACACAAGCAGCGCGCCCCTGAAAACGACACTGAAGAGAATATAGTTTATGGAAAGTTACACAGACTACTTAAGAAGATGCTGTTGGAGGAGATAGTTAGAGGAGATGCTGTAGAGGAGATGCTGTGGGAGGAGATACAGGTGGAGGACACGCTGTGGAACGAGATGCTGTTGGAGGAGATGCTTGTGAAGCTCGTAATGTTCTCTTCACTTGGAACAGATTGTCTCCACGCTAGTTTGTTTTCAGCTTTCACAAAACTCCAGAGTTAACTTCTTTGGAAGGAGAACTCTTTTTCAAGCAGTTTTTCAGTTAGTCGGTTATGTTATGATGAATTCTTAAAGCAAATGCTAATCTTTCCTTTCCTTTGCTAAATTCAATTCTATTGATTAAGCCTCTGCAATATCAGAGAAAGCTAGTGGCAAGCACACTGTCCCGTATCATCCTGAAGCAACAGCTTTTTGAAGCTCCACAACCTGGCAAGGGGGCTGGGCAAGGATGCTGGGGAGATGGTTTCATTGGTAAAATGCTTGTTTTGTAACTACAGAGACCAGATTTTGATCCCTAGACTCTATATTTAAAACAAACAAACAAACAAGTAATGGTGATGTGCACTTGTAATCTAGCATGGGGAGTCAGACACAGGTGAATCCTGGAGCTTGCTGGTCAGCCAGTCTAGTCTACCTTGAAATTTCCAGGCCAGTGAGACACCTTGTCTCAAAAGTAAAGGTAGGCAGCACCTAAGGGACAGCACCTAAGGGTGTCTTCTGTCCTTTACCTGCATATGTACACACATGCATATATACTCCACCTATGTGTACCTACACACACACACACACACACACACACACAGTGTACACAGGAAGCGGGGGAGGTAAGATCAAGTCAGAAGAAATCCCTTCCTGTTGCTGCTGCTGCTCCTGTGCAGGGCCCAGGAGGTGTTGGGTGTCTATTTGGTAACTAAGATAGTCCTTTCCACTTGTAATGTCAGAAGACTCTAATTTCCCCAGTTCTACCTAAAAGACCTTCAGATGCTACATGTCTGCTCCTTCTAGTGCAGAAATGGCCTTAAAGTTCTTTAGAAACCAGAGAGCACCGACGGCTCACACCCACCAAGACACCAAGCTCTGTGGTGGGACACTATATTCATTTCACCTCTGAATCTCAAAGCTTCTCACAGCGACTGGGATGGAAATCACACAGAGCATAGCAAAGCCACTCAGCTAATTCCCGGCCAATAAGTGGATCAATGAGTGGATGGATGGATAAATGGAGGATGATGTGACGGACAGGTGAATGGATAGACAGCACGTCATGGGTGAAATGACAGGATGATGGAGGAGTGAATAAATAAAGAGATGGTTGGTGGATGGATATAATGATGCAATGATAGATGCTTGGGCAGTGGATGGGTAGATGGATGCATGGAATGGTAGACAGATGGATGGTAGGTGGTGGTCGATGAATAGAGGATGGGATGACAGGATTATGGATGCATGAGTGGATGGATGGATGGAATCATGGATGGGTAGCTACATGAATGGAGCTGAAGGGTGAACAGGGAAATGGACAGGTGATACAGACAAAGAGCAAAAGGGAATTTTTCACATTGCAAGGAAATTAATTCTAAGTGGCCACAGGGGAGGAAAAGCTGGTTCCCAAGATGCTATGGGGAACTGGTGATCAGAAAAAAAAAGGATTTCTATGTAGGTAACCAATTAAATGACACGTATCTAGAAGCATTTGCTCATTGATCATCAGGGGAGATAAACCTAAAAGTCCTCTTGTCCTGAGCCTGTTTCTAGGAACGGATTCTTTCTGGTTCTGTAGATTTAATTGTGATGGTGTTTCTTGTCTTCACACAACTAGATAAAACAAGTAGGTTTTGTTTTGACTTCCCAGACTCCTGTTTTTATTCTCTGCAAAAAATGCTGACAAAGGTTTGTCTTGTAATCCTTGTGAGTTTTCAGAGGAAGGCACGCTGGATTTGGACTCATCTTGAAGGAGATGCCATTTCTTCCTAGGCCTTATTAGTTTGACGAAGTATCCAGAGTCCTCTCTGCATGAGGCAAATTCAGGCCAAGAGCTGTTGGGAAAGGCTCCTGGCCTCGTCAGTCACATGCCCTTCACCTGCTACCTGCTGGGATGCTCAGCACATTGGGCACAGACGAGGGCTGCGTGAGCAGCTCGCAGACTTTCTCCTCATTTCTGAGATTTATCATTCTCCCTGCAGCTTCAGTGGAAACTTCTGGAGCCAAGTCTAACCAAAGTTTGCGAGATTAAATTTTTATAACGAGAGCATGAAGAGAAAGGAACTGGACGGAAAACACAAAGGCGGTTTCCGTTTCTTCCCTCCTCCCGGGAAGTGAAGGGCTTCACTGAGGGCGGAGGGAAATATCCAAGCCCCAATAAAACAGTCTTCTTATGGTCTGGGAATACAGCGCAGTGGTAGAGTACTCTTCTTAAATGTGTGAGGTCCTAAGTTGAAATCCCAGAACTGGAAGATATTCTTCTCAGAGTCTGTGTTTGGCATTGGGGATGGTTTGTTTTTCTCGGAGAATATGGAAGGAGCCTGAAGAACTTTGAGGAGAGGCTCCACCCTGTGCAAAAGGTGGGCGTTGGACACCACTTGGTCATTAGAGTTGAAAATATTTTCAGAACCTTTATAACAAAGAACTTTTAAAAACAAAAATGTTCCACATCCGTGTGCTTCCATAGGTTTTGGACACGACATGTTCTCTCTCAGTATTAGGAATATCATTAGGTCAAAACCTGAAGACCAGCTGGAGGAGAGGAGTGCTGGATGGTAAGTACAAAACAGTGATTCTCAGTGGTGAGTAGACTCCCCCCGCCCCCCGGCCCCCATGTGTGGTGGTTGGGAATGCATTCACATTTGGTTGTGACAAACTAGGGTGAGAGTACAATTGATATCTAGGGGTGGAGGCCATAGACATTCACGAATATTCCATTAAAGAGAACCACAAGCAACAAAGAGCTATCTGGATCAGCATGTAAGTGGACAGAGAGTGGGAATACTTGGGTCTTAGTTACTTCTCTGTTGCTCTTATAAAATACCATGACAGAAGCAACTCACACAAGGAAGGGTGTGTGCTGGCTCACAGCTGGAGGGTTCAGTCCATCACAGCAGAGAAGTCATGGCAGGAGGAACTTGAGGTGGATGGTCACATTGTACCTGAAGTCAGGAAGCAGAGAGGAATGGATGCTGGCACTCAGCTTGCTTTCTTCTTTTTCTATAGGCCCTATCCTCAGCCCCTGGCTGGTATTGCTAACACTCAGGTTGAACCTTCCCTCCTCAGGCAAACATCTCTGGCAATACTCCCAAAGGCACTTGTAGAAAAGTGTCTTCTAGGTAATTCAGTGGCATCAGGTTGACAGTTGAGATTAACTGCCGCACGCTATTTATTTGTTAAGAAAACGGAATATCTGGGAACCAAGAGCATTTTCCTTGTAGATGTACTTTAAAAGCACTTTGGGAAAAAAAAAAGTTCATCATTTCAACACAGGCCTCAAAATGCATGCTGCTCAACCAGTATCCTTAGTTACATGGAGCAGGCTCACTTTACTTCCTTGGATTGAGCTTTTAAAAGCATTATTCCTAATTAAAAGGGAGGTACCACTACAGGATAGTTTCCCATAGAAGTACCATTGCTGCTCTGTGACAATCATGTGAAGGAAATGTTGCAAGATTAATAAATTGATTAAAGTATGAGTCTTTCTTAATAGTGACTAATGGGTCCAATATCCATTCATTTCTTTTTCATTATTGCTAAGTCAATAGAGGTGTTTACACAAGACTTGTAAGCTTACTTCACACACATGCACCTGCTCACCATGTATCATTAATAATTCTTAACAGGTCAAAGCTTCCCTTTTGTCTCATCTTCATATTGAAGAGGACTTTACAGATCAATCACACTGTGTTGGTTATGTCTTCATAAATATTAATAGCTAAAAATGAGACATCAGTGTGTACATACATTTGTGCATGCATGCATATGAATGTATGTATATGTGTATTTGTGTGTGTGTGTGTGTGTGTGTGTGTGTGTGTGTGTGTCATACAGTTCAGGGTTCTACTCTGTGCCCGAGTACAAAATCCGCAGTCAGATGAACTCTAGAATCAGAGTATGAAGCATTTGTTCCAGTTTCTCTTTCAGAGTTAGATACATACAGGGTTCCTTTGGTTGCCCTTTGACTCTAGATGAAGAACCTGTATTGCTGCTAATGAAAACTGAAGACTGAGATACTTTGAAGAGTGCACATATGTGTTAAGTAGAAAAGAATTAAATACCAGATGCGAATGGATGCTCTGCCTCTCAGACCGTCTTTCACTGGACAAAGGAACATTCAGAGACATGTGGGTCCTGGATCTGGGCCCCATCATGGCTACCTGGTGTAGGTTAAGATGTGTCGCCTCCATCACTCATGCTGCCCTCCCCTGTCCAGTGAAGATGCTGACATCTGGCTTAGGGGCTCTTGTGATTCCTGAGAGTAATCAGCTGGCGCAGCCCCAGCCCCACAAAAAGCACTGCATTCAAAAGATGAAGTTGGGTTCCATGGGGAGTCTACTCAAGCCGGCAGCTTGACCATATTACACGATGATGTGTCTTCAGTAGAGAACCTTCAGATGGAGGCAGGCATGTTTCAAATAGTCCCACAGCCCTCGTATTTCCTTAATGTTCTGGGGACCTTTCTGTTCCCTACAGGGTAAGATTCTGTGATTCTGATATAATACCTTTTCAAAGGAGAGAAAAGGAGACAAGAGAGAGTCTGAGTTCAACACTGCCATTCAAGTTGAACCTGAGTCAGGACATAGCTCTTCATGATTAAGTTTCAAGCCATCCTCTGGGCATGACATGGCTGTCAAATGCACAAAAATGCAGGAGCTATGGTTACAAAAGATTTGTGCAGGATTGGATCGTTCAACATCACATCATGAGTTGGGGAGGGGCTGTGAGGCCTTACCTCCCTGAGGAGCCATTGGCAATTAGATGTTGTGAGGAGAGGAAATAATCATTTTCTTTAGTGGTGTAGCCACTGCTAAGTTGCCCGGGTTCCAGTAAATAACCTTCCCACCAGGCCACACCAGCAACCTGAGTTAAACTAAGTGGGGGAAAAGTGAAAGTGTGAAGGGAACTATTTGGAAAGAAGGAATTTGACACAAGTGGGAGCAGGAAAGTGGATGGGGGTGAATATGATCATAGCATACTGCATACATGCATCAAACTGTCAGAAAATAATCATTTTCTACATAGTATGGAGTTGCAAATGATGGAGAGGGAGAGGAGAAAGAGAGGAAAAGAGAGAGAGAGAAAGAGAAAGAGGAGAGGGGGAGAGATAGGGAAATGGAGAGAGAAAAAGAGAGAGGGAGAGAGAGAGCACAAAGGGGTTTTTTTGGTGATTTTTTTTTTATGTGCACTGTTTTCTGCCCTTGGGATCTGGACTCCAAGCCTTCTTTTTTTGGGGACCAAAAAAGTAAATGTTTTCTTAAAAGGTAGTAACTTTTTCTAAATACTGTATTGTAGTAGTGTGGCCAGTGTCATATTCACAGTGGAACCCTGAGAGCCTGAGCTCAGGTGTTCTTATTCATTTAACTCCTCAAGTGCAGATCCAGAGCAATCAAACATCCCCTACAGAAATCTAACACCTAGAGACAATACAAAAGGTCAAGGCCTATGCATGCCTTTTTCCAACAGTGCACAAAAACAATTATTTTAAACACAACTAAAAATAAACTTCCACAACACTGTATGCTTTGAAGCCTTTTGTAACTGTTACTTTTTCACTGGAACTTGACTCCTAACAGAACTCCACACCTGCTTCCGTTCCACTTTCTCCCAGCTGTTGACTGCTACTGAGAAAAATTCCTAACTTGTAACTTTTTTAAACCCCCAGTAGCTCCACTTTATCTGAGCCTTGTTTCTGCCCATCTTCCCTATCATCAGCTTTTGGAGCTCACGGTTCTCCCCTGACATCAACTCTGTGCTCACTGTTCCCCTGACACCAACCAAACAATCCAGTGGAAATCAAATCCAATGGACACACTCTCTTAAATAGCTCCCCTCAAAGCTGTTCCCTTAAGTCCAAGCAGCATGTAACCATAAGGAAGACTACACAGTACAAAAAACTTCTTGGCAAAGAATCCTCCCATGAGAGAGAGGGGGGGGGAAGAGGGAGAGAGAGATAAAGATATTGATTGTTCATTTGGAAGGAATAGTCAAGAGTCCTTGCAGGGCCTTCCTTGATTGGACTCACCAGTCCTGTCGTGGTTAGTTTCTGTGTCACAGCTGCATAAAAGGAAAGTTCCAGGCCCTGAGACCTTTGGAAGTTCCATAGAAAGACAGTTTTATAGAAGGTTACACTCCTTTGAAGCAATGTAACTGATAGGATGGCAATCTACTTGAAAGGAAGAGAAGCCATTCTTCAGTCTGTGATGGCTGACTGAACTGGCAGGCGTTTTGCTACTTTGTGTACAAGAAAGAAAGAAAAAAAGATTTGGGGGGGGGGTGGGTTGGAATGGGGAAAAAAGTCACACTAAATACTAATAGGTGTCATCTGGTAGAGAGCCAAGGGCATTTAACAGATGCACCTTAATCAGTAGCTTCCAATGCAGCTCCAGATGGCACCTATGCTGTGACCAGCAGACACTGTGCCAGCTACGGGCTTAAACACAAAGGTACATTTCTTGGTTTTCATAGGCCTGGTGTGCATTGTGCACAATCTCCTACTGGTGACTTTCCTAACTGTCCCTCACCCACCAACCTGATTCCTTTCTGCTTCATCACAAGGTGAGTGTGGAACCCAGGTATGGCCAGTCCCACTTTCCGAATGCCAGCAAACTGATAACCCAAGGATGCGCTCATGGCTCCAGCTGGTCGCTCAGGGTCTACCGTAACAAGTGACATGTGGACAAAGACAGAGAGAACATCGTAGCTACAAGAATATATCCAACTCTGTGGGAGTCTATGCTCCCAGCACGCAGAGCAGGACAAGGGTAGAAACCACAAGAGAAGAGGCCAGAGGAGACAATTCCGGCTACTTGCTTGAGATGGTCCTTTCGTTCATTCTTTCCATGGAAAACCACCAAGATAGCCTGCTTTTTGCTTAAACTAATTTCATTTGTGTCTTTTCTTTACCATAATTTATAATTTCAATATTTATATTTATATTTATATAGAAAGCCCACTTCTGCTTTTCTAGGTGTTTCCTTCTAACCCAGATCCACCCACGGGTGCTGTACATTTGTAAACCAAGACCTCCTCTTACCACCAAGAACATCCATGGAAGACTGGGTGGAGAAATCACCCCTCCGGGGCTGACTCAGAGTACTGAAACTGGCTGTCCTTACGGTGTGGAATATCTCCTAGGGAGCTCTCATTCTGGAAATATGAGGACTGAAGATTACTGAGGACTCTGCTGCCACAATGCCCCGAAGGATCTGACCTTGCACTTGGGGAAATGTTGTCTTGGAATACTGATTTAGTGAATTTCAGAAAAAGAAAAGAACTGTATCAGTAATATATGATGGACTGCATCTCACCAACTGAGAGGTGAGTCATCCCACACACTCCATGACTTCTCCATCAACATCTCTACAGAAGGTCCTAGTCAAAGGGAGAGAAGTTTGCAGCTTCCACCGCCAGGTTGGCAAAGCAAGGAATTCAGAGAGCAGAGAGGAGCACCATGTGACTACAGTAGGGTTGGTTCTGGAAACAAGAACCAGAGGGCTCTAAAGACAGGCTTTCCTACAGGAGTAAGAAGGGCTCAGTGGAAGAATGCCAGCCGGTGCTTGAGGGACATTGCCTTCACCTTGGTGGGCTGGTAGAAGGCAATGAAGAGAAAGCAGAGGTGGTTTGGATAAATGGGGAGGCAGGACTCGTTGGTGGGGAGGGTGGAAGCTCAGCTCAGGAGGAGAGCTGGCGCAAGGGGGCTTTGTCAGGGACGAAGTTAGTGTTGGGGCTGCAGAGAAGAAAATGCAGGGCAGGAGCACACACACTACTTCAAACACAGCAGACAGAGATGGCCATGGTGGCTCCTGAGTCGTGATGGGAGTGGCAATGATGCTGGTGTTTGTCCTCACGTTGTTCCCACCTCTCTGCTTCTCCGGGTGGAGAGCTGTAGCTGGCAGACGAAAGGATAAAGGAATCTCTCCAGAGAGTCTGGGTGAAGACAGGTACAAATACCACAGCAGGCCATGGCTACAAAGTCACAGCCTCAGGAGTGACTGCCATCCTAAGATGTTCTCCTCTCTACCCCAAGGACTTAGCAGTAGGTCGGAGTGCAAAAAGAAGACTGTACATAAGAGAAAGAGGCCATTCCCTAAAGCATACCAGATGGCCCCTTGCCTTGGCAGCGCTCTACAAAGAGTCAGCCCAGGCCTTGAGAGTCCCCCCCATGGAAACTGTTGAACCAGGAGAAGATGGGTCTCTCAGTGTCATGGGTCTGTAGACAGTCCTGCATGGGCACAGATGGAGGTGAATACAGTGTGTTAATGTTGGCTGCTCCACTCTAGAATCTGCCAGGCTACAGGCCAAGACCATGGAAACGGAAGACTGGAGGGCTCTGTACCAGTAACGTCATACAGACTCAGCAGGTGATATTTAGGAATATATGTGCATATACACATACACCTATGCATGTAACAATACATCAATGCAGACTGAAGCCATGAATTTGAAAAAGAGCAAGGAGGTATATACGGGAGGGTTTGGAGGAAGGAAATAAAAAGGAGAAATGATATAACTATGTTATAATCTCAAAAATAATACAAATAATTTTAAAAGGGGCAATTCTCTTCATATATTCTTAAAAGTTGAAATGATAAACGAATTGAGCTCAAACAATAAGTGAGCTACTGTGAAAATATAAATATGAATATAAAATTTAAGTTAAGGCTCAATCTCTCTAAATATTACATCAGCTTTTTGTAATTTTATACTACAAAATCAGATTATGATACAAGTGTAAAACTTAAGAGACACAAAGAAAAGGACAGTTAAAGTGGACGGCTGACTGCGTGGACTGCAAGCAAGGAAGGCATCAGGGCAGAACCCATATTTAGAGCCACAGTAACGTTCAGTCACTGACAGGGTCAGGAATGATGGCTACAGTTGGGATAATTGAGTGGTGTGCCACCAAGGCATTCCACTTGACTTACCAGTGCAGCTGAGTTCATGGTCAGACTCTCAGCCCTCTCCCTGCAAATTGGAGACATTAGTCATCTGTCATGAAGCCATCCATCATTTCCCCTTCCTTCCCTTTCATCTTTTAAACTCTTCTTATTTTTTTAGCGTGTGTGAATGTGTATGCACTTGTTCATGTGTGTAGAGTCAAACCAGGCACACATGTGGGAGTCAGAAGACAACTCTAAGTCTTTCCCTTTTCCACCTTGTTGGAAACATGGTTTCTCCCATGTCATGTGATCCCACTGCTCTGGTTTGGTTTCTGTTGCTATGGTAAACATCATGCAGTCACTTGGGGAGGAAAGGGTTTGTTTTAGCTTACATGTCTTGGTCCATCACTAAGAGAAGCCAAGGCAGGAACTCAGGGCAGGAACCTGGAGCATACAGCATAGAGGAACGCTGCTTGCTTATTCATCAGCTGCTTTTTATACTGCTTGCCTAGGGATGGCACCACCCACAATGCGCTTGACACTTTTACATCAATTAGCAATCAGTTGATTGATACAATGCCTCCACAGACATGCCTGAAGGTCAATCTGATCAGGGAAATTCCTTTATTGAGACTTCTCAGATAGCTCTGGACTGTGTCAAGGTGACAGCTGAGCTAAGTGCTAGCTGGCCAACCAGCTTCTGGAGATTCTCTTGTCGCCACCTCCTACCTCCTTGTTGGGTGTGCTGAGATTATTGACACTTATGTTATTGTATCCAGTTCTGACACAGGTTCAGGAGATCCAAACTCAGGTTATCAGTACAGCAAGTGCTTTTACCCACTGAGCTGTCCCCCCAGCCCTTCCTTTTGGCCTTTTAAAAACATACTACACATTCTACTATTTACATAGACTCTGCATTGCAAACATGTACTCACGTATGTGATGTCTTGTGCACACGTGCCATGTGTACTGAACACTACATTATGCATACATGCTGTATACCGTACTTTGTGCTTCTAGAACACACTGCACTGTGTGCATAACTACACATGGTACTATGGACATGTTCTGTATGTATCATTGTATATTGTGTACCTTGCTGAATGCATATGCTGTACACTGTGCTAGTTACGTGTGCTACATGTTATGCTATACATACACACATGCATTACAGCCATCCTGTATGCATCTACTACATGTGTGCTGTGTATATATACTACAGATCATTCCATTTACATCTAATGCGCACCATGCTTTGCACATCTGCTATGTGATATATATATATATATGCCACACACCATGCTATCTACATTCACAACATACTATGCTATATACAGCTACCATATACCATGATGTATACTTCTAACACCATTCTCTCTCTCTCTCTCTCTCTCTCTCTCTATATATATATATATATATATATAGTCTCATGCTATATATACCCACTATATAATAACCATGTATTTACATTGTACATGTACCATACATATGTCCACAGTGTGTATGTTACACATAATGCATGTTACACACTATGCTGTTCACATGTGCTTTGCACTGAGCTACAAGTGCCTATGCACCATGCTGGCTGCATTTACTACATGCCATGCTGTATACAGCTACTGTGCACTGTGATGCACATCTAACAGCATCCTTTATGCATCTAGATTGTACAAACTAATTTTTATATGCTGTATTCTTTCGTAGTGTTTTATATGTTAAGCACTGTCACTAATGTGCTACACAGTGTGTCATACACACGACTATGAACCATATGCATAATCATTCTACACAGCATCCTATATGCACATAGTCCCATGATAGATGCATGATTTTTGCACCATGCCATATATATGTGCTTTACATATTGCTGAATTGTGTTCTATATATGTTGTGTGTGTGTGTATTACACAATAATCCTGCATGCATCTACTACATGCTATGCTGTGTGTATACACTATATACTATCCTATGTACATCTGCTTTAAGCCACACTATGTATCTCTGCTGTATGCTATGTGTAGCATATCATGTATGTATATTCATACTATGTTATATGCATGTTATACACACTATACTGTGTATATCTTCCTTGGGCTATGCTATAGGTCTCTAGTATGCCCTGTGATGTATACACACATTACATACATCTATCCTGCATTTTGCTGTCTGCAGGTGATTTGTACTGCATTACTGGCATACCATGAAACAGGTTGTATACTCATGGCACACACAACACTAGAGCCTGAACTCTGTCCTATTCTGTTTCATAGTGCAGTTCATCTGGGGTCCCATACTCAGAACTGTCTGCAACCCTCATTGTAGTCATCTTGCTTCTGCTCCCTCCTGCTGAGGCACAAAAGCGCAGCCCGCTGTCAGGCAGTCCACCCTCCGGTCTGAAGTCTGAGAAAGCCTTCTTGTTCTCTTCATTTATACTTTCCATGTGGCCCTTGAATCTGACTACCAGAAAGTTTCCTATTGCCCCTCTGCCCTGTAAGGATCAATTCATGAGTGAGCTGTGTCTGGCTCTCTCTAGTACCGCTGCAGCCCACAGCCTGCCCAGCCTCTAGTGTGGTAACATTTTCTTTCTTTCAAGAGATGTTCTGTTCTTCTCTCATTGACAATGAAATTTTGCATAGGAAATTCCATTTCTTCATTCTCTCTGATCCTTAGACTCAGTGGTTGTAGAAAGAACTTTGTGGGGGGGGGGCCACAGAGCCACGAACACACTTCTTTCAACAGTTGTCTGACATTCAGTTTCTTCTTCCCATCCTCTCCCTCCTCAACCCTTCCATCAAGTCCTACTAGTCTCTTCCCTTGCTCTCCTCTCAACCTATAGCTATTTGGAGACTCAAATCAGAAACAAAGGCTGTCTAGCCCACACAAGGGACTGCCCTGGGCTGGGAGAGGCTCTCCACTCCTCCGTAGGATGCCATTCCTGGCACTCAGGGTAGATGGCACTTTCACAGGCACAAAGTTCACATGACATGAGTACTTCCCCTGCCTTCATACATGGTGTTGATTCCTCATGAGTGGGAGCACCTCTTCTTGGCAAGGTAGGGAGTATAGCTCTATGTGCTTCTGCTCTGTGGCCTTCATTAGTTCTAGAGCAATGTCTTCACTAGTCAGTTCTGGGCCTCTTGTGTCATCTTCTCTGTTGTTTACGGTCCTGAATAGGTAGCTTCTAAACTTGATTCTGTGAGCATGTAATAATTGCACACACGAATGGGGTTTCAGGTGACATTTCCACATGTGCTTACAGTGTGCACCTACACATTGGGATAACTAGTATTTTCCCCTTCCTGTTATTTCTTTGTGATCTCAGCTCCGAGCTCCTCTCTTCTAGATATTCATAAAACACATAGCAGGTTGCAATATGGGTACTTCTTGTTTTAAAAAAAAATGCAGGATCATAAACACATCAATAGTTATGAGAGTAAATGATCACTTAAAATGATAAAAATCATCACAAAGGACAAATTTTACATAAACCTCACAGAGTTCAGAAAAACACATCATATCTTCCCACATAGTTTGGTTTTATATTCTGATTATGCTTTTGTAGAGAAACAATTCTGAAATAGCATTCCTTTTCTTTACTATTCTTTTTTTTAAAAGATTTCACTGTGCATATGAGACTGAGAAACTGGGACGCAGGCTCACTTTGTGTTTGGAACTGGCTTATTCTCAAAGCCACTGTACATCGTATGCCCCATCAACCCAAACTGAATGGATCCCCTACTCAGTTTTCATGAGGAGCAAAGCACCTGGAAAAGACAGAAAGAAGGAAAATGAAAACCATTTGTATCCAGTCAACACTAATTAAAGTGAAGAGAAATTTTAACATAACTAGACAGTTGTCTCAAGTTGACTGGAAACCAAGCGTCACATCTTGGCCACTTAGAGCTTCAGGAATACAAGTGTAAGCATCTCCCTGGCTTGCAAGCCTAACAGGGAGCATACATTCAGAGTGAGCTGCAGCCAGCCATGCCTCCTGGTCTCCCACCATAGACACACCTAAAGCTCCAAAATAATTTCTGCTCCCTCAGCAGAGCCATCTGCTCCAGACAATGTCCCCAAATCTGCTTTTATCCAATGTCCTTGAAATGTTTATTGCCATTTTGCAAATCATTGAAATTATATAAGAGCAGGAATCGTTGTGGTTTTGTGACAACCGAGTTCAAAGCTTTGAGAAAAATCTTGGCTTTGGGCAAGCTATCTGAAATACGTGCCTTAAGAGCAAAGTATGAGGACCGCTTGTCTCACTTTAAGGTTTGTTTCTGCAGCTATTTCTCAGAATGGCTGGTTCCACGCACTGATCAGCTCATATAGCCATCAGTACCTTGCTGTGACAGAGAGCAGTACAGACAGCTGGCCCTTGAGGCTGCCCACAAGAGTGCACTTGCTTGCAGTGGCACAAAGAAGCCCCATTGCCAATGGCCTGGCACTATGATACTGCTAGAGAAGTCCAGTGAGCTGCTGAGATGCAGGCTATTGCCCTAGTGCCTGGTGCTCACGATAGCTCAGGACTCCACGACCAACCTACACTTCCACAGCTTAGTATAGTGGAACTGCAGGAAGCCTGTGAAGCCTGCCCGATGGGTCTTTTTGAGGACACCAACTTCCTGTATCTGTACCAAGCAGGTCACTATCCTGCCCAAGGACATCCAGCTAGAGCTCTGACAGGCATAATTGCACTGTCAATTTTAAGATCTCAGCCAAAAACTCTTTGCAGAACTACAAATCATTGGAAAATATTTTGACAACACATATTTAAAAAAAAAACTTGGAAAATCTGGAAGAAATGGATGATTCCTAGACATGCAGGATCTACCAGAATTGAATCAAGAGGATATAAGCAACTTAAATAGATCTACAACAAGCGATGGGAATGAAGCAGAATAAAAAAATCTCCCAATAAAGAAAAAGCCCAGACCCAGATTGATTCACTAATGAATTCTGACAAATCCTTAAAAGAGCTGACAGTGAAGCTCCTTAAACTGCCTCATAAAATAGAAAGGGCAGTCTATGAAGCTAGCATTCAAACTTCACACCAGGCCCCACTTATTATGGTTCCACCCCCTTTTGATAGTGTCTGCTCACCCATCAATAGGACACCATTGCCCTGATAGCACCCACTCATGAATCAGTAAGGCATCATTGTCCTGGCATCGTTTTCCTTGGTCCTTACAAAGAAGAACTTTCTTCGGACTTATTGGCTATAAATATAGATGGAAAATCTATAAATGTAATGTTTATTTATTCTTTGATAATTTTATAAATGCATATAATGTTTTTGAACATGTACACACCACACACACACACACACACACACACACTTACCCACTCTATCCCCTTCTAGATGCCACCATCCCTTCTAATTTCATGTCCTCTTTTTTTTTGTTGTTGTTGTTCTTATGAACAATTGAATCTAATTATTGTGTCCATATATATATGGATGTTGGGTCATCTACTGGAATAGGGGCCACTCCCTTAAAGAAAACTGACTTTCCCTCCCCTAGAAGCCTTCATCTGTCAGTCACTCCTCACCTAGGGGTGGGGCTCATGTCCTGTCTTCCACCCATACTGGAGTCTTGACTGGCTTGATCTTGTGTAGGTCTTATGCAGACAACCACAGCTACTGTGAGTCTGCGAATGCAAAGATCCTGTCATTTTTGCCTCAGTCTTCCTGAACCTCTTGCTCTTAAAACCTTCCACCCACTCTTCCAGCATGTTCCCCGAGTTTTAAGGGTAGGGGTGTGGTATCCTATTTGTGACTGAACATTCCACACACACACTTATTCTCTATACTTTGGCCAGTTGTGAGAAGACTTGCAAACCAAATTTCAGAATATATCCAAAGGATCAATCACCATGATCAAGTTGGTTTCCTTCAGGGATGCAGGCATGGTTCAGCGTGTGTAAATCAGTAAGTATAGTTCAGTACTAGAGGAAAGAAGCCATAGGATCATCAAAGCAGAAAAGGCCTTTGACAAAGTTCAACAAAGCTTCATGATAAAATCCCTGATGAGACTAGAGGTGGAGAGAACATGTGTCAACAAAATAGAGGTTATTCACGACAAACCAATAGTCACCATCGTGTTAAATGGAGAAAAACTGCAAGCTTTCTCATAAGATGCGGAACAAGACAGGGGTGCTCAACTCACCACAAAGAGTGGGAAAACTATTAAACTTCCTAGGCAAGCACAAAAGAACCTAGATATCCAAAACAAATCCTAAACAATGAACAGTCTGCTCGACGTATCACCATTCCTGATTTCAAGTTATATTACAGAACCATAATGGTAAAAAAAAAAATGTGATACTGGCACAGAAATAGACATATTGATCAATGGGATAGAATTGAAGATCAGATATAAGCCCACTGTCCTGCAGTCTTCTGATTTTTAACAGAGGCAAAAAAAAAAAAATACTCACTGGAGAAAAGACAACCCGTTCAACAAATGATGGTAGAGAAACTGAATAGCTACATGTAGAAGAATGAAACTAGATCTTATCTTTTACCCTGCATAATAGCAGACTCAAGGTGGAGCAAAGATGTTGGGCCTGAAATTCTCACAGAAAGAGTAGGGAATACACTTCAGAATATGGGCTTTAGTTAAGACTTTCTGAGTGGGAAACTGGTCATGTAGAAAATAGGATCAAAAATCAGCAAGTTCAACCACATAACACTAAAAAGCTTCTATACAATGAAGGAATGTGTTAATTCACTGAAGATACAGTCTGTCAAATGGGAGAAAATCTTTGTCAGCTCTACATCTGACAGAGGGTTAGTGTCTAGAATATACAAATAATCCAAAACACTAAACACCAAGAAAACAAACAATCCAACTAAAAAATTGGCCACAGACTGAATGGAGTTCAAAAAGAAGAAATGTAAGTTGCTAAGAAATATTTTGAAAAGTCTATAATATTCCTTCTATCTATCAGGAAAATTGAAAATTGAAACTACTTAGAGATTTCGTCTTGCCCCAGTCAGAATGGCTGTCATCAAGAAAATACATGAGTCTCTGTATAAATACATAGTCTAAATCAAGTTTCTCGCTGACAATGCTCCCTCCAAGAGCCAAAGACCATCTAACAAAAACCCTAACACCAGGCATAAGAAGCCTTCTTTTAAGTTGTTGGCCAGGGTTGCCCAAGAGACTACAACCATTACAAACTATTGTCCTTGATTGACCCCATGTGGGAAAGGTAAGTTAGTATTGCTGAAGGTACCATGCACTTCAGACACAGGGCCCAGAGGTCCCTGAGAATTAGTTGATCAGAAAGTCTTCACCCTGAGGACAAGTTTTCATGGTATCAGGACGTGCCCTGCAAGCTTTCAAAGGAAAGAAGAAATCAACAGTCCTACCCAGCTGTGAGTTCTGTGAACCACAACAATGACCAGCATGGCATGATAAACCCAAGGATGTAGTAGTGCCATGCATACCTTGGTATTAACCAGTAGTTGCCTAATTGGACTTAAGACCCTCTCAACAAGAGGGGAAATCATACCTGGTACTGGAAACCTAGCCAACTGATTAGTGCTAATAAAGTCATGGGTCTTGGAAGAGGACCTACTATAGAATAGGATTGTGTAAAAGCTAGGAAGGGTCTATATTCAAGGGGTCTAAATTAAGAACCCTGGGTGGTCTAGATAGAATGTAGACTGTTGTGTTGAAGGGATCCCAGTGACACAAGAGAGAAACAGACATTCGTGCTCCTGCAGAGGCATCATACCCCAGCCAGCAGAAAATTGCATGGCCCTTTAAAATGGCAGTTCCTGTCACACCAATTGAGCCCCAACAGTGGGAAAAATCCTGCCAAGGCAATGCTTCCACTTGCTCTGTCTTTGCAGAAAACTTATTGGTCAACATCAGCTATACGGATAGACTAAGAGCCTTTTCATACAAGCTATTAGATGATTGGGCCTTTATTGACCTTACCCCTCCCTCTCCAATTAACAAGCTTTAGGTAGGCTGGTTAAAGTGTCTATTAAGCATAGATCAATGCTATTGGCCCTCTTCCTTGTGCACCTCCCTACTCTCTCCATAAAAACTTGTTTGCCTCCACAATAAATCAAATTTGCATCACAAGGCATTAATTTCCAGAGTCTATTTCTTGAGTTAATGACTCTGTCACTCACTCCCTCGGGAATTCTGCATCCACGAAAAACCCACAGTAAACACATTTTTAATCCCGGTATTCAGAAGGCAGTGGTGGTCCATGCCTTTAATCCCTAAAATAGAAACAGTGTGGAAGCAGACAGGAAGCAGAGCTCCAGAGTCAATGTCAGATTGGAAGTGATGTCTGAGATGAGTCAGAATGAATGGCAGGCAATGTGACTAATCAGAGGAAGAGTTAGCAGAATGAGTCAGTGCAGACATGCCCAATTCTCAAGATAGAAAAAGTGGGCTCTCAGCTCAGAACAGAGTTCACGTACAGAAATCAGTCAGTTTCAGAGGGAATTACATAGTTACAGCAGAGTCAGTTACTGAGGCAGAGACACAGAAGCAAGCAGACAGGGGGACAAGACACAGAAGGCAGAGAAACAGAGAGGCTGATAGAAGCATTATGGAGCAGTGAGAGCTCAGGGAGAGATACAGAGACACAGAAGATCTTGGCAGAAGAAGTCAGTATCAGACTGGAAGAATGAGTTGGACCAGAAGAGTCAGAGTTCAAAAAGAGCTAGTCAGAGTGACTCAGTCAGCAGTAGGTCTCAGAAGCTAAGGTTGAAGCTTTCTAGGTCAGGTCTAGCAGTTTAAATGTTCTAGATTGTAAAAAGGCTGAAGCTTTCCAGTTCAAGGTTTAAGAGGAGATTGTACAGAGACTGAAATGCTCTAGTGCTCCAGGCTAGAACCAGTTATTGAATTAGACAAAAGAATAAACCATCTTTCAACCGGAATCTATGGCTACGTCTGTTGTGAATCCACACCTACAGCCATTTTACTAAACCAGCATAATCCCTCACTACATTTGAAATATTTGTGCTTATGCTCACAGATAACTTCAGTCCTAACTCCTCATCAAGGAAACTTCTTTTTGCTAAAGTCAGAGACCATTACAGAAAACCACAACCAGTCAAAATGTGAGTTGTGGAGCCCAGTCCCAATGGGTACATCTACGAAACACTTCCACACTTAAGGTTCAGGGAACATTGTGGAAGAGGGGCAGAAAGATTTTAAGAGTCAGAGGATCTGGGAGTTTGCTGTGAGATTGTGTCTCCTAGTAATGTCAGAGCTACACTCATAAACTCTCACCAGCATTACTGCCTAAACAGGAGCTGAACAAAGACAACAACAATAGACATGCCAACGTGGGAGGGGGAACCCCTACACAAAGAAATACAGGTAACCAAGAAATGCTGAGAGTGGGAGAAATAGTCTTCCTCAAGGAAGATCAAATAGCAAATGGTCAGCCCTGAAAACATATATGCATGCAAGTAACACTATATGGACTAAGCAGGTTGTATTTAGGAATACACACACACACACACACACACACACACACACACACACACACACCAGATAGATAGTAATAGCAATCAATGAAAATAGAGGCCATGAATGTAAAACAAGCAAGGAGGGATATATAGGAGGGGTTGAAAGGAGGAAAGGGAAAGAGAAAATGATGTAATTACATTCTAATCTTAAAAACTAAAAGGAATAATAAAAACAACATAAAAACTAAATAACAAGAAATGCTGGAGTAGATGTGGGGATAGGGGCACCGTTGTTCACTGCTAGTATGAGTGCAAACTAATATAGCCACTATGGGAATCAGTGTGGAGAGTGCTCAAAAAGCTAGAAAGAGATCTACCACGTCATTCAGCTATAGCACTCTCGGGCAAACGCCCAAAGTACTCTGTATCGTATGACAGAGATCTTGCTTACTCATGCTTATTGCTGCTCTCTTCACAATAGCCAGGAGACAGAAACAGCTCAGATGTCTATCAACAGATGTACAAACAATGAAAGTGTGCTATATTTACACAAAGAAATATTGTTTAGCTGTAAAGAAAACATGAAATTTGCAGGTAAATGGATAGAACTGAGAGATACGAGTGGTGTCACCCAGACCCAGAAAGACAAAATCCCTGTCTTCTCACTGGTACAGATCCTAGAGTCAGAGCTTTAAATGTGGAGTCCTGCTAAAGGAAGCCAGAAAACCAGAAAGGGGCCATTGGTGGGTCTTAAGGAAAGAGGGGTTAATACACAGATTCTTTTTTTTAGAAGCAGCCTTCCTTTATAACCCTGGATGGCCTGGAACTCACTCTGTAGATCAGGCTGGCCTCAAACTAAGAGCAATCCTCCTGTTACCACCTCCAAAGCACCAAGATTACAGGTTCTGACTAAACTCAGCCAACCTAGACAGTATATTTTGAAATGCCTCTACGGAAGTATGATTAGTTGCAAAGAATTCTGCATATTTAAAGTAGAGAATAGTATTCTCTATGCCTTGGTGCATGTGTGTGTAGGACCATGGAACCGCCGAGACTGTCAAGATTACAAATTTAATTTCTTTTGAGTGAGCTTTTGTTAGCGTTTTCATTTTTCATGAAACACCTGTCTCCTCTGAGTTGTTAAACTTGCTGGCATAAAGCTGCCCATGATATTCCCTAATTATTATAGATGTATCTATCTCAATCCCGTTATTGGTTGTTTCTGACTGGGGTATCCTTTTTATTAGTCACCCTGGCTGGGGGCTTATCATGGTAATGCTTTCCTCAAAGAACCAGCTTTACTTCATTGATTTTTTTTTTTATGTGAAATTTTCCTGCTTTGTTTCAAGTAGGTCTGCTCTGATATTTCTTACTTCTTTCGCCTTACTTTGGATCTGACTTACTCAACTTTTAAATTTTTCTTAAGATAGAGGCTGAGGTTGTAGATGTATGATCTTTTCTATTTTCTCAAATAGGAATTCAGGCTATATATTTCCCTTTAGGCTTTCCTTTAGTTGAGTCTCCAAAATTGTACTATGTCATGTTTCCATACATATAAGCACGGTTTTGTTCTGTTGAAAATATTTTACGTTTCCTTTTTTATTTACTCCTTAGCCTGTGGGTTATTTGGAATTATGCTACTCGCTGACAAATACTTGGAGGTCTACCTGATGTCATCTTGTGGTACTTTTCTAATTCAATTCCATCGTGCACAGGTTAGCCTACTGTTCACGCATCAAATCCTTTTATGTATTAGAATTTGGCTTAGTTCAGTTAATAGCCCGTGTGCTTGAAAATAATATGGGTTTTGCTCATGTTGCCTCTTAAAATTAAAATTTCCCAATTTGGTTGATAATGGACTCACTCATGTGCTGCCTACAGGGAATTCAATCTAAGGATAAAGACACACAGTGGTTAATAAGTAGTAGGTTGGCTGGGAGTGGTGACTCAGGCTTGTAACCCCCGCACTCAGGAAGTGGAGGCAGAAGGATCAAGAATCCAAGGTTGTCCTTGGCTACCTAGGGAGTCCAAAGTCAGCCTGGGCTCCTGGAGACCCAGTCTAAAAACAAACAAAAACGGATTCAAATGGTAAAAGGTATGTTTATACCATTCAAAAGTAACCTGAATTGGCTCTATCAGTATCCAAATAAAAACCAAATTCCCTATTTTCTTGTCAATTACTAAAAATGAGCACTGGGATTCCTAACAATTGCGAATTTGTCTCTTTTTTCCTTCCACTTCTATCAAGTTTGCTCTGCACATTTTGAAGCACTTATGCCAGGCATACATGCTTAGAGCTGTTGTGTTGTCTTGAATAATTAGTTGACCCCTCAATCACTATGAAATTTTTATTTTGTAATCTCTGATATATTTTGCTCTTGCATCTCCTTAGTCTTCAAATATGGGAAACTTGGGCCAATGTATCTTCTACTCTCTTCCCTGTCTCCCCACTTTGTGCCTGCTCAAGGATCCCCACTGTACACATATTAAACTGCTATGGATTTTCCCACAACTCACTAGGTCTCTCTGAATTTTCTAGTCTTTCTCTGTCTTTGGAGAAGCATCCCTTCCTGTTTTCCACTACTCTGTTCCTCTGCAGTAACTACTTATGCCATTCCACAGCAGTCAGCCCAGCCTGGTCCACAGACGTGGTGCAGCTAAAGCTGAGGAGGATCAACTGAGTCAAGTAGATCCCCCCCCCCCCATGGTCTGGAGGGATTGGCCATGCTCAGACAGGCTGAGCTCAGTCAATGGTCGGGAGCTGAAAGAGGCAGCAAGTACACGGGCTGACATGTGGTTAAGTGGTGAGGGCCAGAGAACCAGCAGAGGAGACAGGCAGTTTTGATCTTGAGTGTCCCCCAAGTCCCCGCGTGTTAAAGACTTTGTCTTTATTGGAAGGTGGTGGGAACTGTGGGCGGAGCCTGGTGGGAGGCCTTTGGGTCTACAGGACATGCCCTTGAAGGAGCCACGTGAAGGCCGACCCCTCTCATTCTCTCACTTTCCACTCCACCAGAAGATCAGTAGAATTTTCCTCAGCCTAATGCTCCTTCACACCAAAACAGTCTGCCCCAACTACAGGTCTCAAAGCTGTGGACACACCAGACCAAGCACGGTGACCTCCAAAACCACGAGTAAAAGTTTTTCCCTTCCTTCCGTTGAGCCTGTCAGGCACTTGTGACAGACAGTTGCAGAGAGCCTACACAGGGATGGAATCACAGCAAAAACGACTCTCCCCAGCTTCTGGAACAGCCAGCTTGTGCTGAGTCTTTACTGATTGATTTAGTCTGAGTCTCTCTCCTTGTCCGGGTTTATCCATGGAGACGGAGGCAAGTGTTTGACCCATTCACAAAGAGCTTGTAACAGAGAAACTGCTCAGTAAATACTTTTAAACAATTGACAGAAGGAGATCGCTGGACTGCGAAGGCCTGAGAGCTCCATTCAGGGAGAAAGGCCCTGGCACTGGCTTTTGAAGCTGGGATTCAGCGACCTGGAAGCAACAAGACAGAAGGATGGGATGCCCTCTATCCTCCTGCCCCTCAAAGAACTTCCCCCTACTATAGATCTCTGGCAGTTAGTGTGTTTTCACAGGGTGAGGAGGACTTGAATACAGGGTGATGGTAATTGTACCCACATCGCATAATAGCCATCAGATTGACCCAGTATAAATAGATTATGTTTATAATTGTAGTAAACTGTAATTTTAAGTTAAAATGTAAATTGGGGTCATACATCACATCTCAAAATATCTAATTAACAGAAAGCAAATTTGTAGAGAGATGCCCTAATCTATTATTCAATACAAGCACATTTGGTAAAATGGAACTACTAGCCAATCATGGCTGCTTTGACATTAGAATACACATCTCTGCAAAGGCCATTCCAAGTGTCTCAGAACACTGGGACTTCCAGTTTTCTAAGAAGGGGTTAGAACGGAGAATGGTGCATAACAGTAATCTCAGCACTTGGGAGGCTCAGTTTGGAGTTCCTTAGGTTCCAGATCAGCTTACTATGTGTGTGTATGTATGTATGTATGTATGCATGCACAGGTACTATGTATGTATATATATGTATATGTATATGTATATGTATATGTATATGTATATGTATAAACATATGTGTATACCAACATCCTGTCTGAACAAAACAAAACAAGAAATGCTGTGGTGTCCACCAGAGAAGACATCTGGACATAGATTTTAGCCAATAGAAAGTCTTCATTAGCTGGACAGAGACTACATTGGGTGTTTAAGATCTCAGTGTAATCCTGAGCCTTTCTCAGGGTGAGCTTTTAAGCACAAAACTGTATCCTGGGTTGACATACTTCAGTTACAAAGAACAGTTAGCCAGAAACAGAATTACAGAAGCCAAAATGCAAAGTTATTACATTTAGAAACTTTTCCAGAACTATAGACTTTGAGGGATTAGGTTTTAGTTTTAGTTTTAGCAAGTGGTGCTGTCTACATCCTGACTTTTATGGCCGGAATGGTACTTCCATCATGGAGTCAATTGTGTTAAAGTCTGGAGGCCTACTAAGGTCTAGTGGCCTGTTACACCACAACAACAAAATATAAGTGGGAAGGCTGGCAAATGGAGCCAGCAAGATGTGGAGACCTTTAAAGTGTCAAAGTCATCAAAGTAAATCTGAGAAACCACAACAAGAAGCATCTAGACTCTAGATGAAATCTAGATTCTAGAGAAATGCAGAGCTAATGTGGGACTCACAAAAACCTCTTGGAACAGAAAAAGGATGTTAGGTGGACACCAGGACAGAAGAGTTAATACAGATCTCATCTGCTAAGGCCATCACTGGAGATCTCATCAGAGTCACAGACAGGTTATCCCTCTAGGGTGTGAGTCACAGGAGAAACTGGAAAGGAGGGATATGGAATCTCTTCGTCCTAGCATCCTAATTTCTCCTGCAAATGTGAAAGTATTTTTTTTTTTAAAGTGGCTTTTAAAAAAGATACTTAGAAATTTAACTGTGAACCGGAAACTACCCGAAGTTAACCCGAGGTAGTTTCACTCACCAGTTGAGTTGTTTGGTTGTCTTCAGAACTGCGATTGTACCTTCTCAGAGTACAGCCATTGTACGAGTCTGCATGAGCTAAATCCCCTTGAATTTCTTCTGTTTACTGTATCAGATGCGTGTGTAATCATATTCACAAACATGAAATCCACCCACATGACCTCAACTGAGAACGTTTGCCTAAGTACTCTGAAACATCCTGTTCAAATGCAGAGCCTCTCTATGCCCTGTTCAAAGTTAAGCTGTTTTGTAAGTACAGGGAGAAGACCAGAATGTTCTGGGGAACAGATGACTCTTGAAGCATCCTGGCCATGTGCGCATCAATCATGCCGTGTTTATGGTGACTTATGGTCACACTGTAAAATGTTTCATATGTTTAAAAACAATAAATCCTGTCAAGACGGGGCAGCCACCAGCAGGGGTGGGAGGCACAGCAGCACCTTCACACCTAATTTGCATATTTTAAAAAATTTAAAGCAAATGATTGCACCGCTGAGGTCCTAGACACCTGATCTAAATATTAAGCATCGGCTCCCCACTTCCTGGTGTAATCTGAGGGGTTGTTACAATACATCAGCAGAGCAGGAAGAGAACATTTTCCACGCAGCGAGCAGAGGAGTCATAATTCAGTCCTCATTGGAGAATACGATGTCAACAGAGCCATGGGGAGGATGTTCTGAGTCTCAGATGCTGATGGTGGGTGCTGGGTAGAAAGGGGAACAGCACTCAGAAACAAGGGAGCTAAAAATGCATCGTACCGGCAGCACGATAATAACAATCATGGCGGTTCAGGAGCCTCCATCTCGGCAGATCCCACTTTATGTGTTTTACACGCGGATTCTCTCGCTTGACCTCCCTGACTGTCCTAAGATGGCTGGCTGGTCTTATTGTATTGGTTAGATGCAAAAACCAAGGCTTCGGTGGCTTCAGTGTCTTGTCTGAGGCTGGACAGCCTAGGATGATGGCTGAGGACCCTTAGCTAGAAACTTGTATTTGCTGTTAGGGAGATAGCCCTGGACCCAGAATCCTCAAGTAGTGGTCACAGATACCAATTCGTCTATGACTTGATTTTTGTTTTTGTTTTTGTTTTGTTTGTTCACAGTTGTCATTATGAGGACTTACAAACCCAAGAAGTGGAATTGATCCATGTTAACAAAAAATAAGACAAAGAATAAACAAATGGCAAATGTACCAGACTGGGCTTTAAAAACTAGATATTGAGGCAAACTACATTAAATTAGAGATTATTAATGATAGGAACAAGTGTTTATTGTGTTTCTTTTTTTAACATTTGAATATTCCTAATAGCATATTCATAGAAGCAAACTGGTTCTTGGTTTCTTCTGTTTCATTTGTTAAACTATATAGCCCAGGCTGGTTTTGAACACAGACCTCCTGTCGTGAGCCTCTCAAGTGATAGGATATCTCTACAAACCCTCTCATATACCCCTCCTTGTTTTATACATGAAACCTACATACATAAGTACAACCTACTCAGTCTGTATAACGTTACTTATATGTATATTTTCAGGTCTGGCCACTTGGTATTGGATAACCGATTGCTGTGCTAACATTTGTTAGTTATCTGTAATTCTTTATCTAAGGCTGAGGTCTCCTGGGCTTTCCTCCATATGCATATCTATTGTTATTGCTCATGTTTAGGCAGTCATGTTCCTAGGTGACACAATTTCACAGCAACTCTGAATTTTGATTGGTTGTGCTTTTCTTCTATGGTTTCTGTCTATATCAAAGAGAAGCTTTCTCAACGTGGGATAAGGCAATTTTTATTTAGGTAACCACTGGACCAGTGTTAAGCCTGAATCCTGCTCTCAACTGGCCCCAGGAAGATATGTTGTAAAATAAGTAAAGACAGCATCATGGAAGATCCAGGACAAGAGATCTCTCAGGAGTGGAGGAGACTTCTAGAACATTCCAAGATGAGTTAGAGATCTGCAACTCAGGCTGAGGAGATTCAGAGGGCTCAGCTCACTGAGACAGCTGAGAAGGACATGGGAATGCCGGAAAATAACCCAGGATTACCGGAAAATTGAATGAATAGTTTATTGAAATTAGTAAATATTTGTTTAAATTATGCAATGCAACCTAAATGATCTTTTGAGAAGTTCCCTCGAATATCATCCGCTATGCTTTTGCTATATTGTGTATGATGTGTAAATTCAACTCTAAGGGGAAAACAGTCAAATGGATGGTTTCTGGTGATGAAGCCACTGGCATCAACCTGGCAAAGAGAGATACACAGAGGGTGAAAACTGAAGAGCTTGCCAGGTGCTGAGGGAACATTGGACTAGCTCTTCTCTTGAAGAAGCCTTGAAGTACACGGTCTAAAGGTGAGATATAGGGAGGCCTCATTAATTCAGGTATTCCTAGTCTCAGTTTGTGACCACTTGAATTTTATCTGGGTAATGAAAAATTTGCAAAGCAAATTAAGAATGTAAATAAGATTAGACAGGGAATGCTTAAGCTACTCAGGAGAACAAAGTGTTTTCATGCATTCATTTGCATGCAGAATCAAGAGGCTAATTAAAATATATCCTCATTATTAAAGTCACCTCCTGCATATTAACCTGCTAAAGTAAGTTTACTTGAAAACAAGTAAATTTCATTTTTCACAAAATAGTGACTCTGTCTTAAGTTGAAGTGTGTTGGCACTACCTATCCACTCAGTATTAGAATTAATTCCAAAGGACTCTAATGTCCTTTCTAGTTGTTTTCTAGTTGATATCATGCTTTCTTGAATCAATTTGCAATAAAGTGTTGGGGGGCTTTGATTTTAGGTCAGCTTTGTTGACCTTCAGTGTACTGAGTTTTGGTTCTGTGATGGCGTGCCCTGCTTTTCTACTAACTACCTTGGGGAATTTTGTCATTTCCTGCAGGACTCCTGTCTGGAGGGCTGCAGAAGTGAGACCAAAAAGTGCCCCCACTTCCTGGCGAGGTGGGCCGAGACACGGAGGTATCCTTCTCTTTTCTAGCCCAGGGACGTCTCTCGCCAAAAATATTAATTATAACTTGCTTGCTTCGCAAGAAGCTAAAGAACATGTTTATCTGCATTAGGGCGGGTCCCTTGCTTAGGTGCGCCCGGCCCTGCCATGCTAATTAAGGCTTCCTTGTCCAAGGGAGAAGCCCCGCCTTCCTGGAAGGATATTTAAAAGGAAAAAACTTCTGAATAAAGGAGTTCTTGTCCACCAGATTTCGGGCTTCCGGGATTTCTTCTCCTGTCTCGTTCATTCTCGGCAAGCAGGAGCACAGTCCACGCCCGGGGCCAAGGAACCCACGTCCCCCTGGCCTCCCGGGTGGCTTCCCAGCTAACTGCGGGCTGGGATAGAGCTGTGGCAAAGGCACAGGAGGACCAAACCAACAATTTCCCATGAAGCATATGCTTAAGGGTGGCTTAGCTTATTTAAAACAAACAACAACCACCAAACTCTTCTCTAAAGTATTTGCACTACTTCGTACCCCTTTAGTAAAGCACTGCTTTCCAGTTGCTCTCACAAATACTTTTGCTACTTCAGGTTTATAAAACTGAAGTTATTCCTTTAGGCATGTGGTCTTGCTGCAGTCTGACCGTAGCTTGAATTCCTAAGTAACTAAGGACTCTGGGTCTTTCCATGTACTAACCCACCCTTTGGATACCTTTCTTGATGGTTCCCAAAGTAGAATTTCCTCCCAATCTACAGCTTTCTCTTTTCTTGTTAAAGTGTCCTTTGGAGAACAAGTACATTTAAATTTAAGTGAAGTCCAAAGTAGTGATTTTTTTAAAAAACAGTAGGTTCATTCTGCATCTTATTATTAACTAAGCCAAAGCCATTAAAAATCCTTTAAATATTTTACAGTTTAAGGCACTTGAGTCTGTTCTTACTTTTGCAGTGTGCTATGAGACAACGCCCTCCTTCCTTTGCACATTATGCAATTACTCTAGCAGCATATGTTCAAAATATTATATTTTCCACTAGTGATTGTTTTTGTAAATTACATGTGCTTATTTTTGAGTGAAATTGCCCCAAGAGAAAATCCAGGACCAAGCTAAGGTCAGATTCTCAAGGGTAGAGGACTCAGACCTCCAGGGTCAAGCTAACTGGAAACCATGCCCCTCCTTGATTGTGTGCCTTCCTGATAAGGTGGCACACAGGATGTTTTCTGTGACTTGATAGATTGTGATTAATCATTATGTCCTGGGCTCTGGATGTTATTTGTTAATGGTGCAGTATAAATATGACCAACTTCTGTATTCGTTGACAAAGACAGTTGTGAGTTTTAGTTTAACCTCCCTAAAATTCCAACCCAGTGTCACAGTCCTGAACTTAGTTCTGAGACTGTGTCATGGTGTGCTCTCTCTCTTTCTCTCTCCAGCTAGTTTTTGCTCTTGCTTTGGCTAGTCAATTTTTCCTTTTTTCCTTTTTCTTCATTTTTAACTCAAGTAAAAATTTTCTTTATTAACAAGTTGTGTGTTGTGTAGTAATTGGATCTCCAGGAACCTATGACATGAGCTGTCTCTTCTGCCCCTCTGGTTAATGTGTCAGTTTGTTTTAAGATCCCACTTAAGTTTTAGTTGTTAATATATTACATTTTACTTACGGGTCAATTTGAGGAGTATTGACAACAATATTGAGTCTACTGGTCCACGAGCATGGAACACCTTTAGCTTCCCTGGGCAGTGAGTGAGTTTCCAGGTATGTGTTGTAGTTTATATATGAAATGTCTCCCATAGGCCCTTGTCTTTGAATACTTGATCCCTTTGTATTTGAACACTTGGGCCCTAGTTAGTGCTGCTGTTTGGGAAGGTTGTGGGACCTTTAGGAGGTGGAGCCTTACTGAAGTGGTCTCTGGGAGAAGGCTTCGAGGTTTTGTAGCCCTTTCCACTCCTGTTCTCTTTCTGATTCTTGAGAGCAAATGTAATATGATCTTCCAACTTCCTGCTTGGGCCTTCCCTGCAGGTTGTAATGAATTCCAGCTGACATAGACTCTGAGTCTCTGGAACCGTAAGTCAAAATAAACCCTTTCCCACTTGAGTTGTTTTTGTCAGTGTATCTTTCTCACAGCAACAGAAAAGAAACCAATACCATATGAGTGTTTCTGTCATATTCACCCCTGAGCATTTCTTATACTGTTCATTTGTTATTGTTAATGAGATTTTATTTTTAGTTTTAAAACTCCAATTATACAATGCTAACATAAGAAAATGTGGTTGCTTTTGTATATTGACCCTGAGCTTTCTAATCTGATCAATTATGGCTTGGTATTTTTCAGTTTAGGATGTTCTATAAAGAAAATCTCGTTTTTCTGTGAACAGTTGGTTCACTTTCTACCTTTGTGATGTATAAGATAGCTATTGCTTGTTTGTTTGCAGTTTTTTGTTTTTTTGTTTTTTTGTTTTTTTGTCTTGTTGAACTGGGTAACAAAACAGTGAGTGGAAGAGATGAGAGCAGGCATGCATGCTCTACTTGTTGCTGATCTAGAGTGGGAGGGGAATTCACTTTCAACTTTGATGTTTGGTGTTCCATACATGTCTGTTATCAGACTGAGAAAGTCTCATCATCTTTCTAGTTTCATGAGTTTTTGTATCATAAATTTATGTTAAAATTTTTTAAATTGTTCTGTTCTTGTTGAGATTATACCATGTTTTTTTGTGTTTAATTTGTTATGTGCTGTTTTATCAATACTTGAATATTAGATACATTTTGAAATTTTAAGATAAACCCATCTTGATAATGGCATGCTATTGTTTCAGTATGGTGCTGCATTCAATTTGATATTTCATTAAGTGTGCATGTTTGTGATGACTAATCTTGGTTGTCAACTTGACTGGGAAGAGGGAACCTCAACTGGAGAATTACCTCCATCAGATTGGCCTATGGGCATATCTGTAAGTCATTTCATTGATTGTTAATTGATGTAAAAGTCCCAGCCCACTACAGGTGGCGCCATCCCCAGGCAGGTGGTCCTGAGCTGGGAAAGAAAGCTAGGTATGCAAGCCAGAGGAAACAAGCTAGTAAGCAGCATTCCTCTATGGTTTCTACTTCAAGCTCCTGCCTTGAGTTCCTGCCTTGGCTTCCCTTAATGATGGGCCTGTAAGCCAAACAAACTCTTTCGTCCCTCAGGTTGCTTTGGGTCAGAGTGTTTATCACTGCAACAGAAAAGTAGCTAGACAGTGTGTATGTACCTTTATGAGGAAAGTGGTTTGAAGATTTTTCCCCACCTGGACTTTTCTTGTTTGCATATGAGGATTTTTGTGATCTCATAGAATTTCATGAAGGCTTTTTCCTTCTTTAATGATGGGTAGATGCTACCATGGCACTGCGATGTGTGGCATGGAGCTATTGAGGGCGTCTAGCTTTCTTGATAAAGTTTCTTATCTTTAAAGAATCTCCTGATTCCACTTAAGTTCATTGACATAAAATGGTTCACACTATTCCCATTTTTTGTTGTGAAATCTCTAAGAGATGTAAAAATGCCCTCTCATTTCTGATAATGGTATTCTGTGTCTTTTTTGTTTTTTGTTTTGTTGTTGTTGTTTTGCTGTTTGCTTGTTTGTGTTATGCTCAGTGTGAGTAGACAGTGGCTTTCCCAAGCAGCTGTCTTATTTTCCCTGTTATTGATCTCTGCTCTTGCATTTATTATTTCCTTCCCATTGATTATTCGTGTTCATGTTCTTTATTTTAACTTGGAAAACTGAGCGAGCACCTTCAGCCATCCCTGTTTTCCAGGATTGAGTTCCACATTCTATGATTATTAGTTACACTAAGTTGGTTTGACAGTGTTTCCAAGTTTTTCATATTCTACTGATTTTAAACTCTAACTCCATTGCATTGATTAGCTCGAGATGGCTGCTGAGTTCTCCAGCTGCAAATGTAGACTTTTCTCTATATTTCCTCTTAGTCCTGCTAGTTTTTAATTCTGCTATTTTCAATCGTAGTTATTAAGTTTGTATACTGTTAGAATTATTCTGCTTCCTAAATGCTGCTATTTAAAGCTAGCTGCAAACAGATCAAATTGGTTTTATGCAAATTAACAGCAACCCCAAAATGACGCCCAAAGATACTTCAAAGGAATACAGCAAAACAGCCTCCAATAACGCAGACGTCTTAATGATTGGCATCTAAGCAAACATTGCCGCACACGAGAAAACGAAAGAAAATGCAATCCATAAACTAAAAATAAAACTCAATGAATGGCAACAAAGAGGGGATGACAGAGATGATGGGATTAGCACTAATGTTAGTGTCTAGTTAAAAACATGCTCCAATCATCCAAAAGATGAGGAAAAAGTGTGCACAATGAGAATTGAGGAAAATAGGGAAAAACAAGACACATAGAAGAACAGAAAAACGACCCTAACTAAACCTCAGAGGTTAAGTAACAGCAAAAAGGTGGGTTGAAAGATACACTGAGTGAGGCCATTGGCTCAGATAGCACCGGAGGAAAAAAATATGACTTGAAGGTCAGTCAGGAAACCTGACTCCCCATCCTCTACTCCATCTCTCCAGCTGAGGGGGGTGTGTCCATTCAGCCCTCCCAGGGAAGCAGCTCTCTGGGCTTGCTGCAATTTCATTTGCCAGTTAGTCTTTTTCTTTTAAAAAAAAAATTACTTTTTATTTGTAATTATAGGGGGAGGGATGCCCGAGTGAGTCCAGGGGCCTTCGGAGTCCAGAAGAGGTTACCCTGGAGTGGAATTACAGGTGGTTGTGAGCCCCCTAAAATGGGTGCTTGGAATTGAACTCTGGTCCTCTGCAAGAGCAATGTGTACTCTTAGTCACCGAGGCATCTTTCTAGCCCCAAGTTGTGCTAGTTAAAGTTTACTATTTTTTTTTTTTTTTTAATGCATACAAACTAACAGGTTTCACTGGATATTTTCATATGCACTTTGGTATTGGAGCGCCTCTCTCCCATCTCTGACCACAGATGCCTTCCTGCTGCCTTCTTTCCTGTCCGCAGCATGTCTGTCTTTCTCCTTTCGTCCTATGTGTATGCTAGTCGTCTCTCCCCTCCTAAGGAGCTCTGCTTCCTCCCTCATGATCTGCTTTCTGGTTTTCTGACCTGTATCACCCATACACACACAGAAAATTTAAAAACTAGAACCTGCCTATCAGAGAAAATGTGGTGTTTGTCCTTCTGAGTGTGGCTTACTCTGCGTAACAGAATGATCTCCAGTTCCATTCACTTTCTTGCAAATGGTGAGATTTGATCTTTCTTTACGGCTGAGTAAAATTCCCTTGTGCATACATTCATTTTCTTTACCATTTATCTGTTGATGGGACCTAAGTCAGTTCCTTCTCAGCTATGTGATAGATTCTCATTTCAGAACCACTTGGGTCAGCACCTTTCCTCTGGCCCCTTAGTGATACTGATCACACATTTGCAAGAGTTGGGTACTACGGTTACATTCTGCATTGTGTCCTAAGATCTCCTGACTATGTCGCTGGTGATTTTCAAATGCTCATACATTGTGCTAAGAATCCTATGGATTTCAGCATGCACATTATGTAGTGACAAAGACCCCATGGTGCAGAACAGCTCCAGTGCCCTAAAAAAAATAATAACCCTCTCTTTTTCATTCAGGCCCTGCCCCCATCTTTTCACTAAGCCACTGGTCCTTTTTATTATTGTTGTGTTTTTCCTCTTGTGCACTATCCTATAATGGCAACCACACTACTTGGGCTTTGTGGACTGACTTCTTTCACTAGGTAAAATGCATTGCAAGATCCAAGAACAGAAGCTGGGTCCTGTTACCCCAGCACTCAGAAGGAAGGGTCTGTGAGGCTGAGGCTAGCCTGAGCTAAAGTGTGAGACTGTCTCAAAGCAACAAAAAGAAAGTTAAATGATGCTGGGAAGACTCTCTGTTTTCTGGTCTTTGTAGCTAGATAGATGGTGATGCTGTTTTGTGAGATCATAAATTCAAAACCAGTCTGGAGTACAGTGTAAGAAAGACTGGCTCAATACAATGAAAGAAGAATAAAAGGTAAAAAAAAAAAAATGCAAGGAAGAAAGGGAGGGAGGAAGAGAGGGAAGGAGGGAGGGAGAAAAAGAGGGAGGGAAAGAAGGAGGCCATTGTAAGCGTCTTCATAGGGGTGGAGAGGTGGTGCCATGGTCAGAGTGCTCGCTGCTCTGGCAGAGGACCTGAGTTTGGTGCCCAGCACCCACATGTGGTGGCTGACAACAACTTGCTCACCCACATACACCCAAGGACACTCACACACACACACACAAATAGAGAAAATCTCTTTCAAAGAGGCATCCACATCCTTCTGCTCTTTGTCATCTCCTTTCTTTTCCTTTGGCGTCTTTTAAAAAGACTAAGTAATGGTTCTCAGCTCAGACAACCACACATTTATCCAACTACACAGACCAGACAGTGAAGAGCCTTTCCACATCACAGTGAGCACGTGGCTCCTTCCCGTGGGTTCCCTTTCCCACGCTCAACCCCTGGGTTCCCTTTCCCACGCTCAACCTGGAGGCCTTAAGTCCCTCCGTCCTCCTCCCAGAATCCCTTGCAGCCACCGTGCTGCTACATTAGAGGGTCTCAGACCATCCTCCGTTCTTCCTTCCAACCATTTCTCTAGGCAGCAGGCCAAGGTATAAATTAGATGGTGTTAAACCCTTGATCAATATTCTCAGAGCTCTTCCTAATTGCTTGAAATAAAATTCAAGCAAGCTAATATAGTTTGAGGCTCTCTCAAGCCTTGTTCCATCTGCGCCTGTGGCGTCTGCCTCCCTCTTGCCCACCCAGGCTGCCCTGCGCAGGGTCCTTCTCCACTGTTGCTGTTGGCTCCACTCTGCTCCCAGGATCTGACAGGGGAGCTTTGCTTTTAGTCGTCTCACAAATTGTATGTGTGTATGTGCACACATGTATGTATACATATATATGTATATACGTGTATGTGTATGTATACATGTGTATTTGTACACACATACTGTTGTCTTTCTCACTGTCTTAACATGTATGTATGTATGTATGTATGTATGTAAAAAATAAACATAAAGCATAAACTGGAATTCAGGAGGTGCCAATACAGAGCATCTTTCTAGTAATTTCTGTTTTAATGGCAGATGACAATGTAAGCTTTAATTTTTACTTCTAAGACTTTATTGAATATATTCATCTTATTATATATTATCTGTTCCTAACATTGGTAAATATTTCCTCAATTACGATACAAAGAATAATGGATGGAGAAAGGGGGAGAGAGAGGAAAGAGTAAGGAATGCTTCCCAGAGTCATCAGAAATCTTTCCGATGCATTAATATGGCTTATAAACTTTTCCTTGTGGGTAACACTATTTGTCAATATTAAACTGTCCCTTCCCCTCCTTAATGGTTTTCGAAGCACTTTAGATCAACAGGGCCGTCCCTCCCTTTAATGTGCACACATTTTCCCATCCTTCTATTCTTCCCAACTCATTGCTAAGTTGTTCCTGGGTTGTGCCTTCAGGCAGCATGCTGCAAGTTTTCTTACACAAGAGCCCAAAGCTTGGAGATACACATTGCCAGGTCTCAGGTAGCTTCTTGTCCCATTCTTGAAGATCTCTCTTCCTCCTCACAGCCAGGTGTCCCCACTCTCAGTGAACCCAGCTTCTGCTCGCAGAACACTGGCGTCCTTTAGAGATCTCGCTCTTTGCCGTGACTGGTCAGTCTCACCTTGTTTTCTAGTCATGTCTTACGCATGGCCTCACCCTATGTCTGCTCGCTTCACTGTCTTTTACTACATGGGCTAACTGTGTGGTTGATTGGTTTTCTCTACCTACTATGTTTTAGTCCCACAGGAGTATGAAGCATTTTAAAACCTGCACATTTTTAATTATAAAGTCAAGATGGAGTTTATTTACTCCCCTTCCCTTTGGTCCCGGATCAATGAAGAATTTAGCATATTCTTATTTGAAACCACTATTGTTATTGATATAGGAACTTTTTACAGCATAGCTCTCTGGCCTCAAGAATATCTTCCTGCATTTGCAATTTACTGCACACCGTCTTTCTGCACATGTGGTTGGGAGAGGAAAGACACTTACTTGTTTAGTTAGCTTACCCCATACACTATAACAATCTCCCCTTTTGGAACATTCAGTGAAATCCCAGCTGTCTGATGGCATGCAGATCGCTCTCTCTTTCTCTCTTTCTCTCTCTCTCTCTTTCTGTGTGTGTGTGTGTGTGTGTGTGTGTGTGTCTGTGTACATACACATGTTCATATGTGCACATGTGTGTGGAGGCCAGAGGCTCATGTTCCACTTTTTTGAGATAGTCTTCCCTGAACCTGATGTGCACCAACTCATCTACACTGCCTGGCCAGCGAGGCCCATGTATGTGCCTGCGTCTGCCTCCCCAGCACTGGGACTATAGGCACCTGCCTCCTCTAGCAGCTTTCTTGTGGGTGCTGGGGATCTGAACTTAGCTTACACAGAAACACAGAAAATTTACTCCCTGCTGAGCATCATCACAGTGTCCTAGCTGGTGAGTCTCTAACGAGGATCTCTCAGCCCCAAGGTGTGCAATTCATCATTTACACATGCTCAGAATTTGACTGGGTATAAAATCAGGACCCACTCCCCTCCACCCCCACCCCCACACAAACACTTTCCCTTTCCCTTGAGAATCAACGAGATGTCACATTCTCTGCCCTGGACTGTGGCTTTTCAACAGTGTATAAGGTCTGTGAAGATTTCTATCCTCCTTAGCAACATGTTGTCTATATAGATGATTTTGGATTTTTAAAAACATGAATATCCCTTCAAAAGTCTAAGCCAGGCACAGTGGCATTCCCTAAGATCTCAGCACTCCAGAGACTGAGGCAGGGAGGTCTGTGAGTTTGAGGCCAGGCTGGGCTACATAGCAAAACCCTGTCCCAAAGGAAAAGAACTGTGATTTTTTTCCCCTCTGTCATTTCATTTGAAATTATGACAGACATTTCTCATTTACAAATACTTGAATTATTTTTCCTGTGTTTCTCCCGGTGTGCTTGCCTTTAACCAGAATTCTCTTCCAAGCATGTGTCTCCCTCCTTAGATTCATTTTTAACCCCTAGGACTGTCCCCTTCCTGCTCACCACACATAAAGAGCTTCAGCTGAACAGCTAGCATGGAACCCTAGTCAGAGGTCCAAAGTCCAGCACTCTCACCAATACCACAGAAAAAACCCAGCCCACGGTGTCTCACAGCCCACCATTCCCAATTACAAAGAACAAGGAGGAAAACCCCTTGTTATCAGGAGAGTTAGAATTATGGAGGATGGGTCTGATAATAAACAGAAAATCCACTCCAAATGGACAGAATTCAGATAATGTTAGACAAAAGCAAAAGCCTGCAATGACTGAAATAAGGGCCGTTTGGGGAAAGCAGTACATTTGCTAACTCAATAGCTGCATGAGAATGGGCTCAATTAGTCAATCCTAGAACAATGGGTACAGGAATGGGGCAGGAGCAGCTGCCCGCCAGGAACAATGGTTGAGTGACAGATCAAAGCTCTTGCAAGGATCTGAACGGCAGCTACCTTCTTTGTACATTTTAAGATGCTTTCTAATTTAAAAAAAAAATTCTGTTTACCTCTTTGGAAAGAAAACAACGTCTCAACCACCACAAGCAGTAGCTTTAAAAATGTCTCCATTCACATGTCTCTCAAGGGACCAAGACGGTGGGAGGACCTTGAAAACCTGTCACACATTTGAAAATACTTCTATAGCTTGACTGTAGCATCAGAACTATCTCCATTTTCTGCTCTTCCCAGAATTCCTGTCGCTTTCCCCTTCTACTCCAAATATACTCTCATGAATGGAAGACGGCTGCTCACTTCATTCCTTACAGTAAAAGAATATTTGAATTTAAAATGTAATTTTTTTTTATTATTTCTCAAAACGATGGGCTCTAGGGTTCTCTTCTGTCTCCATGTACAATTACAAGCAGCATTCACACCTACATTTCAAAAACAAAGAAACAAAAAATTTGTGAGTGTTACAAATCAGGCTTGAACTTGAAACAAATAAATATTTAAGGTAACGACATGGTTTTGTTGAAACAGCGTGTCTCGATGAGATCGTGGCCACTTTATCAAATTGTTTCAGATATGAGTAACTTGGAACCAGAAGGAGACAGAAACCATGTCAAGTCTGACACCAAGGGACATTCCTATGAGTAGATACTGATCGTGAACAGATGCCCAAGATACAAGTGATAACTACTAATTGACACAATTGATATCAGATACAATTGATAACTAACATACAAGTCATAGCTGCCATAAATAGCAGTGGATTATCATAAAATACACTTTTCCATGCTTTAGATTTTCTCAGTTTTGTTGAAAACAAAGAAAGTATTTGGATGATGACAATTTGCATAAAGATTGACTACGTTCTGAAGACTTGGAAAATGCAGTCCACATATGTAATAATACACCTGGTCACTACTGAACATCCACTCTGTCCCTTTGCTGAGAGGCAGATTGCTTAACAAGACACTTGCAGAAGACAGGAAAAATTAAAACTCGTTAATATGCCTTTGCCAGGATAACATTTCAGATAAAATGTTACGTTTCCTTCCCCATGTGTAAAGTATCCATAATAAAAAAATGTGAGCTGCTGATTAAGCTCATTAAATTTTATGGATGCAGCCCTTCACACAGCTTAAACAGCAAAGTCAACCCTCGCTGTCAAATGATTTGGCCAGCTCAGGTTTACTTCCTATCATAAATAACTTATTCATGTGTTAGTGTTTAAGTAAGTAGGATATTTCCCACATGTCTTTGTTTCCTTGGGCTGTCACAACAAAAAGCCACAATTGGGTCGTTCTGAATGTACTGTTCATCCAGATTTTTATTACATTATCAATTAATTGTGTCTGTGCTACACGCCAACATGCTGTGACACACATGTGGAGATCAGAAGATAACCTGTGGGCCCAAGGGATTGAACTCAGGTCATCAGTCTTACTGCCAAGTATCTTTACCCACTAAGCCATCATACCAGCCCCCCAATTGACATTTAAAGCAATAGAATTTATTGTTCTTAGTTTTGGGGGAAGCAAACTGGTAGGTAGGGGTTAGGCTGTCTCTAAGCTTTGTAATGTTTCTTTGACTTTGGGTGGTTGGCCTGAGGTTCTTGGAATTCCACAGCATTCAGTTGCACAGCCAATCACTGTCAATACAGTGTTATCCCAGGGCCCCCACCCTTACTAATCTTCCTACAAGGTGTGCTGGTTTTCTCACCAGAAATTGCATCTCTTTCCAGTGAAAATTCATTCTAGCTCATTAATCTGTAAGGAACATGGTTTAAAACTCTACTACATTCTGAAGTAATGAGGAGTTAACCTTCAACATATCACAATTCAACTCCAAATTATGCATTAATATGCATAGTGTTTGATTTTATGTGTATGAGAGTTTGTCTGCATGTGTGTATGAGCATCTTGTTCATGAAGTGCCATCAGAAGCCAGAAGAGGGCTCTGCATTCCCTGAAATTTGAGTTACAGTTTTGAAGCACCATGTAGGTGCTGGGAACGAACCCTAGTCTTCTGCAAGATCAGGAAGTGCTTTTAACCTCTGAGGCAACCTCTTTATCCCAATATTAGCACTGTTTTTAAAATCACTATGAAATAAGTTACAAATTGTACCTTACAGAATAGACAACTCTTGTTAAATTTAAATGACACAGATCTGAAGAAATTAACCCATGAATTAATTTTTAAAAAAAAACAAGTCAGCATGTCATGTCTTATGAATTAATTTTTATTAACACTGTGATATACAGCTAAAATGGTAAGTAATTACAGTAATAATTATCTAACATGTAACCGTAATTACACGTCAGATACAGTTAAAGAATAAAAGACATGGCCTCTCTCAGCAAATGTTTATAGAATGTCTTAGTCCCCTTTCCTGTTGCTGTGTCTGACACCCTGATGAAAGCACATGGGGGCAGAAGATATCTTAGCTCACAATTCCAGGTTACAACCTGCCATGGCTAGAAAGTCAAAGTCCCGGGAACTTGAAGCAATAGACACATTCATAGTCAAGAACAGGCAAAAAGTATGAGTGAGACAACCTACGTTAAAGCTATCAGTCATGGCTTGGTTTGTAATAACAACAGACCCTCAGATGACTCAGGTGTCCCTCAGAAAAGACTATCACAGTACACAAACCAAGGGAGTACTATACAGCCATACAGATGTATGATAATGTCACCTAAGTATTTGTATCAAGCAATCTCTGGGATCTGTGACAAGAGCAAGAATCGGAACGGTGTGTCTCATGCTAAATTTGGAAAAGAAAGGAGGGAGCTGCAAAAAAATCTATAATGACAAAAAGAAAACCCTTGAGGAAGATAAAGTAAAAGCTAATAAAGCCATTACTAAATGGGAGATGATGGAGACCAGGAGGAAGTAAGACGCCTTTGAACTCATGTGGTTTGGCCTTTTGAGTCCAGGTAATAGCCTGCATTCAAATGCTAGAATTAAATCAATAAAAGCAACCTCTAAAGTTAGAAACAAATGAGGTCCCAAAACCAGCTATGCATTAAATGAGTAATGATGCAGTCACAATGGATTCTTTCAACTGATTTTACAGTTACAGCACTAGTGAAATATGTTCCAAAGACAAAACACTCCTCTCCAGTAAAGAGAAACTTGTGCAACTGGACTGGAGATTGAAGAGGAGGTCCTTTTGGACCGGGGCAGGAAGGTACAACTTGTCACTATGTCCTAAAATGAGCCAAGATTGAAACAGTAGCGGTGAGAGTGATGTTCCAAAAACACAGAAAACAACAACAAAAAAAAAAATCCACAAGATTTAAACATGATCCCATTTGTGATACCAGAAGAATCTGTTTTAGTTGCGGTCACTATGACCAAAAGCAACTTGGGAAGAAAAGGGTTTATTTGGCTTATGTATCCCAAGTCACAAAGGAAGCCAAAGCAGGAACTCAAACTAGGAAGGACCTAGAGGCTGGTACTGATGCAGAGGCCATGGAGAGGTGCTGCTTACTGGCTTGCTTCTCAGGATTTGTTCATCCTGCTTTCTTTTAGGACTACCAGCCCAAGGATGTCCCCACCCACCCTGGGCTGGACTCTCCCCCATCAATCACTAATTAAGAAAATGCTCTACAGGCGCTCCCTCCTCTCAGATGACTCTAGTTGGTGTCAAGTTGACATAAAACTAGCCGGCACAATATCAGTTGACTTAGTAGTCAATTAAACAGAACAAGTGTTAAATCTGTATGTTAGCATCTGAAGAATGTTGCTGAAAAACAGGAATGAATGAAGAGATGTGTCTGGCCAGATTGGTGGATACGGAATGAGACAAACAAAATGAAAGAAAGAAAGAAAGAAAGAGAGAGGGAGGGAGGGAGGGAGGAAAAAGAGAGAGAGAGAAAGAAAGAAAGAAAGAAAGAAAGAAGAGAAAGAAAGAAAGAAAGAAAGAAAGAAAGAAAGAAAGAAAGAAAGAAGGAAGAAGGAAGGAAGGAGGAGAGAGAGAGAGAGAGAGAGAAAGAAAGAAAGAAAGAAAGAAAGAAAGAAAGAAAGAAAGAAAGAAAGAAAAGAAAGAAAGAAAGAAAGAAAGAAAGAAAGAAAGAAAGAAAGAAAGAAAGAAAGGAGGAAGAAAGAAAGAAAACCTTTGGATTATGAAGGGAAAGATTTTATAAATTGCCATTTGTAAGAAATTTTAAATGTCAACATTTGAAAGATATTTGTAAGGAAATAACAAGGCAAGTCCTGTGGAGGAAAATATTATATATTGGATACTATAAAGAGAGGCAAGGGCGAGAATAAGACCCCTTTGGCATCTATGCGTTGTTTCCCATATTATGTGTAGTCATGAAAGACAAACAACTCAAATAAAATAAAAATGCTTTGAGCAGATCCTTCACCAAAGAAGAGAAGCATTTGAAATGATGCCCGGCTGATGCGATCCCTGGGGAAGCCATTTCAGTGCACATACTTCAGATGGTTGAAAGTAAATGACTGACAGCCAAGGGCTGCCTGAATGTGGCTTGTGGGAATGTGAAATAGTGTAGCCATTTTGGAAGATTTCTGGGCAATTTCTTTCGAAGTTGAACAGATACTTATCCATTTGAGAAGTGGGCAAGAGAAATGAAAGTAGAGAAGAGATCGACCCAGACAGATAGACAGACGGGTAAATTGTTGGTAGATAAATGGGACTTAAAGAGAACTGATCTGTTGATTGCTATGCACTGACATAGATGTATACTTATATACATATAGGTATGTGATGTGTGTGTGTGTTGTGAAATATGCATGTGTTTGATCACCTGTGTGTACATGTGTGGAGACAAGAAGCTGCTCTTGGGCATCTTTGTCTAATGCTCTCCAATTTATTTTTGGGATAAGTTCTCTCTAAATCTGGAGTTTGCTGTTTCACTCAGGCTAGCTGCCCAGAGAAGCTCTAGGGTTGGAAGAAGCTCTAGGATCTAGCTCTTGTCTCTGCATCCCAGCAATGGGATTACTGGTGTCTGCTTGTTGAGCCCAGCTTTTTGTGTAACCACTGGGGATCCCATCTCAGATGTTCATGCTTGTACTTTACCCACTGAGCCATCTCCCCATCTCCTGTTAATCTTTATTTAAAAAATAAAATAAAATAACTTAAAATATATGGCAGAAGAGATGGCTCAGAGGTTAACAGCACTGGCTGCTTTTCCAAAGGACCCAGGTTTGGTTCCCAGCACCCACACTGGTGCCTCACAATTGCCTGTAATTCCAGTCCCAGGGGATCAGACACCCTTTTCTGACCTATGAGGGTGCCCACACATAACACACAGGCAAAGCATGCACATAAAATAAAATGAAAAAATTAACTTAAAATAAGTTTGACAATGTAGAAATTCAAACTCTGGGTATTCAATATTAAGGATATACTTTTACATGTAGTTTTTAAAGTGTTTGTTAAACATACTTTATCTTTTACAGATAGGTACTGTCTTAGTCTCTCTTCTGTTAGTATGATAAAATACCCTGACAAAAGCAACTCAAATGAGAAAGGTTTAATTTTGGTTCACAGTTCACTAGTCCTTTATGACAGGGAAATCAAAGCGGCCGATCACGTAATGTCCCAAATCAGGAAGCAGAGAGCAATGGATACTTGCCACTGCTCAATCCCCTTTCTCCATTTAAACAGTGCAAGATCCCAGCCCAGGAAATGATACCACTCATAATGGGCAGGTCTTCTTCCCTCATTTAACACTATCAAGATAATGAATGCCTGGTGGCATGTCCAGAGGCCCACCCTCGGGTGATTCTAGATTCTTTTAAGTTGACAGTTAACACTAACCATCATGCACACCAAAATGTTTATGGATAAAATTACTTGTCTAGGATGCTTCATGTGGGATGTGTGTGTGTGTGTGTGTGTGTGTGTGTGTGTGTGTGTGTGTGTGTGTTGTGGTATATGCAGGTGGAGTTATAGTTGTATCAATGCTGAACAGAGGGTTACAGATATCTGACCTCATTAATTCCTCACAAAGCTTAGAGGTGGCCATGATGGCTATATCTCTCACAGATGAGAAACCTGAGGTACAAAGAGGTTAAGGAACCAGCCTGTGATCAGCCAGAGCCCACACCGACTCCATAGACTATGACATGTGGATCCTGCAACAGTACAGTGTGCCCATTGTGACGATGGATTCCTCTTGAACTGGGGAAACAGGTGCAGGACAGTCTGAAGACCCACTGGCCTCTCACTAGATGGACCTGCACAACTTGACCTCCATACCTCTGGTGGATTGCCATCATATGGCATGTCTGCTGGGATGAATAGCATTTCATAGCCCTTTTCTAGAAATCTGCAAGAAGTGTCTACTTCCAGTTCCACAATGTACAATACCTCAGTGGAATTCTGTAGGTCCCTTTGAAGAGTCTGAGATGAAGATGAGCACAGTAAGTATTTGGCCACAGTAATTGGTCCCCTTGAGAGGGGCCCAAACTCCTCTTCATTCAAGGATTATGGATCTCCTCATTGGGACCCAAGATCTTCTTCATGTAAGAGTTATGATTTCTATCTAAAAGGGATTCAGCTTCCTCTTCTTCCACAGACTGTGGTCCCACCTCAAGGAAACATAGTCTCTTCTTCATCCAAGGCTCATGGTCTCCTCTAGCTCAAGTCTTGGCATTATGGAGGAGGCTGACTTTGAGTGATTTGGATCAGATTCTTCACTTCAGAGAGAGCTTTTCTGCATTCTAGAAGAGTAAGTAAGAATGTGGCACATTCCTATTTCGCACCTAGAGACACCACAAGCCATTGGCTGATGCCAGTGGTCTGTGCAGGCCAAAGAACTCCCACAATACCTTTAGCTCTGCTGTCCATTCTGGTCACTGCCCATGGGCTCCAATCCTTCTACTCAGGATCCAACCTCTCCCTATGCATGTAGGCATCCTGAAGAGAAATCTCATACCCTTTGAAGATGCCAGGGGTCCTTCACTTACTCATTTTTTTCACACTTGTGGTTTAAAAGATGTGTTCTCTGGAACTTCCCAGTGTGCATGAGGGCTCCAATGACAACTCATTTCCCAAGCCCTTTACTCCCTTCTCTGTAGTAAGCATGGGCAGGTTCATCATTCTGATGCAAGTACTAGCCATCCAACCAAAGAAGCAAGCCTTTTCCACTTCCTCAAACATCAGTGTTAAGTGTGGAGTCTCTGTTTAGAGGGATTGAATTGAACTTATATCAGTAAATTCAGCCTAATCCAGCATCATATTCCTCCCATATTTGTGTGACAGCTCTCCTGCCTTCTTTGATCAGGTAGACCGTGGGAAAAAATCTAGAAAAATCAAGCTCTCCTATAGGACCATGGGATTAGAGAGAGAAGAAGCAGGCTCCTTCTACTTGTGTCTGCATGAGGTTACATTCAAGCATGGGTGACTGTCTTCGAGGGGCCTGTATCTGCTCACAGGTGGGCTTCGTGTAGCCACGCACTGTGTTGTACTGTGGAAAACCCCTGTTCTTTTTTTGTAAAAGATTTTTATGTGTATGTATGAGTACCTGCACATAGGTGTACACACCACATGTATACCTGGTATCCATGGAGGCCAGAAGAGAGCATCGGATCCTCTGAAGCTGTTTTCGAGCTGCCATAGTGATGCCAGGATCCAAACCTAGGTCCTCTGCAAGAGTAGCAAGTGCTCTTAACCTCTTAGCCACCTCTCTGTCCTCCCCCAACACATTCTCTTTCACCACGGGGGGAGTGTTATCCTTTTTCCCCTCCTCAAAAGATGGAGGTTGCCCATTCTAGCAACTTTGGAGCAGAGTGCTGAGAGCCATGTGAGAGGCTGCAGCCAGCATTAGGGGCTTGAGGAGTACAGCCCACCATTTCCAGGGGATTGTCTCCTGAATAGCCCCTTCTGCTGCTGCTGCTGCTGCTGCTGCTGCTGCTGCTGCTGCTGCTGCTGCTGCTGCTGCTGCTGTTGCTGACTGCCATTAGAGTCACTTTATCTCTTCTGTGCTACAAAAATTCCATGGGGTCTCCAGTCCCTCACTACTATTCAAAACAACAGTCATGATTTTCTGAAGGAATATTACCACTCAGCTAATTTGATGACTCAATTGAAACTCCAGAAAGAATAACTGGGAGACATACATGGTCCAAAAGACTGGGTTAGTGTGGCTTGCCAGCTGCTTTGGGGATAGTTACCTGGGTAGAGCAAAACATATTCTTGGCTGCTGAGGACTTGCTAGATAGGGAGTGGAACCCACTTGTTGCTGGGACCCACAGGTCTATGATTATGATGACAGGTGAGTTTCAGTGCCCACTGTTAAGTTTGGTCAAATTTGATTTTCTTTGTTTTACAATTATTATTATTATTAATTTGCTGATGCACCTGAAGAACATAAAGACAATGTAAAAAGTAAAAATTCTTTTGTTTGTAATTCTCTAATGAACCTTAATAAAATTATATTAGGCTTGTATTAAATAATAAAATAACTATTTGTTACTATAAGCAGTAGCCTGCCAGGAAAACTACTTGGCTTTCATAATTTTTGTCAATTTGTAGTAAAAGATTTACTCCTTCAATGTACAATGTACATTGTTACTATAGAAATATATGTTACTATAGAAATGAAACATGGGAAAGACATAGTCATACGTGGGTGTTTTCATGGTAACCAAATACAAAAAGAGTTTTGTTATAAGGGTATATAAGGTGTGTGAAAATCATAATGAAGGAGAGAGATTAAGATCTTGATTCTAGAAAAGCGTGTGCATGAGTGATTTTTCGGCAACTCCACATCCATCCTCTCAAGAACCCTGACCTTCTGTGGCTGGTCCCCAGTAGCAGAGGAAGCCTTGAGAAGGAAACTGAGTCAGATCTCTCACTTGGAACTGAGGATGGTACCCAGGCTGTTCCAGGAAGAAGGGCAGAGGGTCAGGTGACATGCCCTGTACTCCAGAGACTTCCTGTTTCCACCACGAGCTGGCAATTCCCTCAAGAAGCAGGGCTGTGGGACTTTATCACTATCTCCAGCAGGCAATGAATAAGAACATGTGCTAAGTGAATGGCCTTATTAACATAAGAGACTGTCTTAATTTTATTCTGCTAGCGAGAGTGAAGTACCGTGGGTAGATCACAGGGCAGCTGCAGTGCAGAGAGTCATTGCCTTGGAAGCAGAGGTCACTGCTTTTGGAATCAGTTTAGCAATGTATTAAGACTCTAACCTGTTCCTATTCTTTGATTTAATAATTCCCCCTTGGAATTTAGTTCAAAGTAGCTGTTCTAAATAAGAATGAGAGGATGAGAAAGACCTGTATTCATCAAAATACCCAGTATAGTGTTGTTCATAACTTAGAAAGCTAAAATCATTTTAAATTTTGAATAGATTTGGAAGGGTTGAATAAATACTTATCCTATCTTAGAGACTTAGAGTTGTGCTCTCTCTCCCTCTCTCCATCTTGCTCTGTGTGTGTGTGTGTGTGTGTGTGTGTGTGTTTGCACACACACATATGTGTGTACGTGTGTGTGTGATGAAACAAGGCAAAAATGAGAAAAAATATTCCAAAGGGGATTAGATGTTAGGTTTTCTGTGTGTATCATGGGTAGTTCTGACTTTTTTTTTTTTTACCACTTCAGTTTGTATATTTAAATTATATATAATTGGGCTGGAAAGATGACTCAGTGGTGAAAAGCACTGGCTGCTCTTCCAGAGGACTTAAGTTTGATTCCCAGAATCCACATAACAGCAGCTACCAGCCATCTAAAATTTCAGTTTTTAGAGGGTCCAGTGCCTTCTTCTGTCCTCCACAGGCACCAGGCACACACATAGGGCACATTCATACATGAAGACAAAGCAACCATACACATAAAATAAGAGTAAATTTTTTAAAAATTAAAATTTATATAGTTTATATAGAAATGTTCAAGGAAGGAGGAAGAGAGAGAGGGAAGGAGAGACAGAGAGAATGAATGAGAGAGAGAGAGAGAACACTTAAGCAAGTCAAAATCCATCACATACTGTGGTATTTCAGAACTTTGCAGAACATGATGTCAAGCAGGAGCACGTGGTCTGCACGTCACACACTTAGAGACACTTGTTTTACAGAACCTTTCTTCAGGGTAAGGGGATGCTCACACTGTCAGAAAATATCCCACTTTTCCGGCCATTTTATTTATTGTCCACTGAACTGCACCCGGCATTAAATGTTTAAGGGACTGTAGTTTAGGACCCACTTAAAGAGCTTTAAATAACCCTGTGTTTATTTCTTTTCCTTTCATGAGTGATTTTATGTAATGTGTTCGAATTATGCGGTTGGAGGCTTTGGGTATGAGACACAATTACAACAGCCTGGAAATTCTTGTTCGGGGAGCAGGTCCTGTACTTGCCCCCTCCCTGGCACCCTGCTATCCTTTTTAGAATTCGAGCATGGGGTCCCTGGAAGTGTACTCCCCAAATGTTCTGCCCATTCAGGGCTCAGGAACTGGAGCTGAGATTTCAGGCTCTTGACATGAAGGTCCATGGACGTGACTAAATAATCAGACGTGCCCTTACACAATGATGCTCTGCCGTGAACGTCCACGGATGTGACTAACAATCCGTGTTCCCTCACACAAGCTTTCTGTGCCGATTTTGCTAGAAATAATTGGCACCGAGTGTCATCCACAAATGTACAAAATAAGCAGATCTGGAATTTGCTAGATAAGTGTAATTTATGGTCAACTGTCAGATCTAAATTTTGATAAGCTATTTATCTGAATTTTTACATACCTAGACAGTAAAGATTAAATGGAAGATTCATCAGTGTTTAGCTTTCCAGCCTTCCTCCTGTTTCCATGTTCCTCTGTCTGCTCACTGGTGGCACAATCATCTCAGTGTATTGCTGGTCTGGTTTGGTATTGTTGCTGCTGTAGCCATTTGCTTTTCCTTTATGTGGTATTGTGGATTGAATTTGAAAGAACAAATGGGGCCAGTAAGACGGCTCACTGGATAAAGGTGTGTGTTGCTACCAAGCCTGATGACCTGGGTTTGATTCCTGGGACCCACATGAGCAGTGGCCCGCATCCATCCACCAGTCTCTGCTTCCTGATTGTGGGTGCTCTGTGGCCAACTGTGGACAAGGTTAGACTTGAACTTGATGAGTGGAAAATTATAAAAGGAAAGAAAAAGAACACAAATTGGGTGGCTATGGAGGGGGGTGTATTTGGGTGGAGCTGGGGGAGGGGTGGATATAACCGAAACACACTGTACAAAATTCTCTAAGAACTAATTAAAAAAACAAAACAACTTTAAGCTGGGTGGTGGTGGCACACACCTTTAATCCCAGCACTCGGGAGGGAGAGGCAGGCAGATGGTCTCCTGAGTGATGGCCAGCCTGGTCTCCAGAGTGAGTTTCAGGACAGCCAGAATTACAACAGCGAAACCCTGTCTCAAAAAACCCAAAGATTAGACTTGGATCAAGGGCAAGAAGACGCTATTTTGTGTGGATGGTTCTGAAAACAAATAATCAGACAATCACGTATATTAATCATTCTAAAATGAAAGCTCAACTTAGCTGAAATATTTTTGAGGTTGTAATCTTGGATTTTCAGTTCAGGAGGCTTTGAGTATTCTCTCTCCATCCTCTCCCAGCTTTCTTTGGTTCTTCTTGGTTTGGAGGACTCTAACAGTTTTAATCAAGTGCTTTATCTACCTGGCAATTCACTTTTACTCCAATTAGTTGTTCTCACTTTTAAATCCCCCTCCCCCCCAGAAAGTATGTCCTCCAGCGGTGTTTTCAGAGATCTTTGAGAAGCGCAGTTTCTGAGCCTTCAGTCTGCACTGGCTGGCATCGCCTCCAAGTTGGTCTCACAGCTCTGCTAACTGAGAACTGCATTCTAATTCCCAGACTGTTCTTAGGAGTATAGGACACACTGATCCTCATTACCCCGTGAGTGATCAGTCCTTCCGATTCCAAAGCCCTTAGCAATCTGTCTTTGTCTTTGAGTTAAATTACAGGTAGTGGATTTTTTTTTTCTTAATTTGTTCAGTTAGAATCCTATGAGATTTTATAATCAGATACTTAAATATTTTAGCTCCTTGGAAATTCCTTCTCTTTTTAAAATGAGTTTTAAACACACTATTCTTTATACATATACGTTCTTGCACATTCCTGTGCTCTGGTGTACACACAACACACACACACACACACACACACACACACACACATTATCCTTTACCTCTCAACTTTCCTATTATAGTTTTCATCTTTTTTTTTATCCCTTCCTGCCGCCTTTATGGAGTCTCCCAGTCTGAATTTCTGGGTCACTGATGTATTTTTGGCTGTGCCTACTCTCTACTTTATTACTCCACTCTGCCATTTGTTTTAAAACCTAAAGTGTTTTGCAAAATGCATTTCCATTTGGCCCTGCCTGCTCTTGTGTCTCATGCTCTCACAGATTCCGTTTATCTGGGAGTCTTGTTCATTCTGTCCCGTTTCTTCTTGCTGGTCTAGGACACAGTGTTCTAATTTTCTCTCCCCCACCTCTGACTCTTCCCTTCCCTTTTACATTGGATATTACTTTCTGATTAGCAGCTAGCTAATTTTTCTTTTGCAGACATCCCCCCCTGGGAGTGTTGCCTTCCTAGAAGGTCAATTTTACTATGGAGTAATGGGGCCATAGTCATAGCTTGCCTGTTCCAGGTGGACTTAAGAAGGGAGTCCATAGAGCATGGTCAAGACTGGCAGCCTCAGGTGCTGTTCTTGGGAGGGGCCATGAGCACCACTTCCCTTAGGGGGCCATTCCTTTTCTTTTTAAGTATTCACCCCTCAAGGGACCTCCAGAACACCCCTGCTTTGTCACAGGAGGGCCGTCACTCTCCTTGCTCACCCTCAGTCCCCTATGCTGGAGTGTTGCCACTATGGTTTTGCCCCACCTATATTTCCCAGCCTAGACCAGTGCTGGAAAGGGTAACTCTCACAGTTAAGCAGCCAGAATCTCAAGGCCAGCGAAGGCTGCATGGTGAAACCCTGAAAGACAGAAGGAGGTTGTGATGATGGCTCAGTGGGTAAAGCACTTATTACATAAGCATGAGGACTAGGGTTCATACCCCCAGCACCTCCACAAATGCTGATGGGCGTGGCAGCCTGCCTACAATACCAGCTCTCAGGAAGCAAAGACAGGAGAGCCCCGAAACAAGCTAGCTAGCCTCAAGATATAGGATGGAGAGCCATTGAGGAAGATGTCCAATATCAACTTCTGGCCTCCGCATGCATGTATGTATTTGCACACACATGGACACATGTTTGTGTGTAAGTGCCGCCCACCATCACATGACCGTGCTGTGCTAGGCCGCTGTTTTCTCCTGACTCTAGGCCACACTATCAGCTGCCCACCTGCAGCTCCCCTTGGTCTATAGTCTCATTCATGGTCTCTACAGCCATATGGCGCTTCCTCCTTCCTCAGCATCTTCAGTTTTAGGCTGGGAAGGGAGCCAGCAGCCTGTGCTATCTCTCTGTCTGCCCTGCTAAGGAATAGTCATAAAATAATATTGGCAGAGTTTCTCTTTAAACCTTTATTCTTAAGACAAGTTATTAATTCAGGTGAAGTCTCCTTCATCGATTGTGCTTGGAGCCACTCAAAAGCCTAATGTGCTTGTTGGAACCCTGCATTTATTAACTAAGGAATGAGCAGACCATTCACAGTTCATTCGCTCAATCAGCAAATATTTATTGAGTGCCTACTAAGTGTCCAGTACTGTTTTGTTGTCTATGATATGTTAGAAAACTCCAAATTCAAAGTCCCCCAGACTTGAGGAGCTTGAAACAAACTATGAATGTAATAAACACATACATTGAAACATAGGAAGACACCACTTGCTGCTTTTAAAAAGATGTAGAAAAGGTGACTCTGGAATGATGGGAGAAGGGGTCAGTGTTGTTCTCAGTAAGGGGACCTTTGAGCTAAAGATAGAAGTTGTTAGAAATTAGGTCTAAGGGTATAGCTCAGTGGTAGAGTGAGTCCTTGCCTAAAATGCATGTGGTCCTAGGTTCTGAAAAGGGAGAAGGGAGGGAGGGAGGGAAGGAGAAGGGAGGGAGGGAAGGGAAGGAGAAGGGAGGGAGGGAGGGAAGGGAAGGAGAAGGAAGGGAGGGAGGAAAGGAGGAGGGAGGGAGGGAAGGAGAAGGGAGGGAGGGAAGGAAGGAGAAGGGAAAGAGAAGGGAAGGAGGGAAGGAGAAGGGAGGGAGGGAGGGAAGGAGGAGGGAGGGAGGGAAGGAGAAGGGAAGGGAAGAGGAGGGGAAGGGAGGGAGGAAAAGAAGGACAGAGGGGTGGAGGAACAGAGGCGAAGGGAAGGAGGGAGGAAAGGAGAAATACTGACCTGTACTTATTATTGAACTTCACTTAGACCTCAGAATTAAAACCTGCCCCCAGTATCTGGGGTTATGTGAATTGGTTTCAGGACTTATAAAAATCCACAGATGTTCCAGTCCCATATATAAAATGACTTACTATTGCAAGCAACTGACCTCATCATCTGTACACTTCAAACCATCTCTAGATGATCCACAGTAGTTAATACAATATAATTGTTTGGGGGATCACAGGAGAGCATCTGCACTTGCTCAGTACAGACATGGTCATAGTAGTGTAGGGTGCAGTTTTTTTCCCACACATTTCCCATCTGGGTTTGGTAGAATTTACAAGCAGAGCCCGTGGATGCGTATAATGCAGAGAAAGAGAAAAGATAAGCAAGTACAAAGTGACCAGCAGTGAAGGGGGGCGACGGTGACCATGAAGGCCCCACACTGCTCCTGCTCTGTAAAGAGAGGCTCTTCAGAGTGAGAAGAGTGGGTGGCAATTGTCCCGCAGAGACCGCAAGTGATGAAGGAAACAAAGCCTTTTAAACCGTGACCACTGTGAGCAGGCACAGAAATGGACACGCACATCAAGCAGACAGAAGAGAGGACCCGGATGTGAATCCCTGTAGCTACAGCAGCCTGATTTTTGACAAAGATGCCAAAAATACACATTGGAGAAAAGACACTTTCCTCAGTAAGTGGAAACTGGTGTTCACATGCAGAGGATGAAGTGACATCTCTATCTCTCACCTTGTATAAATCAACTCTGAAGGGAACAAGGACCTAAAACTCTGGAACAGTGAGCAGAAAGAGCGGGAGACTTCAAGACATGCCATAGGCAAGGATTTCTACTGCTCAGGAAATAATGCAGCTGACAGACAGGATTTCCTGAAATCAAAAGCCTTCTGCATAGCAAAGGAAGACACTCTGAAGAGACTAATGGAGAAAGAGCTTCACTACCTACACATATGACATGGACTAATATCTAGAATATTTATCAAAAACCAAGTACCAGGAAATCAAACAATGCACTCTATAAATGAGCTAATGAAATGAACAGATAGTCCCCGAAAGGTGAAGTACAGATGTCTGTTAGTCAGTGTTTTGTCAACTTGACATGAGTCAGTCATTTGGGAAGAGGGAAGCCTCCTTCAGATTGGCCTGAAAACATTTCTGTGGGACATTTTCTTGATTGATGATTGATGTGGGAGGCTCTCTGTGAGCAGTGCCACATTAAAAACTCTAAAACTCTAAAACCAGGTCCAGTTATACTACCACGGAACTCCTCTGTCTCTTTGTTTATGTCAATTAGCTATCTTAGTACTTCGCTATATTTTGGAATGAACTGTACCATATTTTACCTGTGTCATATCCATCCATAGTCACAGACGGGCTTAGAAACAATTGTGAAAATACTCATCCACTTTGCGAAAAGGTATATTCTTGATGAAATGTTATATGAATTCAAGAATTACTGTTGTGGAAGTTTATTCTTAGCCGTGTATAAAATAATTGTTTTGTGTACTGTTAGATGAGGGGCTGCCTGGGTCTTGGCATTTTGTATTGTCTGCAGGTGTTGGATTTATGTGGGGGGTGTTTGATTGCTAATGATCTGCATGTGCTGTCAGTAGAACACCTGAGGAGTTCTATATCAATAAACTTAGCTCAGATGCTCAGGGTTCCACTGTGCAGTGTGGCGTTGATCATGATACTGGTTCACTTTGCTGAGGTCTGGCAGGTATTGCACGTATGAGATTGCCTCCTTGTCTTCTTTGCTGAGCTGCTGAAGCAGTGTACTACTACAAATAACTAATTAAAATTTATGGTATGTTAAGGCTAAATTGGCCCATTATGTGTTAGCAATGTTTTTAAAAGTAGCCTCAACCAGCATAGATCTCATCGAGCCTTACCATTCCGATAATTTGAAAACTATTTTAAATGTGAAGAAGCAAACGCTGATCCTTACTCTCAGTAACAGAATAAATGACAGAGAAAATTCTAAGCAGAAATGAAAAGACAAGTTCTGATGAGGAAAAAGAGTATTTCTAATGATTCAAGAACAGTTTGTGCTCTCCTTTCGTTTTGATTTGTGTAATGTTGGCTGCATGCTTGCTTGCTTGAGATAAGGTGTCACATTAACCGTGAACTACCTAGAAACCCAAACCACCAACTTCCAATTCTCCTGTCTCAGCCTCCCAAGCTAGTGGATTGCAGGTGTGTGCCGCCTCACCTGGCTTTACTTTGTGTAGTTTTCAAATGGATACTGGTAGCTCTCAAATCACTACAGGATCAGATCCCATTAGATACCATCAGATACAGAAGAGACAATAAAATTGTGTCTTCTAAGATGTAAATACGTATGACATCTAAAAGTTTAAAGGCTACGCCTGTTTCCGTCTTTCACACCTATAAGAAAAACATTTGGCTGCTGAATTTAAAATATATTGGACGGTCAATTGCTTTTCAAGTAATTATTAATATTATTAATATTCAGAATAAACAAGTCAAACCAGCACAAGGCCGGTGCCCCAGGGTATAGTACATTCATGGGCTGTGGGGCTCAGATTGCTCCTTTAATGACATGCAGCTAGGGACAGCGTATTAGGGAGCTGAAGCTGGAAATTTAACACGTACTTGAGGAACCCAAAGGCAAGTCTCTGAGTCTTGAGAAGATGGATTTATGATTGGAATTCAGCTCTCTAACCTCTGATGGATGATGAATTCAGGAAGGATGAAAAACGATCTCAGAAGAAAAAAAAAAAAGTAAGTTTCAAGTCTTCAACGTAGAGGGCAGAGACAGAAACCAAGTTATATTGAGCTCAACAACTCTAGATTAGAATCATCTCAACAGAATTATGGTAGTGTGAGCAGGGGCCAAGAGGGTGCATAGCTACACCTTACATCAAAGACAGGAACAAAACGGCATAGTACCTTGTTCCATTGAGATCAAGCACACACATTCTCATCGACTTGTGAAAAAGGTTATCGTTAGTCAAAAGGAATTTTTACCACAATTCCAAAATTTCAGCAATTTATTTTAACTTGAGTAGCCAGTGAGAATCCTAGGGAAGCCATTCTATAACCTGTGTACAAACTGAGAGCTTGACTGTTTCAGAAGAGCACACGGAATGCATATCCAACAGCAGCTACAGGTCCGGCAAGATGGGCACACTGCATGCAGAGTGCAGCTATGTTTCTGCACCCAGGTCAGCTTCACTCTTAGCCCAGCAAAGTAAACATGGCTTTCTGACTACAACCTTAGACAGAAGATGATGACAAAGCATCTGAGAAAGACAGATTTAAAAATATTAATTACCCCTGCCATCACAATAGAGCTAACATTTCTGGCTCCAACTTTTCAACTCATTGCCATTTATAAAAATGAAGAAAGTGGATTCCACTCAATCAATGCTTATAATAGACATCAAATATCTGTCTGAAATATATTTCTATTGGAAGCTATGAATCCAGGAATTAGGTGCTAACTTCCAGTGCACAGCTCCCAGGATGGCATAAAAGGATAATGCCAAATAACTCTCCCTGTCTGAATGTTATCTCTGAAATACTGATTTTAGAGCCCAAATAACAGTTTTAAGTCAGTGTAAAAATGTACAAGAACTGCTGAGTCTGTCTTGTGCTCTAAAAATCTTTAAATTCTCCTGAGAGAATTCGCATGTCCATGTATATGCATGCATGCATGTGTGTGCATGGTTGTTTATGTGTGTGTACGTGCATACTTATGGTATGTGTGTTCATGTGTCTGTGTGTCTATACGCACATGCCCATGTGTGGTAGATTTCCGAGCAGGCCTGTAAGCATTGACCTTACTTGACAAAACCTGACTGGGGATTTGAGATTCATAAAGTTCTTATCACTGACCCTTCCTTGGCAGGAATCAAATCTGACTCTTCTGCAGGTAAAATAATAAGTGTCTATTACCCATGACAAAAAAATAACACAGCTTTCTGTGTGCACTATTTCGACTCAGGAAAATACACTTTGCTCCTATTTTAAAGATAGATTTTCCCCCCATAGTAGAAAAATAAAAATAAAAATGATTTAGATGAAGGTGTCAGAAAATGTGAGCACTGGGCTCATATTGATCCGATCAAGACTTATGAGCAGAGGTGGACTTTGGTCTAGAAAATTGTTTGGAAAGAAATTCTCTCAGTGATTTCAGCCTTCCTTGGAAATCGTGGTCTCTGTTGACTGGAAAATGCTTAGGCATCATTTCAGAGGCTCGAAATTTCAAGGACTTTTGTTTCTTTGATAGAGGATCCAGATCTGAATTTCATCAGAAAACGGAGTGAACTTCCACAAGCCCTGCTGGATTTGTGCAAAGATGAAGGGTCTCGTCCATCATTGAGTATCAATTGCTGGTTCAGTTTCTTCATTCCCTGATTTCTTCTCTTGATCTCTTCCCCAGTCTGTCTGTGAAGTGCGTGTGATTTGGACTGAGTCAGCAGGTGTTCTGCGAATGTAAGGCTTCATTCCTGGCTTTCTAAGCATGTTCTAGGTAGACAACGCTGTGTGAGTTTGCAAGTATTGAAGTCAAAACAGTCAGTTGAGTGATGGGTCGAGGATACAGAGGTGTATTAGTCAGACTTTCATCCTTACCTCGAATACCTGAGAGAAGCTGCTTGGTTTATGTTAGCTGAAAGTTTCAGTCCATTTTAGTTTGGTTCTCCTGCTGTAGCCCTGAGAGGAGGCTGACCATCATGGAGGGTGAGAAGTGGGAAAAGGTAGCCTGAAAAGAGCCAGTGACAAGACACCCTTTGTGGATGTTTGAGCGAGAATGTGTCCCACAGACTTGGGCATTTGAACACTTGGTCCCCAGTTGGTGGTGCTGTTTGGGGAAGTTCCAGAAGTGTGTCACTGGAGGCAGGTTTTGAGAGTTTAAAGGATCGTGACATTTCCAATTGCTCTTTCTGCTTCATGTTGGCTATTTGAGATGTGAACTCTCGACTTCTGTTCCTGTTGCCATGCCTGCCTCCTGCTGCCGTGCTGTCCCTGTCATTATGGAATCTCCCTCTGGAACCATAAGCCAAAATCAACTCTTTCTCCTATAACTTGCTTTAGTCATGGTGTTTTATCTCATCAACAGAAAAGTAACTAATATACTCTTCAAAGACTGGCATCCAGTGGTCTCCAGATAAGCCCCACCTCCAAAAGTTACCATCACTTTCCCAAAAACTGCCACCAGCTGGAGGGCCAAACAATCAACACATGATCCTGTCTGAGATGTCTCATTTACAAACTATTATGAAAGGCTGTCCAAGTGTTCGTAATTAGCTGCTTTAGCTGCAGGTTCCAACTTACCAAACAGGGAGTGGTAACTCCTATTCTGTATAAGTCAAAGGATTCAGGTGCCCCATTCGAGAGAGTACATAAATGTGTGTGTGTGTGTGTGTGTGTGTGTGTGTGTGTGTGTGTGTGTGTGTCTGTGTGTGTGAAAACAACGTGTGTGTGTGTGTGTGTGTGTGTGATATATGTATCATATGGCATATACACAAATGTATGTGGATGATGTTGGTTACCTTTCTTGATTACACTCCAACTTATGTTTTAAGACAAGATCTCATTGAACCTGGAGCTTATTGATTTAGCTAGATTGTAAGAATGGAACTACAAGGATCCCCCCATCTTTGCCTTCTCTGCAATGATGGGATTATAGTAGTACCCCACCAGTACTGAGGATCCAAACTCAGGTCCTCAAGCTTACCTATCAAACATTTTACCAACTGAGCCATCTCCCATGACCCATAAATAAACTTTTAAAAACATAAAACATGCTGAAGAGATAGGTCAGCAGTTAAGAGCACTTGCTGCTCTTACAGAGGACCTGGATTCAGTTCTGAGCCGCCATGTGGTAGTTCACAATTGCCTATAACCCAATCCCAGGGAATTTAATACTCTCTCTACCCTTTCTGAACACTGCATGCACATGGCGCACATACATATACACAGGCAAAACACTCATACACATAAAAATAAGTAAAATACTTTAAAAATAAACTCTAAAACATCACAGAAATGGCAGCTGTTGCGTATTTCCTTTCTGCCCCTATGTTTGTACATTTACATTTGAGAAAAGGTATGATTTAACATCAGACAAATTGATTTTATCGCCAGCCCCTGGCTATTCATGGTGAGAGAATAGATGTTCTACACTGACTTTGCCTCTCAGTCAATAAGTTGAACCTTCCTTCCTCCTCAGGTGGCATCAAACTAATTGGGATCATGCATGAGGGATTACAAAGTTCCAGGAGGAATATGTGTTTAATCAAGACTTCTCTGCGGCTGGAAACACTTCAGGAATCTGCAGACTGCCAGGTGTTGTTCAAAATCCTTTTAATCTGAATTCCTTCCAAGCTCAAAGATTCACACGAAAAATATCACCTCAACTTCTAGTTGTCTGTTTCACACGCACAGGATATCCCTCCCGGGTCAGCTCTTCTGATTCATACAATTTTTAAGAAGCCACGGGGCACAATTTTTTAAAATTTTATTTATTTATTTTATTCTATGTGTATGAGTATTTTGCCTGCATGTTTTGTGTGCCATGTGCAGGCAATGCCCACAGAGATCAGAAGATGGCATTGGATTCCCTGGAAACGGTGTTGCAGATGGTTGTGAACTGCCATGTGGGTGATGGGAACTGAACCCAGATTCTCTGCAAGAGCAGGCAGTGCTCTTGACCACTGAGCCATATTTTCTAATCAGCCTAAAGCTAGGAAATAACCTGTTGCACTGCTAGAAATATGCCTGCTTCCTTGAATCTCAGTCTTCATCCTGTATTCTGTCAATTGCCAGTATCTCTTCTTGGGAGGATCTTGCTTTGTGTGCAAATGCCTGTATGTGGGAGGGGTGGGGGAATGTGTGTGTGCTTAAAACAAATGTTATGCTGTGGGAAGAAGTCAGGGGGAGATTAATAGGGTATAAAATTTCTAATAACAATAGGATATTAGAAAAATCGGATAATAATTACTTGAGTACATAAATAATATGCTTCATGCTTACTATTTTGCATTGGTTGGATTCATAATTTATTTCTTTAATAAACTTCAGCATTTTCTACAAGTATATCCTAGTTGTCTTTATTATTTGCATAATGGGGAGACTCATTATGAAATGTAATCTTATCATATAAAAACGTTTCTAATCACTGTTAAGAAATTATTTATGAGCATGAAACACTGAGTAGTTCCCATCAAGGTTAAGGACTGCAGAATATAAAGCCTCATCCCTGATCATCTCTTTTCTCCCCATTGCTGCATGTAACTCTGAAAAACATAATGAGTAGAACGTTCTTGAATATATTATTGAAACCTTGATAAATTAACATAGAAGATTTACCTTTCATTCAAATTTTCAAATCCCATAGAGCACAGAAATTTCAACTAAACATGTGATTATGATATTGTTCTGCTTTTATTAGAAATTGAACAGATTTTCTGTTCATAAAGGTTTATTAAACATGTTTTGGATCTTACAGTCATGTATTATCAGTTTTGCACAAATCAAATGCTGTACTTGCATCTCCTCTTGTTCTACAGACACGACTTCTTCTGGCTGTGTGAGCAGACAAAACTAGCAGGGATATGTGTGTGGAGGAAAACCATAAGAGAGAGAGCTTCCAGCAATGAAGAAAGTAGAGATGTCTTAAAGACAAATCTTTCCATTCACTTTCCACAAACTTCACCACACAACAAGAAGAGAAAACAGACCCACTAGGCCCCAGGCATTCGTTCTGCAAAATTATAAAGGACCCCCAAATACTCTGGGTTAGCATGAAAAGCAAATGTCAAGATCCCACAGGCCTACTGTTTAAATCTCTCCCATCAACCTTCCCTTGAAGGAACAGCAGAGGCTCTGGAAGGAACAGAAGGAGCAAGATCAGGAAACAGGAAGTAAACATGAGGAGAGTGACAAGGGCCCTGTAGACAAGAGCCATAATTAAAGGAAAGAAACTGAAGTCCAAGCATTACTTGGAGAAAGCCAGTGAGGTACAAAGAGGCCAGGAGAGCTGGGAACAGGAAGAAAGAAATACACCGACCTGCAAGGCGAAACAAAAGCAGAGAGGTGCACACCCTCTGCATTGTGCATTGAGCATGCGCTGATAGGTCATTCCAAGCCACCATCTGTGCACACAAAGGGCAGGGGCATAGGGAATCTTCATCCATAAAACCCCCATGAGAATAACATAGTCTCGAGGTCAAAGCATGCAAGCGTCTCTCTGCCCCAAATAGTCATAAAGCAGAAAAGATGTAAGAAAAAAAGTCCTAGTGGCTGGAGAGATGGCTCAGCAGTTAAGAGAAATTACTGTTCTTTCAGAGGACCAGAGTTCGATTCCCAGCACCCACGTTAGGTGGCTTGCAACCAACTGTCAATTCAGCTCCAGAAGATCTCTTGTCCTTCAAAGGCACACACACACTCAGATACACACACACACACACACACACACACACACACACACACACACACACAAACCAATCTTTAAAAAAGAGAAAAGAAAAATCCTACGCTAAATTAAATAGCATTAAATAAGTATTTGGAACCAACAATAACAACAAAAACTAAACCCAGAATTTCTTTAACTAAAGGAATAAGTGAAATAACATGTGACTGCATTTGGAAAAGCAAAAACAATTAGAAGAATAATGTCACAACATAAATAACTAGTAATGGTCAAGTATGGTACTCACACCTGTAATCCTAGCACTTGGGAGGCTGAGGCAGAAGAATTACCATGAGTTCAAGGCCAGCCTGGGCTACATAACTGAGTTCTGGGTCCACCTGGACGCACTGTGTACCCTGTCTGAAACAAATTAAAAAGAAAGAAATCATAGTGCCCAAAAGAAAAATGGTGAAAAATTAACAGCGGTATTTAGGAAAATGAAAGTAGCAAGTCCAAAGGGAAAAGGAGATGGAAGGAGGAAAGAGGATAAGTTCGTCGACAGGGAAAGTGGTCGGCAGACAGACAAGGAGGGTCCAACACAGGTATAATGGATCCCGGCAGCTGGGACTCCAATCATGACAGAAAACTACAATTTATACTTAGGACCTAGTTGAATTTTCGGAGCAAAAAGACTTGACTCCGCACAGTGGAAATATCCACCCCCAAGTACCTGAGAGCACAGAGCCAGAATGATGAATTCGGAGACATATATAAGAAAAGGAATTAAGGGTGGAGATTGTTAAAGCATTCAGACCTAATTCCTTATAAGGAGGACAGATTCCTGCTGATGTCAGGTTTTTACGAGTGGCATAGAAACACAGTGGTGGAACAGAAAAACAGAGCAACATTGACAAGAAGCTCAAGGGAAGACTGGGAGTACAGACAGTGGCGGGTGGCCTGCCTCGGGTAGGCAAGTGCCTGGGTTTGAGTTTCAGCAGCAGAGAAATAATAAATAATTAATTGTCAATAATGAATCAAGATTGAATTAAAAGAGAAATCAACACAAAGGAAAGAATAATGAGCCCAACACTTAATTCTCTAGTCTGGTCTACCTTCAAAATCTAAATCACAGAAAGATGAAAGAATCGAAATGTGTAAGAACTCAGGGAATTCGTTCTTGGGAAATTTACTAGAAAATGAGTCTTTTCCTTGTATGGCTGATCTTGTCATCAGCAGGATTAGGTTGAGAAATGCCTAGGCGATTAGTGCAGCACACTTCTGGACACACACATGCGTACACACACGCATGCGTACACACATGCACACACACACACACACACACACACACACAAGAGATGTTTCTAGAGATCTTGAAGACTCTGACGTCATCTGTGGCTGAATCTGTGGACTGATCAAATTTTAAATAGATCAGTGGAAGAACTAACTGTAGGAGGTGGAACCTGATCAAGGGTGTGTATGTGTGTGTGTCCTGCCCTCCCCGTGATGGACTGAAACCTTTGAAATTGTGAGTGAATCTAATGCAGTCCTAGTTAGTTAAAACAACAGCAGGAAATGTGAGTATTTAACTATATATATAAGATTAAAACAGAGAGACGATCACCATCCAGATGGCATACTTTCTGATGAAGTACAAATAATGACACTGAAATAAAGGCTCTGGGAAGAGGGAAAGAGAAGAAGGCTAGCTCATCTGACTATGTGGATATGAAGCAGAAGTCAGGGACACCAAATGGAGCATCAAATGGCAAACAGATGAATAGATTCAGAATTGATACACAGGAACTCAAACCTAAAGCTAGACTGTCTTAAATGCCACGAGCACACCCCATGCATATGGAAACATAGACAGATGTTTACACACACAAAGTCAGGTGGATGGAAGTCTCACATGACACATTAGGGACCAAAGGTGTCTGTTGTGTCAAGGAATAGGAACAGGTTGAACCCATGGCCCAAAACAAAACAAGACAAAACAAAATCTAACTTTATGCACAAACCAAGTCCCAGCTAGATTGTTACATAAAGGACCTACATACAAGCACACCCAGGGCCTGTGCCTTAGGAAAGCTAATGAAGGGACTGACAAAAATTAAAACAAACAAACAAACAAAGAACACTAAACAAATGAAGGAAATGAGGAATTGGGGCTTGCGTTCCTAATTACATAGAAAGAGAAAAAAAAAAAAAGCCCAGAGCTTAAAATCAAAGTTAATTGTGGCAAAGAAGAATAGTGTTAAAACCCACAATTAATAATAAAAACATTGCAACATCCACACTTAAGTAACGATCACTTCATCTTTTATAAAATGTAAATTGCGAGAGCTGTTAAGAGACACAGAAAGAAACAGACCAATGACAGAATTCAAAATATTATTCACAGTATAAGTCGGACCAAGGGGGAAAGGTTAAGTAAATAAGGGTATAAAAAACAAGCAACATGGTAATGTGAGGTGTATCCTACTAGAGAAAGAGAGGGAAGCAGAGAGAGAGAGAGAGAGAGACAGAGAGAGGAAACAAGAGAGGAGAGACAGAGACAGAGAGAGACAGAGAGAGAGAAAGAGAGTATTTTACATAATAAAATAGAAAGTATCTCCATGGAGAACATGTGTATTGTAGACTGAGTGTTTGTACCTCCTACCAGCACACACCTGCTCACCCCATAAGCTCCAAGTGCCTGACTGTCTTTGGAGATCCAGATGTCGTGGGTGTGACATGAAACGAGATCTTAACTCTTAACTGGGAGATCTTAACTGGGACGAGTTCCAACCCATATACTTAGTGTTCTCGTAAGACGTGACACTGAAGCTGACGATGAAGCTCAGTGGTGGAACACGTACCTAGCACGTTCAAGACCCTAGGTTATTTCTTGAGCACTGTAAACAGGCTGACAAGACAGACAGACAGACACTAAGGCCAAGCACGAGGATACATGCCTATACTGTCAGCACACCTGTGGCAAGGATACAGCCAGAAGAACTGAACAACCTACAGCTTGACCCAACTGTCTTTCACAGAATCTAGAAGACAAGTTATTACCACCAGAGAATCTGACCAAACACTTACCTCGGAAGCAACCTTGGATGCTTCCAGAACTGGAAATTCAACAGTGGCTTTCTCTGTTACCCATGGATCATGAATAACTTACCAAGGTAATTTAAAATGTTTTTTTTTTTTTGTCAACTTACTTACACCCCAAATGCAACAGATTGAAAGTGGAAGGAGGAAGCTGAAACTATTGAGTGAAAAAGTCACAGCTGTAGATTCACACAATGGAAAACAAAAAGACGAAACACAAGCACAGAGGTGTTCTTCTGAAGGAGCTGGACAGAGTACAGTAGGCAGAGCCCCAGCGAAGCGGGCAGGCAGAAGCTTAGGAGAGAAATCAATGAACTAGAGATCAAATACAACAGGGATCATCCACAGAGCCCAGAGCTGGATTGTTGAAAGATGAATAAAATGTATTAATCAAGGTCAAAATGAGAGAAAACTTCATATTTTAGTATCAGAATCGAAAAAGTCGTCACTGAAGATGCCAAACACATTTAAATGATAAGAGGATATTAAAAATAATCTCGTGCCAACAAATTTTGTTGATTTTATGGAATAAGTTATTTTCTTTTAAAAAAATGTTAAAGCTGGCAAAAGTGAACTAAGATCCAAGCAATTCTCTCTCTATAAAATAAAGAAATTGGATTCAAATTTTGAAATCTTCCCCCAGAAGGAAACATTTTGGGCTGAATAGCTTTCATCCACACACTTACGGAGCAAGAAGACTAATTTCATAGAAACCCTTTTAACATACTGTACATTCAAACCCTCACACAGTATTTTGAAGGTCATGTTGGTGCAAGGACTGACTGAACAGAGTCCAGAGGGAACCGTATACCTACACTTCAATTCCCAACACAAGGAAGGTCTCTCAGTAATTCAGCAGGGAAAGCAGCCCTCTCAATAAATGGCATCCTGTCAACTGGATAGCCATTGCTTTTGTTCTCCTGTGCCGCTGTAACAAAATGCCTGAGACAGGACAATTTGCAAAAGGAGAATTTATTTCTTTGTAGTTCTAGAGACAGAGGAGTCTAAGATCAAGGTGCCAGTGTTGAAGTCCACTGGGGACTGCTTTCTGTTGCTAGGTTGACACCCTGTTGCTGGGTTGCTGCTGGGATGGCACCCTGTTGCTAGGTGAAGCCTCTTTGATAAAGGCATTGCTCTCATTCACTAAAGCTCTGTCTTCATGACTTTATTACATCGTATTGGCCCAGCCTCTTAATACTCCCACACTGGCAACTGTGAACACATGGATTTTGAAAGGGACATAAGCAGTAAGGCCATAGTGTATCCTCCTTGAAAATGAGACATGTTTTACATTACATGCAATGAGAATTGTAGATGAGTCACTGGGCTGGAGATGTAAGGGTAGTAGACCATTCGACACACAACATACAGAAGGCCTTAGGTTCAGTCCCCAGTCCTGAGAGCACACTGTGCCAGGAACATGGACACACATGTCTTTCCACACTGTCAGAATTTGCTGAAGAGCAATCTGTTCACAAGCTATATGGCTTCCCTTGGGCGCATCTTGGCATATGTCCCAATTTCCCTTGATATCTGGCCTTTGGCAAACATTGAGTTCTTTTATTCTAATCTTAACTACAAATATTAACTCACAGATCATACATTACACATAACCCAGCAATTATATCCATTTATTTGTGTGTAAGTTACAGAATGGCTAGCTACAAAGGGCTAAGGGGGCTACAGGGCTCAGAAGCCGTACTCCAGGCAGAGGCAGAGAGTTAATATCAGCGCTGAGAGAGTCACTGCAGGTGGTTTGATGAGATATTGACAAACCCAGCTGGAGAGCTACAGGAGGCACAGAGCTTTGTCTTGGGGTACCAGAGTCTCACTGAACCACAGAGGCACAGGACTGAGGAAGTGAGGCCCAGGACATACAGGCAAGCTTCAGGACCAGGTCCAGGTCTGGATGAATAGATTCAAGAGGGGGGCAAATGGGTGGAAGTTCCAGTGTGCTGTCTCTAGCCCTGGAAACTGTGCTGAGCTGAAGTTCTGGGGACCATTGGGAGTTCTCTACCTGCTGGTCCCTTGGCAGCACACACAAGGCAGTCAGGTCTGTTGGAGTTCAGGCACAGGGGCCAGCCTGTCTACTCTCTCTATCAAATTTGGGATCACTTTGGAGTGATATTACATATTCATATTTTGGGGGCCAGCAGTAGGGAGGAATCTCACTATCCATGGGTAGTAATTCCCGTGACTGCCCCTCCTGCATCCCTGCTTTCAGATACAGTGGTCAGTTATTATGCTGGGAATCAAGAAGTATGTATGCTTCATGATTCTTAGCTGGGATCTGATAGAGAAAGCCATATTGATAGGAGAAACGAGAATTGACTGTGTGTGCTTCATTAGTACTCGGGAGATTATGGAGGTGGGCAAAGGAGTCTTAAAGAACTGGTCCAGGGGCTGGAGACATGACTCAGAAGTTAAGAGCACTGGTGCTCTTGTTAGAGGACCCAGGTTCAGTTCCCAGCACCCAAATGGTAGTTCACAGCTGTCTGTAGCTCCAGTTCCAGGAGATCTGATTTATGCTTCTGAGCTCCTCTGCATGTAAATGGTTAACAGATATACATGCAGGCAAATGCCCATACATATAAAATAAAAACAAATTAATCCACGTCCCCCTCTGCTTTGTTTTCTGAGACAGGATTTCTCTGTTATAACTCTGGCTGTCCTGGAACTCACTTTGTAGACCAAAACTGGTCTCGAACTCACAGAGATCCACCTGTCTCTGCTTCCCCGAGTGCTGGAATTAAAGGCATGTGCCACCATCACCCAGGTAAAAATGAATTTTTAAGGGGGTGACCCAGAGTTGTGGCTCACACAGTTGGAACAGGCTTTGAATCAGCATGTGTTTCACAGTGCTGATGGGTTTGGCAACACATGGCCTTTCAGGGGCTCCCAGATCCCACCTTACCTCTTTCTTCACTTTAGAAATGTCTGTTTTGGCTGTGATAACCCCAATAACTCCAGCCAAACACCTGTACACATCACAACACTGCACAAGCTGCTGCTGGTGTTCCTGGGGATCTGGCCCTGAATTATTGTTCAGAGTTCCAGGGATCCTGGAATAATTCCTGGGGTGGAGGCAACAGGCGCAGGGTAATGGAAAGAGGTGATTTCTCACTGCATGGCACAGCTATGTATCTTCTCTTGGCCTGGACCTAGGGAGCTTGGACACAGTCCTCAGCCCCTCCTGTGTGAGGTCCTTTTCTATAAAAGGATGATATGACATACACCCAATTTATGCTATGAATTGATATGAGGAGAGCTACCTAAATGATGTAATGAAATTACTACTCTTTGTAGAATTTAAAACACTCTGATACGATGACATTGATCACTTTATTTTCATATATATATATATATATATATATATATATATATATATATATATATATATATATGTTTTTCAAGACAGGGTTTCTCTGTTATAACTCTGGCTGTCCTGGAACTCACCCTGTAGACCAGGCTGGCCTGCCTCTGCCTTCCGAGTGATGGGATTAAAGGTGTGTGCCACCACTGCCCAGTGACATTGATTACTTTAATGGCAATGTTATCAATCACTTCAGTGCCAATTCAAATTGTGTAAATCAATTTATCTAATATATATTTTTAAAATTAATATAATATATAATTTATATATAATATATAACATACATTATACATACACACACACACACACACACACATACTTATATATCCTCTGAAACTGGTTTAAAATCAAAGCTACATAATAAAATCCAACATGGTATCAAAGAATAACATCACAATTTAGTTTAACAATCTTAAGTATTTTCTTGTCTATTCTCTTCTAGACTATTCTATTCCATAAGATGGACTGTGTCCTGATGGGTTTAGCAGGCTATTTTTATAGATGGAGAAGAATTGACAAGAACAGAAACAAAGGACAAGAGCATCAATCACGTTAAGGTTTCTTTCATTGTAAGGTGAGGGAAAAGACAGAATCCCCAACACAGCCAGATTGGGGAACACCAAGCTACCTTTTCATGCAAGGATGAAGGCAAAGAGAATTCTGCCTGGATACCAGCTCAATCTGACTTGTATGGCTCTTGACTCTCCTCACCTCTCTGGAGGCCGGATGATTATTTAATTTCAGTTTGGTGCCATGGAGTTTCAGTGAAGATGAGTTTATTTTGATTTTTAGTCTGTCTTGATACCCAGTCCAGGAGCTTTACCCACAGTGATAGCCCTTGAAATACGTAGCTAACCCCATCCTCATTAAAAACTGTCTGTATTTATCCTCGAACTGATCCATCTTTTAAAAATTGCTATTTATTTATTTACTTACTTACTTATTTATTAGATAAAAAATAAGTAAATTGTAACTCTGGCTGTCCTGGAACTCACTCTACAGACCAGGCTGACCTCAAACTCACAGAGATCCGCCTGCCTCTGCCTCCTGAGTGTGGGATTAAAGGCGTGAGCCATCACTGATGGACTTGACCCATTGTTTTTTCAAAGAAAAATTGTAAACATTTGGGAAGAACCCCTCAACTTTTTGTTAAACAACCCCAAGGATTACTGACAGTAAGAGACGCAGTGGAGTGTGAATGAACATGGCACCCTACAAAAACATGCTGTCACCATCTGAACTCAAGGGGATCTTCCTGGAACCCAAGCGGATAGTTCTGAGTTGTCCTAAGTTGGTCCATTCTGAGGCTCCTGGGAAGAACAAAGGCTTAGTTGATAAAGTGCTTGCTATGCAAGTATCAGGACCTGAGTTTGGCCCCCAGCACCTGCAAAGGAGCAGTAGTATTTATCTGTAATCCCAGCACTAGGGAAGCTAGCCTAGGGTACTTGCAGAGTTCCAGGACAATGAGAGAGATTTCATCCTAAAACAAAAGTGGATGGTACCTCAGAAACAATACCCAACGTTGTCCTCTATCCTTCCTGTGGGTGCGCATGTGTGTGGGTGCGCGTGCACACACACACACACACACACACACACACACACACACACACCACGACCATGTAAAACTTGAACACAGAGCCCATTCTGCTCACGTAGATCCAGCAGCAGCAGCTGCTTCTCCCTATGTACCTTCTGTCCAGAAGCTGCCTCTGGTTTGGTCAGCCCTGCTCCTCTCATCTGCAGCCAATAAAGGTGCAACCAAGGCAGTGCAGGCCTCCCTCCTCCAAATTTGCATGAATAAAAGGGTTTTAGCTCTGGTCCTGCAGATGTGGTTCCCACTGCTATGTTGGTCTGCTGCTGGTGGCCGTAGGGCCAGAGCGCTGTCCCAGGATCTGCTCCTTTGTCTGGACTGTGCCCATAATAGCTCAGTAAGCCCGTTTATTTCAGAGAGACCCTCAGTACAACAAAAATTCATTTCCTACAAGGAACTGATGAAGTTTGACTTTCAATGACTTCTTGAAGTAAAGAAGAAAAAGGAAAAAGAGGAGGAAGAGAAGGGAGCAGGGGGAGGGAGAAAGGGTCGGCAGTTTGCCAAGAGTGTTGCTAATTTACTAAAAATAAAGTTGGTGAGTTGGAGACCCTGTCTTAAAATTAAATATAGACTACACCTGAGGAACAACACCTGAGGTTGATCTCTGGCCTACACATTCAGAGAGAGATGTGGGGGGGAGATGGAGACAGAGATGGAGGGAGAGGGAGGGAGGGAGGGAGAGAGCAAGAGAGAGAGTGAGAGAGAGAGAGAGAGAGAGAGGAGATGGAGACAGAGATGGAGGGAGAGGGAGGGAGGGAGAGAGCAAGAGAGAGAGTGAGAGAGAGAGAGAGGAGATGGAGACAGAGATGGAGGGAGGGAGAGGGAGGGAGGGAGAGAGCAAGAGAGAGAGTGAGAGAGAGAGAGAGAGAGAGAGGAGATGGAGACAGAGATGGAGGGAGAGAGAGGGAGGGAGGGAGAGAGCAAGAGAGAGAGTGAGAGAGAGAGAGAGAGAGAGAGAGAGGAGATGGAGACAGAGATGGAGGGAGAGAGAGGGAGGGAGGGAGAGAGCAAGAGAGAGAGTGAGAGAGAGAGAGAGAGAGAGAGGAAATGGAGACAGAGATGGAGGGAGAGGGAGGGAGGAAGGGAGGAAGAAAGAGGAGGGAGGAAGACAAAGAGAGAGGTGAGGGGGTGGGGGTGGGGGAAGGGAGAAATAGAGCACAACTCCATGCTGGAAATGAGTTTACCATTACCAAGTCTAACTCTTTTATGTGGAATGGAAGAGCAGTTGCCGCCCCTGACTGAAGTGTGTACCTCTGGAAGGGGACGTTCCTTCCTAACATGCAGTTTGGCTTTCACAAGGTCCTGGCTTTTTATTTTATTTCTAAATTTAATTTGCTTATTTTTAAGACAGAGTCCAGCTATATATCCCATACTGGCCTGGAATTCAAGATTCTTGGGGCTCAGGATCCTGGCTGCTTGGATGTGCACACCACCCAGGCCTGATCTTGGCTTTTAAGGATCTTTCTAGATGCAGAATTTACATGCTTTGCTCTTTTATCACCTGGTAGCCAGAATACATATCATGTTCTAGAATGAGCTGCAAGTAAAGTCTCCCTCCCTCCACTCTGGGGTCCCCAGAGGGCAGCTCAATACGCAGGCATCAGAGCCAAGGGCAGTCACCACCGAGTGAATGGCACCTCCCAGCTCTACCACACCATCCATTACCAAAGCAAATTGTCCCCTAATGACATTTTAGTGTGATAATCTCACAGGACATACCATTGATATATTACTCAAAGGATGGCCCCCACTTACCGAAACAGGGTTCCAGGAAACCCTTGGGCACCTCTGAAGGCAGCTGGAAGGCTTCCACAGAAGTCAGCCAACAGGCCTTGCACAACGGAAGCCACTTCCGAAGCAACAGAGAGGGATTCTGGCTGTACATTAAATATCCTATCATCTTTGTAATAAATCTGCAGTCTGGTTTGACCTTGGTGTCATGGATAATTCTAATATAAGGTTCCATCTTGGTAAGCAGAGAGGAATATGGAGTCTTGCTTTGGGCTACTCCTGGATCAGAAACCAGGCAAGATCCCTTCTGTATGTCTGTTTCTTAGGGGACTTAGGGTGCAGAATACCTTAGAAATTTCCAGTTATTTGGAATAATTGAAATCACTATAATTATAATCTCGTTGGAGACATACTTGTTCTTCTCATAGCAATTTCATTGCTTCCCCAGATCTATAAAAATAGATTTATTTCCTTCCCTGTCCTTCTTTCCTCGCAATGTTTCATGTTATTAAAAACAGAAGATTGCTTGTCAAATGTTTTATTCGCCACATGTGTGGGATCATCCATCATCTCTCTCCTTCTGCCTGCGCATGTGCGCCTCCTCCTTAGCTGAGCTCGCCTCATCAAGCTCTGTAGTAATGCTGCTAATTGGATGAATACACCCATAAAAACTGATTAGAACGTAGCGTTTACATCATGGTAACTGAGCTTGCTAAATAATAATAGAAGCATCAAGGTAAGTATAAAAGTCCACTCTACTAATTGTCCTCTGGGGATGTAATTGCTCTTTGGCAGAGGTGAGTTCCTGAGGCCAGCAGTCACAAGGGCGAAGACATTTGTCATTGAATTAGGTCTGCTGTGAAGGAAGTCTAATGCAAGTAGTTGAGCGATAAAGGAGGCCAGCGTGGCATGGATGAGTCTGGTCTGCACCAATCTCTCCATCCAAGCTTTGTCATCCTCCACCAAGAACATAGGGAGCAGACTCCTTTGAACATGAGCAGACCCAGTGGGGCCAGGCTGCGGTCCACCTGACACGTAGCTGTGTGCTGCCTTGATGGGAATGTAGTCCAGGATAGCTGACTTGAAGCATAGGGCTTTTGGCTGGTGCTATGGTTTCAATGCATGAGTCCCAATAACATTCACATAGTTATTAGGAAGTAGGGTCTTTGGGATGTGATTAAGTCATGAGCCACCCATCCCCACAAATAGATTAGTGTCCTAATAAGGAGGCTCAGGCGCAGGTCATGCTCTTTCCTCAGCCCTTTCTACTCTTTCCAGCAAGGCACCATCTCAAAAGCAGCCTTCATTAGCATCCAGTCTGCAGTGCTGAGCTTGGACTTCCAGCCACCTGAGCTATAGTAAATATATTTCCTTGTGTTGGGTGTTTTGTTATATTGGTTCAAGCAGGCTTAAACCAGCCGGTAATCAGAGATATGTCTAAGTGTGAACTCACCGAATGACTAGGTCATCCTTCGATTGGCCTGGAGGGGGTGCCCTACTGAACAGAAGCACAGTATCAGGGAAGCCATACCCGTCGGGAAGTTTCATCCTTCCAGCCTGGCTTCTTCTCCTTGACTGCCTCAGTTTCTACTCCCTTTTCTTCTTGACTTGCACCAGCTATCACAGGTCCCAGTGTAGCCAGCCTAGTCTCAGGCTCCTACTCAACCTGAACCACTGGATAACTCAGAGATGAGAGCCAGGCTCCAGAGCCTTGGAGCTCTCTTTCTACCTGCCTCAATCTGAGAGAGTCTCAGCTCTCCAGGGAACACGTGGTGATGGCAATGAAACTGTGATGTTGAAGTGGTTATGGCTTAAACTACAAGAAGTAAGCCATGTACCACTCTGATAAAGGAAATTAAGCCATGCACGCAAAGACTAATTCATCTTGATGAAGCAAGATTTAACCCAGGAAACTGAAGATGGCTCAGAGCAGGAAACGCAAATAGATTTTTAAACCTAATAGGAAAAGATCCACTTACACAGTGCTACCACTAGCATAACAAATTGACACAGTCCTCGGGGAAAGTCATTTAAGATACATGTTAAGAAACCTAAGAATATACATGGGCTGCAGCCACTAATCTCACTTCCAAGAATTGCCCTTCAGGGACACACTCTAGGGCAGATACCACACACTCATCCCTTGCCACATTCTCTGAGTGTCGTTATCCACACGGGGTAGCCTAAAGCTGCTGTGGAACAGACGTTTCCTGTCTGTGCCTAAAGGACTGCTCCAAAGTTATAATGGCCTCAGAACTTTCTATATTGATGGGTGCCCCCCACATACTCAAATCAAGATTTCCAAAATGAGGTTCCAGAAGCCCCTTCTTGTTGATCAGGTTCATCTCCCGAAGCCATCCACTGGCTTGCCTCCAGCATCTTTAAGCCCATCAGCAACAAGGCTCTTTCCTGTCTTGCTGCCCATCCTGCCTCTGCACAGGGCCTTCCCCTTCTGTGTGGTCCACAGGACTTCTTCCTGACAGACTCATGTCCCTCCATGGCAGTCAGTATTTCCATGGCATTCCGAAGTACAACATGCACAGGTCCCTTTTCTACCTGACCACCAGACTTCCCTCTTCCGGCCAGTACCACATGAAACATTCTAGTTCTTGATGTGGCCCCAAGTTGCCTTTTCAACCACCTCCCTATACTCATTTGCCAGGACAGCCACAGGCTAGTGACTTAACCACAACTCATGGTCTCACCATTGTAGAACCTGGAAACCCAAGGTCAGGATGTCAGCAGGAGTGGCCCCTTCCAGAGGACAGCTCCATGCTGAGCCTCTCTCCTTGGCCTACAAGTGGCTTTCTTCAAGTTCATCTTCATGTTCATGGGGACACCAGTCATTTTGGATAAGAAGCCCACTTTACTGAAATATGGCCTAGTCCCAACTCATCACATCTGTTATAACCCTATTCCCAAACATTGTCATATTCCAAGATAATGTAGAAAACTTGTTCAACATATATAACACCTCGTCAGGTCATTTTATTTTTAAAATCCTATGGAAGCTGGGATTACAGCTTCCAGTAGAGCACTTGCTTACTTCAATCCCTAGTATCTACATAAATGCATAACAAATATAAACAAAACTGTATTGAAGACCAGGCATATTGGCACACACATGCCTGTAATTCCAATCTGCAGGAATTTGAGGCTCATGACCATGATTTCAACGCCAGTCTTTACTATAGACTGAGACCTTGTCTTTAAAAGTAATAATAATAACAATGGTTTTTCAATGCCCTATTAAATTGAATAACATCCATGAATAGAATGAACTTGCTTGCCTGAAAACATGTTTCCATCTCGCTCTGATAAAACCCCATTTGGTATATCAAATACATAAAGAAACACCCTTCCTCTGTGGAAGACTAGGGTAAAACACAGCACCATTTCGCTGGAGAGCCTTTGGAAGAAAATATCTTGCTCACAAGTGAGAACTCATCCATATCCCATCCAAGAACCACGTTGGACAGGGATCACAAAGATTTCCATGACTTAGAATGCCTGAGACACTCCCCAGATCTCTCCAAACCCAGCTCTATCCTCTTCATGGCCATGGCAACTATCACCTAACACGGGACCTGAGATTATCTAGTGGTCTTATGGCAGCTTTGAGAGTCCACATGTGTAAGAGTAGCATTAAATTTTGCTTCGATGGCCCCAGGTTACCCAAATACTATGTGCAGTTGGCACTGAATCTTATTGGAGGGAATTACGATATGGGCAACATTCCAAAACCCATTAGCTGAGGAAACAGAGAGTACCATGCTCTGTTTTGCCTTCTGATAATTTTCTGCTTTAAAGAGAAAGGAGGCAAGCGTGACGGTTAATTGTCACCATAAACTCGACTGGATTTGGAATCACCTAGGAGATACACCTCTGGACAAGTCTGTGAGGGTGTTTTCAGAGAGGTCTAACTGAGGAGGAAAACACCATCCTGAATATGGGTGTCACCATCCCATGGGGTCCTGCACTGGATAGAAAGTATCAAAGGAGAAATTAGCTGAGCACCAGCCGTCATCTCTTTGCCTTCTGACTGTGAGGGTAACATGGCCACCTGCCTTGTGTTCATATTACCATGCCTTCCTGTCATGATAGACTGTAGAGGAACACTTGGAATTTTTATGTTAAGAAAAGCTTTTTGGTTTAACCGACTAGGCACTAGAGGTTTGCGTTCCCACCCCAGCTGTGGTATAATTGTTTACGAGTTGGAATTGGAATGCTTGATGCAGGTGGCTATAATTTGGTTGGGTGAAGTCACTCTGGCACCTGTACCCTGTCTTTGGGATTGCATGCTGCATGGGTTTATGGAACTTTCGGCTTAGGGCATAAAATGTCTGAAGCCCCGAGAATTGAGGTGGGTGTTGGTGGTTCATTGGTTGGGCTGCTGTCATTAGTTAGTGAGATAATTCCTAAGAGAACAAATATTGGAGAAATTCACACTTAGGACAGCCTACATAGAGGCTGTGAAGATTTCTACCTTTCTCTCTTTCTGTATTTCTGCTTGTAAAAGTGAAGATTTCTATCTTTCCTTTCTCCTTCCCTGAGCTGAGGGTAAAAGATTGTAGCATAGTGCTACAATAGACTATACCCTTAAATTGTGAGACAGGATAAACTCTTACTTCCTTAAGTTGCTTTTGGCAAGCATTTTTCATCACAGCTGTGAGCCAGTGACTACTGCACAGCTACCCTTCCCTCACATGGGCACAAAACCTGCTTAAGTTTAAACTGTTTAGAGTTGGAAATCCCCCCCCTCCTATGTTTGGTGTTTATGGAAATCTTTCCATTATCGAGAGCTGGCCCAAGCCACCATGACAGAACACTGCTCATGCTGACAATCAAAATCTTTCCCTGGACTTCATCACCAACCACTACACAGCAGGCTCCGTGTGCACAGCAAATTTCCATCGCCTGTCAGGAAGATCTTCCACAGATTGGCAGGTCTTATAAAGAGGCCAGAGAGTCAGTGGGCTTGAAAATTAAGCTTCATTCTTTCTCTTGGAGTTTATCTCCAGTGCTCAGGTCCAAGGCAGTTGCACCCTTGCATGCAGATCCCTGCATCTGGCATTGCAGTCTCTCACTGGGTGGCCAGTCCCCTGAGAACAATCAATAGCCACCCACAGCTCTGATAATCAGCCAAGGCACTAGGGAAGACATGGAGAAGGAAAGAGTCACAGCTCCGTACAGAAGTGATTTGGAGGGAGTTGCTGCTGAGAAAGAAGTTGTACACATAGCCCTGTCTCGTGTGAAAACATGGATTCTGGCAGGTAATGTCCTTGGCTCTTTTCCCTTCAAAAATACCCATGAAGGTAATCCATACTGGGGCTTGTTCCCAGTTATGTAGTGTGGGTAAATGATTAGCAAGAAGATATAACTTTAGAGTGCACAGCAGAGCAGACCTTCTTTCTTTTGAACGAATTTATTTGGTCATTGTCTAGCTCACATCTGCTTTGAATGACCTATTCCACAGTTCCGATAAGGAATTGAAAGTGAGTGGGGAAATACATCCCATTAAGTGCATCCCAGCCAATGAGGATCCTGGTTATTCCTCTACCAAAAGTCTAATAAGAGTGGTAGCTAGCTTTGGAGTTTTTATCATTTGATTTTCAACCCAGATTACTACTGACCACCATAGTATACCGTAGAAATGAGCAAACTGTTCATTTATCTGCCATCAAGAATCATACTGAGTAACAGTAGACGAGACAATTGTTTCTAAGTACAGAAAATAGAGAGTTTTAAAATATTGTCTTCAACTTCTGCAATATATTAAATCAGCGCTTTCCCAAAGATATTTTTTTTCCTAGGGAGAGGGAAAAAAAAAGGTATCAACTATGCTGCAACTTCATTGCAAATAAAAATGTCCATGGTATAAATTTTATCTACTGAAGTTATCAGTAACATTTTGGGCTACAAATGATTTATTTCCCTTTTGCCTCTTCGGATCTGCTAGCTCTGCTTTGGTTATATATCTGCCTTCAACAAACTCTGGGTTTTGAGGATAAGCAGTGCACAGTTGCTTCTGGGGAAAGAAAAAAAAAACAATTTCCCCAAACTGTGCAAATATCTGACCTGACACTTGAGTCACATCATAAAAGAACAACTATCCCAGGGCCTTAGGGTGGAAGAGAAAGAAGCGGGTTTGAACAATTGAACACGGGGTGTGAGCTGAGGGAGCTGATCCAGGAGCCTCCAGGGTCCCACAGTCTCTATCTAACCCACTGTCAGCTGATGCAAATGAGGATGGATTGCCTCCAGGCAGAAGGGCTCTGTGGGAAAGAGGTGTAAGTGTGCAGGTGGGGACTGACAAAGGCATGTTGGGCTCTGCTGCCACTCTGAGCGCTGACATTCCTGGACTCTCAGGCTGTTTTCTTAAAAATCTTTGAACCTGACAATTCCTCCGCCTTCCCTGGTATTGGAATTCGTTTTGCAGGCATTTCCTTAATTGCTCACAATAGTTATGCATCTCCAAACACAGAGATTTTTATCCTTTAGTCTGAGCTCAGGGGACACCCGCTCTTCACTTTAACGGAGTTTCCTGGGGGAGTTTATAAAATTCAAAATCTAAAAGGATTTTTAATGTTTAATGGACTCTACTTTGGGAGATTGTCTTAGTCACTGTTCTGTTGCTGTGAAGGGACTCCGTGACCAAGGCAACTCTTATAAAAGAAAACATTTCGTTAGAAGCTGGCTTACCGTTTCAGAGGTGTAGTCCACTATCACCATGTCAGGAAGCATGGCGGTGCACAGGCAGACAAGGTGCTGGAGAGGGAGCTGAGAGTTCTACACCCTGATCTGCCTGCAGAGAGAGAGACTCTGGGCTTGGCATGGGCTTTTGAAACCTCAAAGGCCACCCCTCCTAATCCTCTTAATCCTTTCAAATAGTGCCACTCCCTGGCATCGGAACATATGAGCCTGTGGGGGGCCATTCTTATCAAAGCCACTGCAGGAGGGAGGGAAACACAACAGAAGACTGCAGGTTTCTCCGTCCATGCAAAGGTGAAGGTCTTATGGAGTATCCTGGAAAGGGAATAGGCTCTTGCTTCTGCCACAGGAGCACTGGTCCTCTGTAGGGCAGCCCACGTAGTGGACTGTGATTATCAGAAGGATGGACACAACCTTGCTGAGTCACCAGCTATGCTCAGGGGTTTAAAAACCATTTTTATTGCATTGGTTGATCGATTGATGTGTGTGTGTGTGTGTGTGGGTGTGTGTGTGTGTATGTGTGTATGTGTGTGTACATGCATGTACACAGCACCAGTGTAGCGATCAGAGGACAACTTATTATAGGCTGTTACCTCCTTCCGTATACAGGTCCTAATGCTCAAACTCAGGTCATCCGCCTTGGCAGCAATTGCCTTTCCCCACCAAGCCATCTTGTTGTCCCATGCTTGTATTTTGGGTTTTTTTTGTTTTTTGTTTTTAATGGGTATATCAGTTATTTTCCTTATTTCTGTGACAAAAATGCCCAACTGAAGAAATTTTAGGAAGAAATTTTAGGTTTATTCTGGCTCACAGTTTTGGGGAAGTTCATCACGGCTGAGAAGGTGTGGCAGCAGGAGTGTAGGGCAGCTGGCCATGTTGTATCAGCAATCAGGAAGCAGAGAGAGATGAATGCTGGTGATTGTTCAGCTTACTTTCCGCTTCTCATCCAACCCAAGACCTCAGTCTATAACGTGGTACTGCCCACCTCAGTAAACCTAACCTAGAAACTCCCTCACAAACATGCCAGAGGAGCGTCTCCTAAGTGATTTAGATCGAATCAAGATGACTATCAATATCAACCATCGCATTGAGTTTCTATCATGTTAGCAAATAAACGAATCTACTTCAGGTCCAACAACAAAATTGCTTTGTGTACTGTGCGTTCTGGACTATGCTTGCCTTTCAACTTTGACCTCTAACTTTCGGAGGCCGCCAGAGTGGTCACATTACTGCTGTCTGCTGGTTTCTTATCCATCAACCATGGTTAACCACATCATATGAAGAGCAATGGAGGGAGCACATAGTGAGCACTGACATTTGAATGATCAGAATTATCTTGATTAACCTCTAGGACCAAAGTCTTAAAATCCTTCTATAGAGAGCATTGTTCTCTCTCTCTCTCTCAGGTTCTGAAAACAATGGTGCATAGCAAACACCATTGTCAAACTCAATGTCAACATCACCTTGAGGGTCTGTGTGTTATAATGTCAGAGGCCTTCTAAATGCTCGTTTACTTGTTATGTTTTAGGTCTAATAATAACTAATTATTATTCACGGTGGATAGAGGTAATCAGAAACAGGCTGATTGCCCGTGATGTCAGGAAGGACTTATCAAGGCTGTGGCTCAAAGTTGTAGTCTTGGGAAGGAACCACCAGCATAAACCACAGGCCTTGACAAGATCCCAAGAAGAGACAGACTGTGTAGAGTCCACCAAGGAGGGAGGCCTGAACAGCCATCTGTGTCCACATTACAGCTACCCAGAAGGAAGCCTGGATACCTACCTGTGTCCATACTTCACTACCCAGAGGGAGACCTGGAGCCCCACTTGTATTAGTTACTTTTTTGTTGTTGTGATAAAATACCATGTCCAAAGGCAACTTAAGAGAGAGTTTATTTTGGTTTATGGTTCCACATGGTGGAATGTCCACAATGGCAGAAGAGGCATGGCTGCAGGAGCAGGAAGCTGAGAGATTGCATCTCAAACATATGCCCTGGAAGCAGAGAAAAATAACAAGAAATAAGTTGAGGCTGTAAACCCTCAAAGCTCACCCACAGTGATGAACTTCCTCCAGCAAGACTCTATTTCTTAAAGGTTCCATAACCTCCCCAAGCCACACCCTCAGCTGAGGACCAACTGTTCAAATACATGAGCCTATGGGAGACATTACTCATCCAAACCACAACACCAATCCTGTCCATGCTGCAGCTTTCCTGTGGTCCCTGAGTTTGAGTCAAAATCTCTGAGTCCTGAGAGCTGGTTCTCCTTCACTTTTTTCTTAAGTATCTTTACTGATTCATTCTTTTGTTCAGCTATATTCACTGGCCCATACTGTTTGGGAATTATGTGAAAAATAGAACACATCTGGTCCCCAACTTAGTTGGAAGTATACAGTGTCACCAGGGAAGCTGTGTCTAATAACTATCCAAATAAAAATGCAGCCACAGGTTGCAACAAGGTTTATCTAGGAAGGGACAGGTGTTCTAGGGAGATCAGAGAGACTGTATTCTGAGCAGGTCAGGGTTGCCTGCTCTGAGGATTGACTGTCACACTGAAGTCTGAAGAGTGAGTGTGAATAGGAGGAAGCTTCCAGGGAGAATGTTCTAGAAGGTGACTTTAAGGTGGAGGGTCCAAAAGGTTTCTAAGAAGCTGGCACTCTGCCAGCATAGCAAGGACCTGAGAGCAACAGAAGAAGCTGCTGTGGATATCACCAAGGTGACTGGTGCCCACCAGGGTGAATCAGTAGGTGGCTGAGTTTGTGTTCATAGAGGCAATTAAAAGTCTCAAGATGCCAAGCGGTGGTGGTGCATTCCTTTAATCCCAGCACTAGGGAGGCAGAGGCAGGCAGATCTCTATGAGCTCCTGGTGTACAGAGTGAGTTCCAGAACAGCATTGGCTGTTATGTAGAAAAACCTTGTCTTGAAAAACAAACCAAAAAAGTCTTAGGACAGCTGGTCTGGGGAGATAACTCAGTGGGTAAAGTACCTGCTGTGCAGGCATGAGGAGTGGAGTTTGGATCCCAGCATCCATGAAAAAAGCTGGGCATGATAGTGCCCGTCTAACTCCAGCAAAGGGGCTAAGGCAGGAGGATTTCCGCACTCCGGTTTAGCCGAAGCAGTGAACTCCCAGTTCACTGAGACTCTGTCTCCAAAAGGTGGAAAGTGATGGAAGAAGACACCTAATGTCCACATCTTCCTTCTGCGTGCACAGCCACAGGCCCGTGCACATGCACACATTCAAGCACACGGAGTCTCGAGAAAAGGACTGGAGATATCAGAACTGTAGTTTAGCAAACCCCCTCACGTAAGGTGAGTCAAAGGCAGGATGGCCGTAGCAGCCAAGCAAAGAGGGTTATCAGGTGACAAAGGTGCCAGAAGAATTAGACATCATCAGTTGGTGTTTAATCCCTTAGTCCAACTCCAAAAGAGATTAGGGGAACCACCGAAAGGGCATCACAATGACCCACGACCCAGGAGAAGCTCAGATCTAACTGCCCAGCTGAGAAACCAGCCCTCAGTTCCCCTTTGGACAGAAGACCCTGGTGAATCCAGAGACATCACACAATCTTTTGGGATGCACAATCAAATTTCCTTGACCCAGAGCATCACATCCTGGGATTCCTTCTCTCCATCCCTGCTAAGGACGACAGACATGTGTCTCTTTTTCTAAAATGTGTGAAGTAGACAGGAGATCAGATGGAAACAGAAGCCACTTTGATATCCAGAAGGCCTGTTGTTGAGAAAGATGACTCTAGTCACTCAACAGAGATTTAAATACAAAGAATTGTTGTCTAGCTACTGTAAGAAAGGAAAAGACATAGATCAAAAACCAAGGTATAGATTTTGGGGGTCATCAGGAAATAAGGAGAATTACTGGCAATTGGGAACTTGGAGGAGGATCACAATGGAGCCGGGACCCGGACTTTTAAGAGAGTCACTGCTTAGCTGGTGGGCCATGTGACACTGTGGGGACATAAGGCAGCTAATTCTCCTAGCAACAGAAAACTGTCCTGTCTCCATCTCCCAGCATTCTGTGAATGTTCCTATTGGTTGTTCCCAGACAGCAGAAGCTGTGTAAGGGATCTGAGGCTTTGTAGAGTCCCAGCTTAGGCAGGGAAAGAAGGCTGAGTATGCTTGACAGACAAGAGCTTGGTTACAGGTAGTCTCAAATGATCATTGTGCAAATAACAGCTACCAAATTTGAAATTGCAAAGGTATTCCACTGTTCTGTAGAGGGATATACACACACAAAACAGTGCATACATTTTCAGACAGACAATGGTCATATAGTATTACGGTTCCTCAATATCTGACTGATGCTTCCCACCCCAGGAGAACAGTGAGTATACAAGGTACCTAGTGAATGCTCTCACAACTCAATAAGAAGGCAAATAACACAGCTACAAAGTTGGGCAAAGTTCTCCTAAGAAGGTATACAAATTGCCGAAGGGCAGATGGGAAGGAGCCGGTGTCAGTCCTTAGGGAAATGTGCATCAAGCCCATTTCATCCACTACTGTGTGGCAAGACCAAAACCATGACAGATATTGAGGCAGATACAGGAAAATTAATAGAAAGAGTACAAAATGCTAACACTGCTTTGGAAAAGTCTGGAAGTTCTTATACTGCTTAAGAATAGTTACCACCTGTCTCAGATATGCCAAACTGGTAGACATCAAAGTAAATAAAAATGTCCACCCACAGAAATTCGTACACACATGCACTATCCATTTCTTGTGCTTTATGTATGTTCCATTTTAGCATTCTGAGAACACTATGTAGCCCAGGCTGACCTGTAGCTCACAGTCTTAAATGATGGGGTAACAGGTATGTACCACCACGCCCAGCCCTCTGTTCCCTCTTGTAATTTTCCATGTGATGTCTCTCTATACTCTGTGGAACTTCCTCTCACATTCATTTATTGTAGTTCTGAGAACAAAAAGCTCTTTGTGTTTTTATGCATTTGAAAATGCTTTTATTCTGTTCTTTTTTTGGACAATATTTTCACTGAGTGTAGGGTTTTGTGCTGGAATGTTTTCTTCCGATGCTTTGAAAACACCATCTCGTTATCTTTTATCCCCATTGAAAGTGGTGAACAGCCCCTGTCACGTGAACACTGGCTCGCCTGTGTGACACCCATCTTTTTTCTCTGGTGTGTTCCAGGTCTTCTCCTTCTCTTGGGTTTTCTCAAATCCACCAGGCACATACTTGAGTCAATATGTGTTCTGATGGACATTTGCTGTTCTTGGAGATGTATATTTAAGATTTTAGCATCAGTGGTGACACATACCGTGACAGTGGCATTTGAGAGGCTGGGGTGGGAAGATTTTCAGGGTGAGGCCAGCCTGGGCTAATAGCACCTCCTTCCATTCTTTTTTCTTTAGGATGATAATCAGCTACTCGATATCATTGCAATGAAAGGAATTCCTTCATTTTCATCAATGATTCTTTTATTATTATTATTATTATTATTATTATTATTATTATTATTATGCTTGTTTAATTTCTCAAGTTTACCAACTATGTTTCTGCTGTTAAGTCGATCTTATAAACATCTACTTTATTGCTTCATCTCTAGAATGTTCAATCCCCCTCTTTACTGTTTCCATCACTCCCCTAGGATTCCCACCAGTTTATTCACAATGTTACATTTTCTTTTATGTCCTAGAGCATGTTTATATCACTAGCTTTGATTTTTTTTTTCTTTTTCTTTTTTGGTTTTTCGAGATAGGGTTTCTCTGTTGTAACTCTGGCTATCCTGGAACTCACTCTGTAGACCAGGATGGTCTCAAACTCACTAAGATCTGCCTGTCTCTGCCTCCCAAGAACTGGGATTAAAGGTGTGTGCCACCAACACCAGGCTTGGCTTTGAAATTCTTATTCACCAATCTCTGGGTCATTTGGAAGAGTCAGTTTCCAGTGTCTTTTCTTCCTTCTCACTCCAGACTGTATTCTTCTGTTCTATCCTTTGCCTGTCAACTTCTTGTCGTGTGCTGAGCAACATAGTGATGTATTATAGAGATTCTGAATTATGCTTTTTCTTTCTCTTCTCTTCTCTTCTCTTCTCTTCTCTTCTCTTCTCTTCTCTTCTCTTCTCTTCTCTCTCCCTCCCTCCCTCCCTTCCTTCTTTCCCTTCTTTCTTTTTTAAGACTGTATATTTCTCCACACAACAAACTTGGTTAAATGAATTCCCAGAATGACACCCCTGGGTACCCTAAAGCTAATGTCTCTATCTCTTCATTCATTCATTCATCACTCATTCATTGCTTCCTTCTGTATACTGCTTCCTTCCAGGTCTCCTTGGTCCTTCCCTCTCTGTGCATTTCAAGGATAAGCCAGGAAGGAAACATGTTTGTACTCAGATTTCAGGTCACCTCCCCGACAGGCCCCTCTTTTTTCAGGACACTCTCCTTTCCTTCCTTTCCAGCCCCACTGACCTTTGACTATCGCACGTAGTGAGTCTGTGGAGGGCAGCTCCATTTCTAGTTCACATACACTATAATCTGTCGGTGTCTTCAAGCAAAGGGCTGCCGAATATAATCCTCACTCTGGGTTTCCTTTACCCATCTCTACATTCTGCCTTCTTTCAGTCACTTTCTAGTATATTCAACAGTTGTCTAAGAAATATTTTGTAGTGTGGATTCCTTTGTTCACTCTCCTCCTCGGGAGTTAACTAAGCTGTGGCCACCAGTGCAGCTCCAGGGAAGAGAGGTCGGGTGCCCATGGATCTGGGCAGGTCTTCAGTCGGAGGCTGAGAACTGTGGGAAACAGAATTCTCGAGAGACTGCTTTCAGTGGAACAGCACAGTTTACTGAAGTAAGGGTTACATTTATAGGGTAAAAAAAGGCCGGAGGAGGGGGGTTCCTGGCAACCAGGCATGGGGACCATTGTTTAAGACAGTGATAGCAAGGCAGCCCCATCTGCATGTGGGTGCTCTTAACCAGACCTAGGTGGTCATATTGTCATTGGCTGGGGCCAAAATCCTGAGAGAGCCTCTTTTGCATAGACAGAGGTCTCACTGGGACCAGAGGAAGAGACCTCATAAGGACATAGAGGGAGAAGAAAGGCCCGGCTCACCTTCCAACCACAGTGCAGATAAACATAAGCCAAGCCACATGCCCTGCTGTGAACACAGGCAGCATAGGAGCTGGCTGGGATTTGCCAGAGTAAGAGAGGGGAGCAACTGAACGCCTTCTGTTCTCAGGGTGAGAATTCTGGAGTTCAAAGCTTGTTTCAATCCCCTCTTAGCTCTAGGATAGACCCACATTGTAGAATCTAAGGATGTAACTCAATTGCAGAACATTTATATGAGGTCTTGGGTTCAGTCCTCATCAAAATAATTGATAGATTGATAAACAAATACCTGTATCTATATATCTCTTTTTAAAATTATTTTTGTTTTAACTTTTATTTTGTGTATATAGGTGTCTGTCCTGCATGGAGGTCTGTGTACCATGTATATGCAGCAGTGCCCACAGGGGCCAGAAGAGAGTGGTCCTCCGGAAGAGCAGCCGGTGCTTGTAACCACTAGGCCATCTCTGTATCTCTTAAGTGTAGATGGCTTTATCTGGAATAAGCTCATGAATGTTTAAAACCTTAAGATAACAGAATATAGCCTTTTAAAAATTGCCCTGGTTTCTGACAAGCAGTGTGAAGGGTTTCAGGTTTCATAGATTATTAGGGTATTGTTTAATTTTTAACTATCAGGGCAACTAAGGAAATGGTCTGCCTTTATATTTATTTGAATTTATTTAATTATGCATAAGGTTTTCTTAGATTAATTGGTATGCTTTCTGTGCCAGGAGAGCCAGGGCCCTTCATGCTGCCTGCTTTCTTGTTGGGCTGTTTGTCTTTTCTTCATTTACTCGCTCTGCTTTCACAGTTGAAGGAACTAGGCTTTTATCTTGCTGTTTTGGTCACAGACATTTCTTACAGGAGTGCCTGTTGCCTTTGACTTGACTTTGGATATTTTTTTTTCGTACACAAAATTTTAATTTTATAAGTGATAAAACCTCTCAGTTTTCCTTTATGAGTTCAGTGCTGTGCTGAAGACTAGAAATACATTCGTGTGGAGATTATTTTGTTGTTCTTTGAGAGGCAGATTTCTTCTTGTTTTCATTTGATTCTCCTTCATTCCGCAGTGTCTAGAATTATGGCGTAAGATGGCAGCAGTGCCCTCTCTTACCCTCTTACTTTCTTCCTCTGAAGCCCAGCCTAAAACGTTGTTGTGTGTTTTAGCAAACAGCCTCCCTCCCCCTTTCGGCTACTTGTTTGACGTGTGTATTTGTTTTATTACAAATTACCCTTTGAGGCCAACCCTTGAACTAACCTGATGCTCCTTCTGATGTGCTGCTCACATCACTGGCACCAAACCGCCTTCAGGATTGGGGCTTTAACATGCTGATGTCTGCTGGGACTCAACCCAGAGAGCAATTACTTTAAATGTATGAGATTAACGTAGAGACAAAAGGCCAAGTATAAGAGCTAAATCCTCACACTTCAGTGATCAGATCTGACTGTTCAAAGTCCGACCTCTGGTGACCCATGGCAACTTACACAAATAGCCAGTTTCATGAAAAGCAACTGAGGCTGTAAAGTTTATTACTCAACCAGATAAAGATGTCTCCTGTCTACCCTGATATGAGTCCACCCAGGAGTGGCATAATAAGACCAAGTATCTGCTACTGTTAAAAGCCTGCCACCTGCTCTCAGCGGTGTGGTCTTCTTTCTGGGAACTCACTCACTGCTCTCTTAAATATATGTCAATAAATTCTCTCTTTTTCTGATGCATGTCTTAGTATAAGTCCTTCTTGGACAGCCTTCTATATGCCATTTCACAAAGGAGTTTGCAGTCTCTTTCTGTGAATATTTTCTCCATGTTTTGCATTTATTACAGACACAAATGTGGCATAGCTACAACATACTGGGACACTGCTGTCCCTGTACCTATAGAAGCCTACACTGTTCCCATCCTCCCTCTTGTCCTGGGCTTCAAGGGGTTCTCAGAGCCACCTGCTGTGTATGAATATGTGTGGGGAGGGTATCAGTCAATCTCCACCCTCTATCTTCAATCACACTTTCTAAGCACAATAAAACAATTGCAATACGAAATAAACAGATCTGAGAGGAATATTTTAATTACAGTAAGTGTTCGTTACCAAAATTCAGTGGAAAATAATTCACAGCAGTAAATTTACTAAGTAAATGGCAAATGTCCTGCCAGCCTGCAAATCAAAATGTGCTAAGAATTAGCATACACACAATGCTGAGCTGTGCATACGCTGGGGGTGGGGGCTGCGCAGCACTGAACGTCAGTAAACATTTGTTTACTGATACTTCCTGAGGTACAACAGTAATTGAAGTAGACAGTTGTATTGGTTAGTGTTGACTGTCAACTTGACGGACTCTAGAATCACCTGGGAGATGCGCCTCCCGAAGGGCCTTCGAGGGATTCCATTGATTGTGTTAATTGACTTGAGAAGATCCATCTCTGTCGCTACTGTCATCATAACGTGTGTGTGCGCGTGTGCACCGTGCGTGCGCATGATGTTGGGGTGGTGTACAGCACAGCATGTATGTGGGGAAGTTAGAGGGCAGCTGTGGGGAGTCTGTTCTCCCCTCCTACCTCTATAAGGATTCCAGGCATTGCACCCACATCATCAGGTTTGCAAGGCAAGCACTTTTACCCACTGAGCCATCTTGCCAGTTCCAGAAAGACTCGACCTAATTGTGGGCAGGACCATTCCCTGGACAGGGCATCCTGAACAATCAAAACGAGAAAATGGAACTGAGCATGCAGTCGCCATGGTCTGCTTCATGACTGGAGGTAAGCTGTGGCCGCTGTCTGAAGCGCCTGGTGCTGTGCTTCTCTGCTGTGACGGACAGGAGCCTGTGATCCTGAACAAACCTTCGCACCACTGAGTTGCTTTCATCTGAGCTTTTCATCCACAGGAACAAGGGAAAAAAAACAGACAATGCAATCTGGATGTGGGAAGGACTCAGCTCAGTTAGAAACACTAAACCTCAGTTACAAACATTCACAGATGTTTTATTTTTAAATGAAATCTACTTTGTGGCAGGATGAGTTAAGTCACAGAAGCTAAAGGAATTAGAAATCAAACTAAATAAATAAAAAGTATTTATTTAATCTATGAAGGATAGGAGCCATTATTTCCCATTGATACTTAGTGTTTTTCATTTACTTTCAAATCTGGCCTCAAAAGAAAATGAATCAGAGTTTCAACATGAGCAAACAGAAGGTAGCAAGCCAACCTAATGCAAGGTGACAGATGTTCGAGATGCTACACAACTAAAAATGAAATGCCACGCAAAAGGCAAAATTCATAAGAACAATATACATGCATATGTTTGTGTATATGCAAATGTATGCATATGTGTTTATGTGTTTAAACTAATACCTACAAATAGATGCATATACCCTGTTACCCAATAGAATGGTATTCAAATGGTTTTCGTATTTCATTTTGTTTTATTCACCCCAATGCTGGGATTAGTGGAGACAAAGCCAGGAGGGTGGCTGGGGCTTGCTGGCCACCAGCCTAGCTCCAGGTTTAGAGAGAGAACCCACTTCAAGAGAGTAAGGCAGGGTAAGATAAAGCAGAACACCCAGTGTCCTTCTCTGGACAGGTGTGCACACCCCCATACACATGAAAGTACACTACTTACACATTCACCTCAATTACATGCATGCACACAGAGAGCCAGAAAGAGAATACAAATATAAAAATATAAAAAAAATTACTGATATGCTCCTGAGGGCCTCAGGTTGAATTAAAAAAAGGTGGATTAAGCTATAGGATCATACTGTATAAAAACACATCACTCCAGGGGGCCAGTTACAAACTTAGCGGTGGAAACTGTAGCATCCCAAGGCAAATGGGAGGAGAGGGAAAAGAAAGACAAAATGAGTACTGGGTACCAGGTGAGAAGTCAAGTGTAGCCTCCAGGCTGTCAGAATGACCATCAAGAAGCTGGAGCTCTGCTGGCTGATACTGGAAAATAGGAGTGAGAGAGAAGCTTCTCATCACAGGTGTGCACCCACTAGCCCAGGCTTGATGAGACTCCCCCAGGGAGAAGATCTACCATAGGCAGTGTTCAGATTGTGGAAAGACATCTTCTGTTCTGTCCCTTCCTGATGCAGCTGTTACTCGCAAGGCACAAAGGACAGCCGGTGAGAACATGTGGCATTTGTGTCGCACCGCCACCCTCCCGCCTGGGCCATATGATAAAGGAGTCTGAATTCTCTCACTAGGGTTCTTGTCTTCTGTCTGTCTGCCTCAGCTGGGTAGCAACAAGCCATCAACTATCCTAGAAGTTAAGGGGCCTTCCAGACTGAGTTCCTGCTACCCCACACCTAATCCCCTTCTATTTGCAAAGGTCCAACCAGAAACAATGTCACTGCTTTGCCTTAGAACTTAGAGCGGACTCAGTGTCCTCCCTGGACAGCTGCCCTAAGACCTTTCAAGCCTGCACTGCTCTGATCCTTGGGTAGGGTGCTGTGAGGCTTTCAGCCTGGTGAGATCAAGGCTGATTGCCTGAAAATTCTACCTTAGAGATAGGTGTTAGTATAATATGGGATGAGCAGAAGCTAGAGGAAGATGGTCTCAATGAAACATGACATCACTTCCTGGAAACCATATGATTAAATTGACCAAGACTCTCAGCAACCCAGCCAGCCCTACTGCCTGTCTACTGGGCTCCCACACTGGACCCTACCCTTTGTGGTGAGCCTAAGCCATATATTTTAATTTTTGCCTGTGATTAAACATTGATCATCAGGCATCTCCTTGTGGTGGTTCATGAAATGAGAATTCTGCAGTTACCGCTGAAAATTTTTATGGCCGTCCTTTGCAGAGGAATTGATCATACAGTGGTTTACTAGCTAGGAAGACAGATGAATTGTGGTACCCAAGCCTCAGCATCAGGAGCTCAGGGAAGCTGTGATTTAATGCGATGATGTTGGATGCCATCCAGCCACCCAGTGTCCTGCTTAATCCAGAAGATAAAATATACAGCTTACCTGGCTAGATGCTGTCTCTTTCCCTTTAATGTTACCCGTGACCACAGAGCACTGGATCCCATGCAGGCCCCACTAAGTTCTCATTTTGCACTCAGCGTGCCATCCAAATGTAGATGGCCAACTTTGACCTGGAAAGGAGGGCAATGACAGATTCTCGTGTTATTTAAATTCATAGTGGTAATTAAACAAAAACAAACGAATAAATAAAAGACCAGTTTCACCCAGCAAAGAATTGTAGAGGAAGATGTTAAATGGCTTCATTTATTTGTCTCCTATCATTTCCCAGCACCAAAGGAGGCCAAGGACAGAGTCACAGTGTTAGAGCAGCAATAAAAGCACATCGAGGGAAAACTCCTGGTCAATAGAATAGAATCTCTGCCTGGACAGAGGCCTAGTATTCCAGCTACACAGGGTCAACAGCCTAGGGCCACCCCTAGGATGGTAGGTTTACCTTAAGCCACATGAAAGAGATGGGTGGAATAATTATTTATTTAATGAAATATTATACTATTCCTTCCCAGAATTCCCATGACCCAACCCCACCCACATCACAGCCTCTAGTTGCTGAGCCAACCTGAGGTTCAGCTGGGTCTGCCCACCTACCCTTCAGAGTTCTGAGCAAGGACTCAAAAAGGCACAACTCTTTTCTCTCTTTTTTCCTATCTCTTACAGATGCTGACCAGAGTCTAAGCATGCTTCTTCTAGTGCTGTGGGCTTCTTTGCTCTTTCTATAACCCCCATCCTCAAAATGTGGCTACCTGCTGCCTTGTAGCCGGCCTCCCTGCTGATAGCTCAAGCAGCATGGCTTTTTTCTTCTCTTCGTTTTTCTCCTCTGGGTAGTTGCTGAGAGTTACAGCTTGCCTATCCTGCCCCCCTCCCCCGGCTCCTTAAACTTTAATAAAATTGTCCTCGTGCTTCTGTGTGAATCCATTCATAAATTCTTTTATTAATGAGAATGGATTAGAAGTTCAGGAGGTGACCCGGATTTCCTCCATATCAACAGGTGTGAGTTCGGGGATTTCTGTGTGGGAGGCGCCCTCAGTTTCTCAGGTTGGTCACTTACGAATGCACACTGTTTGTCTGGGTTTTCTCAGTATAGATGGTTTCCGTTTTCCACTTTTACTAAAACTGTAGATTTCTGGAATCAGAGCATAATGAATGAATTACAAATCTGTGCACCTCTCAGGCAATTTCAGCAATGATCTGACTTCTGAATCTCAAGTTCTTTACCTCCCATTCCCGTATTTGCATATCTGTTCAAATCCAAGTGATTAAAAAGGAGCTGTCAGAGTTGATGGGCCTAAAATTAGAGCTGACTGCTCATCTTTAATGCACACATTAACATAGATGGCTCTACTGCCTATTTCCCTCTGAATCTTCAGGGAAAGAGACTGAAACACATCAACAAAGTGGGATATTTTATTAAAAAAAAAAAAAAAGAAGGAAAAGAGATATTTTTGAAAAAGAGATAAACAGTGTGTAAATCAACCTGCAACAGAAAGCCATCTGACTCCAAAGGGGCCGGCAGACAGCCATATTTAAATTCAGCAGGTGGATAAATAAATAAGAAATGAAAGTAGAAGCATGGCCTGTTGGGGAGAAAAAATTTTATGGGAAGGCAGTGAAATTACCAAAATTCAAGTTTATGGAATTATCAAATTCTTATTCCAGAATTTTAAATGAAGGTAAGTTTGAACCGATTCAACTTAAATTGCCCTCCAGCTACTTCAGTACATGAGGGAAAAACAGCAGTCTATCAGACCAAGAAGGATTTAGACTGGTGAGGTGGCTCAGCTGGCAAAGGCTGCCACCAAGCCCTAAGATCTGAGTTCCAGAAGGAGAGCTCTGACCCCTGAAAGTTGTCCTCTGGCCTCCACACACAGGCCCAGGCACCCATGTCCCGCCCCTCAAGATAAGTGTAATAAAAAAAAAACTGGAGAAATATTATAGGTGGGTTTTTAATAATCTTACTCACTGTGACTAATCTTTGAACTAATTAGTATATCTTTAGCTGTGTCTTTAAACATATAAATGATGTTCTGGTGACATTATTTTCAAATAATTCCACACACATTTTGTAGAGGAACACTTGGAATTTTTATGTTAAGAAAAGCTTTTCGGTTTAACCGACTAGTCACTAGAGGTTTGCGTTCCCACCCCAGCTGTGGTAGAGTTGTTTACGAGTTGGAATTGGAATGTTTGATGCAGGTGGCTATAATTTGGTTGCGTGCAGTCGTTCTGGCACCTGTAGCTTGTCTTTGGGATTGTGTGCCACAAGGGTTTATGGAAACATTTGGCTTAGGACATAAAAAGGTCTGAAGCCCTGAGAGTTGAGGTGGGCATTGGTTGGTGGTTGGTTGGTTGGGTTGCTGTTGTTAGTTAGTGTGAGAACAAAGGTTGGAGAGATTTGAGCTTAGGACAGCCTAAAAAGAGGCTGTGAAGATTTCTACCTTTCTCTCTTTCTGTATTAAGGTCGCTTGTGAAAGTGGTGAAGATTTCTATCTTTCCTTTCTCCTTTCCTAAATTGGTGGTAAAAGATAATAGCTTACTGCTACATATTTAGTCACCAGAAAAAAAAAATTCTATAAAACATTCTTTTAAAGTTCTATTATTCTATTTGATCAAAAGTAATCCTGTACTTAAATATGATACTTATCTATTCCTCTTTTTAAACTACTATGTATAAATACATTCTTTAAATAAAAAAATAAATAAACTAATGTTCTGGTTCAGAGATGAGCCAGGGGTGGAAGCTGCTGGGCTGCAGGCTGTTGTGCTGCCCAGCACACCGCTGAATAGTGCACTAAACCTGGCCATGTGTACCACTCAATTCTGCCTCTGATAGAAATCAAAGCCAGAAGGATCCAGTTGGGGTTGTGACAGTTATTTAATCAGTCACTGTATGGGAAGCATAACATGGCTGTTGACTTTCCCCAGAAAACAGTGTTTTTTTAAAAGAGCAAGATAAGGCATATCCACCTCACTGTGAGCAAAGGTTAAGCCAGTGACCTTCTCTCTGAGAACCCAGTTGTTACTGACTGAAGCAGCCTTGATGCTTTTTCAGAAGCTGGAGGTTCAGTTGCAGTAACTACCGGCAACAGGAAAGACCTCCACAGGATCATCATCAGAAGGTAACACAACCAGAGTTCAAAGCTATTTGGGTTATAAGTTCTGAGCTGCTCAAATGTCTTTTGTAATAGTAATCAGATCACCTTTGGTCTCAAAAGAACGTGCTTGGAAAATATTACCTTCAGGAAATCCCCCCAGGTAGATTCTGGACCCCAGGGAGCTTCTTAGAAGAAATTTAAAAACTATCTTGTTTTGATTCATGTGTCTTGATTCTGTTTCTTTCCTTTGGAGTGATGAATTGTTTAAAAGAAGAGTTCTGATCTCAGGGACACTAGCTCACCAGCCAAGTGAGAGTTCGATTTCTGGGTGGGAGCAAGAACACAGAGAGAATAAACTCATGAATCTTTGCTTGCTTGCGCTCAGCTGGCCTGCTCTTCCTTACACTTCTCAAGACCTCCTACCTAGGGAATGGTGCTGCCTACAGTGGGCTGGGTCTACCTATATCAATTAACAATCAGGACAATCCTCACAGACAAGTCCACAGGCAAACCTAAACTAGATAATTCCTCAGCAAAACTCTTTTCCCAGGTATTCTAGGTTGTGTTAAGTTGACAATTAAAGTTAAACATCATACCTCTGGTCCTGCCTTTCCCATGTAGCAAATGGGTTCCCCTTCCAAAGAAACTTCCTTCTTCGAAATTTGCACGCATATATCTCTGCGTTGATATTTAGAGGTCAACTCAGAAGATGCCCTGCTTTTTACATGTGTACACACATACATATACACACAAGTACATGTTCTTAGGTATGTTCACTTCAGCATAACTTAGGTGCATTAAAAGAAAAACTCCTGAAAAACTGGTGTCTATTTTTATTTTTAATTATTTATTTTTGTTATTGTTATAGTTAGTGAAGAGAGCATGTGTGTGGAAGTCAGAGGACAATTTTTAAGAGTAAATCATTTCCTTCTACCATGGGATCTGGGGAATCATACTCAAGTCATGAGACTTCTACCCCCTGAGCCATCTTCCTGGCCCATGAATCATTATTATTACAGTGAGTGCTCTCCAAACAAGCCCAAGGCATTTGTGCCTTTTATTATCATTTTCATTTTATGTGTATGGATGTTTTGCCTGCATGTTTATTTGTGTACCACTTGCAGAGGTCAGAAGAAGGCATCAGATCCCCTGAAACTAGAGTAATATATGGTTGTGAGCTGCCATGTGGGTGCTGGGAGTCTAACCCAGGTCCTCTGGAAGAGCGACCAATGCTCTTAACAGGTGACCCATCGCTTCAACCCATTAACATTCACTTTCTGTTATGAATCAATAGGGTACCTTGGCCTCTGTCAGCTTGCCTGATGCTTCCCTTAGCTTTTCACAGCTTTGCTGCCTTACCTCCAGGCCTTACTGAAGAAGCTAGCATGATTTGAGGTGTGGAGTATATTCTATTGATGTCGAATTAGCATGTGTCAGCATGGCAATCTATGAGAACTGTGATAAGTGGCCGTGCAGCTATCCCAATAGCTAGCCACACCCAGTCCACACACGATGCTGTGTTTAGGTGCACTTGTTTCTCTTGCAGAGAACCGTGGATCCATTCCCAGCATCACATCCAGCAGTTTCCAGCCTCCTGGACCCCCTGCTCCAGGAGACCCAATGCCCCAGGCTTCCTCAGGTTCCTATACCTGCACATGGGCACATCCACAGAGATAAACATGAAGACACATAAAAATAAGTCTTTAAAGTGTTTCAGTTTTACAAAACCTAAACTGAAGAATATTTACACACATTTCTCAACAAAGTATCTTTCACAGAAGAAAACTCTCATACCCCGCAAGTCCATAATATGCTACAGAGGGTTCCCACAACATCTTCTTTACACTTCTTATAGATATGACATGATTTGTGGTACATTTCACATTAGAAAACTAAAGCCTGAGAGGTTCAAGAGCTGGGGTGTAACTCAGTGGCAGAGCGTTTGCCCGACATGTGAAGGTCTGGAGTTTTATCCCCAGAGATGCAGAAAATCCTTATTGTCTTGTGGGTGGCAGCATACTAATATACTAATATACTAATAATATACTAATATACTAATATATTAATATACTAATAATATACTAATTCTAGCATTGGGCAAGAGGATCTTTGATTTAAGGCTGGCCTAAGTTTTGGGAAGTGTATGTGTGGTGTGTGTGTGTGTGTGTGTAGGTGCACACATATAAGATACATGCCTGAAGGTGCACAAAGGATAATGTGGCGATGCCAGAACTTCCAGATGGCTCTCCAGTCACAGGTCTTACCTTCATGAGTGTCCTCGATGCATCTGCAAGTAGAATCAGCAGCAGGTGGTGGATGCAGTGGCCACCGTTCCCAGTCCTCAGTGCTCAGAAGGGTGAATGGGACCTCCTGTCTCAACACTGCCTTGTGTGAACCGGACAACTCTGAACCCCTGTGACTAATTGCTGTGCTACACTACATTAAAAACATCGATATGCATGTCATGAGCATTAACATTCAAATTTTAAGAAGAAATACCAAAGAAGACTTCATAATAAAATGAGCCTGTTCTCTCTGTGGGAGATACTTTACTTTTTATTAACTAAGTCCAGAGAAAAGAGGTTATATCTTTAAGATAAATTTCACTCAGAGATATCTTTATGGATGACTATGGATTCTGCATGCACTTTTAATAAGGAAGGTATGAAATTTCACCAATCACTTCCCTTTCAAAGAGATTCCTTGAGGAAACAGACTGTGTTCCTTACCACTAGATGGCACCACAACCACATACTCACAGGCAGGAAGCTCCCTGGAGGAAGGAGGGCTCCCCAAGGCTAAACTACCCGAGGTTCTAAAAGTAAGGAATGCAGCCTCTCTCCTTCCAGTACTAGGACTCCGTTTTTCATTCGCTGCTATTAACAAAGAACTGCAATGTAACTTCCAAAAGCTTGTGCTTAATTGAATTATAATAACACTATCCTCCTGTCAGGGCTCCAGGAAGCAAATTCAGACAAATTGCATCATTGAACCTGGGGATGAGGTGAAGGGCTATGAGCCTACTCCTCTTGCCATGGTAGAGGAAGAAACTGAGAGTCCAAGTTAACTCATCCCAGGTCATATAGGCAGTAGTTAGTGGATTGGTTCTCTTGACTATCTTTCCCTATTTCCAATCTACTCAGCTTTTGGAAATGCCTGCCAGCTGCAAAGATACGAGATGGCCCTTGTCACCCAGAGCTGTCGGTGTCCTTAGCTGATCCCTAGCCTTGTCATGGCTCTAAACATTCCATCATATCTAATTAGTAGATATATACAAGAAAGAAAAATCTGTATTGGTAAATTACCAACCATATATTCTAACTTCACAGCAAATTCAAGGCTTTGAACATAAATGGTATAGAAAAAAGTGTGATGGGTCACGTAGGGGAAGGAATCCACTCACACAAGAAGCTACAAGGTTCTGGCCATGGTTTCAGCTCTGCATGGGGCTGGGGTATAGTTTAAGGAATATATATATGTGTGTGTGTGTGTGTGTGTGTGTGTGTGTATGTATGTATGTATGTATTTATATGTGTGTGTGTGTGTGTATATGGGATATATATATATATATATATATATATATATAGTGTGTGTGTGTGTATGTGTATGTGTGTATGGCTACAAAGAATTCCTAATTTAGTATGGCTACAAAGGATTCCTAACTTATCCTCATTTAGTATCCTGTTAATATTAAGACTGGTCTGGTTATTTGATAAAACAAAAAGGAATTATGGTGACCTTATTAGGAACCAATATGTCTAGTGCAAAGTAAAAGTTGATTTTTACTTTTTTACAAGCTCTAGGCATTTTATTTAAGTCAAAAGTGTACATTAACTTCAGATTTTTAAAAATGAATTTCTTAGCTATGCCTATGGAAAAGTCTGGAAACCTTGTTACTTCTTCCAAGGAAAACAACCCCCTATCCCTATATTTTGGTTTCCTATTAGTGCCTCAAGGGAAAAGAACAGGGCCACTGAAGGATAGATGGTCAGATGGTCTGGGTCAGGAAAGTGTATAGCAAGGCTGGGACAGCTGGTGCCAAAAACTGAAGAGGTGTCCACAGCTGGCAGAGCCCTATGAAAGGACACAGGATCACTTTTGAATAATATGAGCATTACATTCTTACAATTTATTGAATCATCAAATGTATAAAATTTAAACTAATAATGGTATTAATGAGCATCCCATTCTTACAATTTATTGAAACATCAAATGTATAAAATTCAAACTAATAATGGTATTAAATGGGGGGGGGCGGAGATAGAGCCAACAAAATAAAATTTGTAATGAATTAAGTGACTTTTGTGAATACATTGCTCATAAGAATTAGTCAATTAACTGGGCACGGTGGTGCATACTTTTAATCCCAGTTCTTGTGAGGCAGAGGCAGGTGAATCTTCCTGAGTCCTAGTCCAGTCTGTTCTACATAGCAAGTTCCAGGCCAGCTAATACTACACAATGAGACCCTGTCCAAATCATCATCATCATCATCACCATCATCATCATCACCATCACCATCACCACCATCACCATCACCATCATCATCATCACCATCATCATCACCATCACCATCACCATCACCACCATCACCATCATCACCATCATCATCACCATCACCATCATCACCATCATCATCATCATCATCACCATCATCATCACCATCATCACCATCACCATCACCATCATCATCATCATCATCACCATCATCATCATCATCACCATCATCACCATCATCATCACCATCATCATCCATCACCATCATCACCATCATCATCATCATCATCATCATCATCATCATCACCATCACCATCATCACCATCACCATCATCATCATCACCATCACCATCACCATCATCATCATCACCATCACCATCATCATCATCATCATCATCATCATCATCATCACCATCATCATCATCATCACCATCATCACCATCAACATCATCATCATCATCATCACCATCATCATCATCATCATCATCACCATCACCACCATCACCATCATCATCATCATCATCATCACCATCATCATCATCATCATCATCATCATCATCATCATCACCATCATCAAACCAAAAAGAGTCAGACGATAACAGGCAGATGGAATGGCTCATGCTGTCATCCCAGTCCTCAGAAGTAGAGGCAGGAAGATTGTCAAATTCAAAGCTGGCCTGGACTACATAGTAAATTTGAGGCTAGCCTGGGCTACTTAAAACAATTCAAATAAAATTAATAACAAACTGGTCCATAAAGGAAAAGAATAGATTTTTTTAAAATACAGAGGAATTGTAGTTTGGACAAGACAAGTGACTCCAGCTAATGGCAAAGTCTGTAGATAACTGTCACATTTGCTTCACTGATTTTTTAAAATAGAGAATTGTCAGTTAATGAATGTTAAGGGAATGGCAGGATTAAAATTTCCATTTGTAATTCCCAGTGGGATGGCTGATCCAGGCAGAGACCACCAGCAGCAGTTTGTGAGGGGAAGACCTCCTGAGGACTGAGATGTTACAAGTCCACACACCATCTCAAGGACAAGCTGCTGCCACAACTTCAACACCATGATCAAACTCCATACCAGGAGCAGTGGTCCAGACTCACCCCTTCACCTCCCTCCTCCGCATAAGGAGTAAAACAACTTAACCCTAATCTAAACAGAGCTTTAGACCTGGTCAGAAATGGCTGAGAAGCCTAACTGGGAACAGAGACAAAAAGGCAGCTAGAGAGCAGGGCCTTCTCCTGGGCTCTGCAGTGAGCTAAGAGCCACATCCCAGGGTCTCTAAGTTGTAGCCCAGATCTGCCCACAGCAGAGGTTAGCCTGGTGAAAGAGGGGGTACAGCTGCAACAACAGGTGTGAGCGCAGCTGCAGGTGTGGGTGCACCTGCAGGTGGGCTTCAGTTTGGTGTGGATTCTGGAAGACTATCCCCAAGGTGGACAGCAGGTCACTTCAAAAGGGTCAGAGATTAGAAAAGGGGCCCGAGGCTGTTGTTCTGCTTAGAGACCCAGCAGGGCATGATCTCAGCCCTGTGAGTTTTCTCTTAGACATATTTTTCTCTTCTAAAAATTCTCATCAGAGTTCCATCAAAGATGATTCAGGTGTTAAAACATTTTCCCAAAAATGACTGTACTCCATCTACTGAAAGTCATTTTGGGGTCCAGCCTATTGAAGGCTCAGAAAGCTATTATAGTAAAGACAGCCAGCGGGCTCAGACATCAGAGAAGGGGGGATAGAAATACAGCACAAATTGTAAAGGTTTTTATACAGGAAAATTATGGGAAGGTTCACTTGATCTTGGAGGCCCTAGAGCCCGTAGTGTTCCAGAATTACAACCTCAACAGAAAGAACCTGTACAGTAAGGAGATCCTGGAAAGAGTTTTACTCTCCTTTATTCATTTGCATTGCAAGAGCCGACTCGGTGCACACTTAAAATTCACTATTGAGTTGATTCTCAGAACGGTGCATGTTGTTTCCTTTCTGAGGAATTACAGGCAACCACGGGATGTTTGAATACAGGGATACATCCATTTTAACATGTAGTTCCTCAAATACTCATCGTGTTCTCTTCTTTTTATTTTAGGATGAAACCCCACCCCAAACCCCTTCTTCTACTCCTGGAAATAGACAGTGCCCAGCTTCTATCTGTAATCACCTGACTGATCGTGTCCTAGCACCCAAGACTTCCTATCCCTATCTACCTGCCATTTATTTTTTATGGTAGACTCTGGTTAATCTCCTTTCTACTCCCAATGTCTATGAGGCCAAAAGTTCTATATGCTGCACATGAGTGACATCATGGGGTACTTGTTTTTCTATGATGGGCTCATTTGATTTGATATAATGACCCCCAGTTCATCCATGTTGTCATAACAAGTTCCTTCTTTTATTGCCTGTATACGTGCCACATCTTATTTGTGGTTGGACACTTCCATTGTTTTCATTTCTTGGTTATTGTAAACAGAGCCACAATAAATGCGAGTGTGCTGGTATTTCTTCAGCATCCTAACTTTGCTTCTTTTGAACACGTAGTAGGAAGATGGCTGGACCGTATAGTAGTTCTTTTTTTTGTTTTTCTTTTTTTTTTGAGGGGCCCCCAGACTGTTTTCCACATTGGCTGTGATGATGTACACTTTCACCAAGAGTGTGCAGGGGTTCCCCCCTTTTGTTCTACTTCCTCATCACACTGGTTATCTTTGAATTTTTTGGTAATAAGATCTCACTGTGCCTTCATTTAATTACTCTGGTGGTTGATAATGCTGGCCATCTTTTCATAACCTGTTGTCTATTTGTATGCTATTGTCTGAAGGAAGAATTTAGGCATTTGCCTTTATTGTGTATTTTGGGACCGGGTTATTATTACTCGCTGTTGAGTTTGGAGTCCCTTGTCTATTGTGGATATATCACCTCCCCCTCCCTTTCAGAGACGTAGTTCGCAAACACTTTCTCCAGTTCTGTAGCCCATGACCTCACTGTCCAAAGCTTTGCAGTTAAATGCAATCCTGTTTGCTTTTCTTTACTGTTTTTCTCCTATGCTTTAAGGATCATTGAAAGAAAAAAAAAAAACACCACAAAACAAACAAACAAAAAAAGCTCCTTCCTGAAATACTTTGTGTTTTCTTATATGGTTTCTTTGTTACAGGTTTTACACACGTTTTAGTCTTTGGCCCTTTTAAAGTTGAGTTTTGAAACTGATGAGCATAAGCTTCTTTCTTCTGCATGTGCATGTGGATCTTTCCCAGCACCAGTTGTTGGAAACATGGCCTTTTTTCTCTTAGGCTTTTTGTGGAAAGTCAGCTGGCTGTATGTACACAGGCATACTCAGCTCTCCATTGCACTCCATTGCTCCATTTACTTCTCCTTACACCAGTGACATGTTGTCTTGACAGCTACAGCTAGTTAACAGCTAGTTAACAGTAATACAGTCAACGGTGAGTAAAATAGTAAAATCCCTGTGTGAGGCAAATGTCTTCTCCATTTAATGTCTTGGGTTATCAAAGGGGGTTATCAAAACCCCCTTAAGGAACAGCTGTGCCCCTGCCAGACACCTCGCAACAGAGAGGGCAGAGAAGGCAGGTGAATTCTTAGACCTTCCCATGACCCCACCATCTGGCTTCGGTTCCTGTAGTGGGCTCTCTCAGAGACCATGTGGCTAGAGCAGAGCTGCAGCCTCTTTGATTGTCTATTTGGGAAGCTCAGGCTATTAGAAGGTGCTTCCTCTTCTACAGCAATTTCAAGATTTCAACAGGTGGAGAGAAGGCCCCAAGGCAGTTCAGGAAGGGCTATCGCTCTGGGAGGAGGGTGGGCGCCCCTTTGCTGGCACTGTGCAGAACACCACCACACTTGCTGTTGCAAAGAAACTTCCCCCGAAAGGTGGGTACTAAAAACTCACTAACCCCACAGATGGAGAACATTTCTATAATTGTGAGGACATCCTGGAAGCGGCTCTGCAGAGAGGCCGGTGGCACTGGCTGCTGTTTGGGGAAATGCAGTAAACAGATATCTCTTGAGAAGCCAGGGAGGGGAAGTTCAGAGAGCTTCCCATCATCAAACTGTCCCTACAGGTGTATGTGTGTGGTGGTGGTGGTGGGGTTCCTGAAGGTACTTACTCCCCCACCAGCCCTCTGGGGAATGGGGAATGGAGGCAGGGCCATAGTCTGGCTAGAGAGGCCACATCATAAGTCAACCCCTGGTCACTTTTGTCTCTGGCTGGTAGCTACCTTTAGCTATTCAGCTTCTTCCTAAGGGCTACAGAGTGTGGAGGCCGAATTTGCACTGGATGGAGTCTCACTTCCTCTTTCACTTGTTGAATTGCCTCATTAATTGGTTGTGTCACATGGCATCTATTTGTTATTATAGCACAGATTTCATCATTTGAAGACTACGTCAAACCACTGGCCAAACCAGCACGCGCCTCCCAGTCAAAAGTCAGGGCAGATTAAATGGTTCCTTTTATTAATCAATGCGATATTAAGTTTCTCTAGTTATCATGAAAGGTCCCTGGGTAAGCCCAATGTCAATAAATTGGTCTCTAACACTGGAAACAATAAGGTTGGGGGTGGTGGAACTCATCCCCTTATTTCTCCTAGGCCAGAAATTTTGTCTCTCCAGTCAATTGACCTCAGTGAACAATTCAGAGACGCTCTAGCCAAAACTGTGCCAAGCTGTGCCACGGCCGTGGGTGGCTTTGTTTGTTGCTAAGCTCCCATGGTCCCTAAGGCAAGGACATCTGAGAAACTAGGTCTGCTGGTTAACCAGGATCTGCAGCAGGCAAGGAAGCCCAGAGTCTTACAGCTAGGAAAAGCAGCGTTTTCCAGCTGCGAAAGGGAGAGATGGACCAGGTCTGACACACTGCGGAGACACCCGTTTTTAGGTTCTTGGGGGGGAGGGGGCGGGTAATACCCAGGAAGGCCTTCACCCCTGCTGCTTCTTGCACTAGGTAACCCCGAGCTACATGGCAAACAAGTCACGAGGGCCCCAGACTCTTCTAGCATCTGAAAGGCAGGCTTCCTTAGATAGGAGACTTCTGGCGTTCCCAGCGCAGCATTCAATCTGCCCCAGGATCTGGGAGGCTTCCAAGCATAGCTGTGCTGCTGCCTTCCAGCCCTACAGCACCGGGACTCCTGACAACTCTCTGATAGTCACACCTCCTCTTCAGGCCCTGTCCCTATCACACCTAAAGACCTCACTGGAACTTAAATGCATGACAATTGCTCAGTTCCCAGCCTGAGATAGAGTCACACAAAAGGGCCAATGCAGGGGGCATCCAGCTCTCTCTAGAGCCTAACCTTAGGAGCTAGGATCTGAGGAAATCTTGGGTCCTCAGGCAGGCCAGGAAAGACTGAACCCAGAGGGACCTATGTACCCTGGTAGAGTTCAGGGACCGCAAGTATGGGTGTCCCAGGGAGGGACTGAAAACTGACCCTAGGGCGGGGACTTTTGGACTACACTCCTCCAAGGCTGGCAGGGCAAGATACTCACCACCTCGGAAACTCTCAGCCAGTGCTCCCTCCACCCCGCCCCAATGGCATTTAAAGGGCCCAGATCAGGAAGGTGGGGGCGGATGAATGGAGCGCTCATGAGCTTAGGTGAGCAGCCTGCACCGGCCCAGGCCGGAGAGCTGGACATGGCTGGGTACTGCGACGGCCTGGGCTCCTGCTCAGTCCCGCACGGCCTGGCCCGTGCTGTCTCGCATCCCCCGGGCTACAGTCGCACGAACCTGGGCTCTGGCCGGCGCCTGTGGGTGAACTCGGCCGCTCTCAGCCCGGCACCCTACGCGGCGGGACCCGGGCCTGCTCCACCCTACGCTGCAGCAGCCCTCGCCGGCCCGGGCTCGCTCCTCGGCGCTGCAGGCGGCCTGGCGGGCGCCGATCTCACCTGGCTGAGCCTGTCCGGGCAGCAGGAGCTGCTGAGGCTGGTACGGCCGCCCTACTCCTACTCTGCGCTCATCGCCATGGCCATCCAGAGCGCGCCGCTGCGCAGGTTGACGCTCAGCCAGATCTACCAGTACGTGGCCGGCAACTTCCCCTTCTACAAGCGCAGCAAGGCAGGCTGGCAGAATTCCATCCGCCACAACCTGTCGCTCAACGACTGCTTCAAGAAAGTGCCCCGAGATGAGAACGACCCAGGTAACCAGCGGCACACACAGCGCGCCGGGGACCTAGGCGTCTGGTGGGAAGGCTGGGGTGGAAGTCACCTTTGGTGACCCACAGGCTCACTACACAGATGAGAGAACTCAGGTGGGGTGAATTGGGAAGGAGAGTCTTAGGCAGGCACGTGTTCCTAGATGGCAGCTGAGACCCCGGGGTTCTACATATCAGCTTAAGCCCAGGAAGCTAGCCACCTGTGACACCCTGGACATGGGAGACATAGTGCCCACCTTTAAAAATCTTGGCGGGGAGGAGTGCGCCTCTGGAAAGTGTTGGACCCTACATAGAGGCCAGATGTGCATAGTTCTGCTCCGCTGGCTGAGCCCGGGCAGTTCAGATTCTCTTGGGCAGTCTCTCCAGCCTCCAACTTGATGCTCTTTTATTCCCTCGGGGCTCCATGGCTGAGTCTTTGTGGAGCACCCAAATTCTTGTAGCATGACTATGGATGCCCATTCCCGATGCAAAGTTGAGCACAAGGCTTGGGATGAGGAGGGCCCAAGACCCTCTTCAGAGGCCAGTGGGTCAATACCTGGTTTTCTGAACCGCCCTCCTCCGCAGGTAAAGGCAATTACTGGACGCTGGACCCTAACTGTGAGAAGATGTTTGATAATGGGAACTTTCGAAGGAAGAGGAGGCGGAGAGGGGAGACCAGCACAGCCACTGCTCCAGGAGCCAGCAGCCCAGAGCAAACCGCACTGGAGCCCCGGGGTGCAATTTCTCCAGACCCACAGACCTCCCTGTCCCTGCCTGCGCCAGAAGCTGCCACCTGCCTTTCCAGCTTCTCCACTGCAGTGAGCAACCTAGCCAGTGGCCTTGGCACTCTCCCTGACTGCCTGACCGGCAACTTTTCTTTCCAGAGGTCACCCACTGCTGCTGCCCACAGTCCCCAGATCCCTAACACCGTGCAGGGTTTCGCTCCTGGCCATCAGAAGGCCTCTACTGGTTTTAGGGTGGGTCATCTCATCTACAACCGGGAAGGGACTGAAGTTTGAAGGAAGGCTGAAGACTGACCAGGTGCTCTGTTCCCAGAGACATTGAGCTCAGGCCCTGAATCAATCCCTCTTGGCGGCTCCACTGGTGCTGCACAGGAAGTGTCAGAGCTTCTGTGAGGAGCTGAGCTGAGGCAGGGCAGATGCAGCTTACTGTGTACTCCTCACCTGTAGATCCTGCCCTGGGATCTCTAACAGCACTCCAGGGAGCGGTCTTAAAGGAATGATGAGTTGCCAATCTGCTCCTGCCTTTCCTAGAGGAGTCTGGAGGTCTTTAGTCTCCAGAGAGATATCTTGGAGCTAGTCAAAGGAGGGGAGGAAGCTGGGCTGCAAGACCATCCAGAGGACCGATCTGGATCTGTGGCTGGCTTCCACCTTGACCCATCTATGTCAGGACAGTTAGGGAAGGCGGTGAGGTGCAGGAGCCCCTAGACAGGTCAAGTGGATGCCTTCCACCCTCATGAAACTGCACATTGAAGGGAGGCCCTGGCTCCTGAGTTTGGATTGCATAGAAAGAGCAATTTTCCAAATCTGGGAAGTTTAGAAGAGCTGTTTCAGCAGTGAGGAGTTCCCAGGGACAGCAGCTCCCTCTCCTGTCACTCTGTTCCTGGCATTATTAGTGCCCTGTTATAGGACCTCACTGTTCCCAGACCACATGACCAGTGCCTGGCAGCCTTACACACACACACACACACATACACACACACACAAGCCCATCTGAAGCAGGTGGGTGTCCACCCCTGTTTTGGTTTCTCTCTGCTCCTGCCTCCACACCTGCTGGGGCTGCGCCAGAACAAGCAGAATCTGGAGAGAACTACCTCCTTTGTGAATCCAATTCCTCAGTCTTCCCAGACCTATTTGTATAGACAGTGCCTGGCAAGGAGCTCAAGGTCATCAAGAAGTGGAACTTGGACCTCTGTGCTTTCTGGAGATCCTAGAAGTCCCAGTTCACTGTCATGAGTCTTTGTCATCTGGCATTCTTTAGGAACATGGACTCTGGAGGCAGGTGGTACCCACAGACCACTCCAGGACAGGTCAGAGAGGTACTTTCCCTGGGAGAGAGCAGTGGAGAGGGAACTCTTAATTCACATCAGGCTGGCCATTTAGTGAGTCCAGCCCCACTTGTACCAACATGGCAAGTTGGCCTGGGTTCATCTTGAATCTGCCTGCTGGGCCACAGCTGCCACTGCCTTGCAAGTGAGTGCAGTGAGCCTCTGAATCTGCAGTGATCCTAATGGGGAGTGGGTGGGGAGCTGGACCTGGCTCCTGGCCTCAACACACTCTGCTGGTCTCTGTTCCTACCCTGTGTGCTGTGATATCTCAGTTGCTGCCATGAGGAGATCTGTGTGCCATGGTGTTACTTAACCAAGCTTATAGCCAACCCATAATCTCTCTCACCAAACATATTGCAATTTTTAAGATTCAGGGGAGAAAAAAAGGAATTATTAACATATAAACAAAAGGTTTTAGGGTGTTTGAGCCTATTTTAGAAGAATAACATGCTTAAAAGGAGTCTGTGTTATTCAATATAGAAGCCCCAGCCAACCCATCCCCAGCACCCCACTTTACACTCTGTGTTTGCAAGAAAATTGGAAAAAAAAAATTTAACTTGCTACAATAAGAAGAAAATCAGTGCAACTTGACCATCAGCAGGTTTCCACAAAATCAGTTCATACAGACACGTGGGGCTGAGGGATGTCATGGCTGTGTGACAGCGGCTGGTCATGGGAGGTTGTGCTTAATTTTTTGCTTCTGACACTGGGTTTTCTGTTAAACTTGAGAAAGAGAAAACTTTTTCTCAACATTTTGTTTGCCTAAAAGTCAATTTTGTGTATTCAGAGATGGTTTGGTCACTCAAAGCTATACAGCACTGACAAATATATATTGTATATAATTATACATGAAACAGATGAGCTCTTTCTGAGAAAAACATAATTAAAAGTATTTTCAGTAGGGCATGTTTGCAAATGAATGTAGTTTCGGCACTTAGGAGATAGAAGCAGAAAATAAAGTTTCAAGGCCAGCCTTAGCTACAAAGTGAGTTTGAGGCAAGCCTGGGCCACATTAGACACTGTCACAGAAAGACTCCCTATCTATCTATCTATCTATCTATCTATCTATCTATCTATCTATCTATCTATCAGAGAGAGAGAGAGAGACAAGAGCAATGCAGGATATTTTGAAATTGGTAGTGTCAAAAGCCAAACAGAATCCATCCTTTCTCCAAGACAGTCCATGTGTCTGGGTGAATATTTGGAGGGAGGCATGCCAAAATACATTTCACAGGTGTTGGTGCAGCCAGTTTCAGAGACATCACAAAGGAATATTTTCCTAGAGGGAAGACTCTGCTGAAAGCAAACCAAGTAACCAAACAAAGCAGGCTGGGTGAACTTGACCTTGTCTCTAAAATTGTGTGTGGATAAACCAGGGTGTCAGTAGCCAACAAGATGCTGCCACTCGATGGCTCAGGACCCCATCATGGTACTTATGCCCCAGCTTCTCCCCATTCCCTCTCTTCATTGCCTTTTACATTGTAAAACTTACAGAAAATGCCAAATCATTAAGGTAACTGCTGAGCCTACAGCACTAGATGCCGTGCGCACTTGATGGTGTCCAGTCCCCCATCTGAGCCGACAACTTAGTGGAGCTGAGCCATTTCAAATATAGAAACAAGTTCCAAACTTCAGAGAGAAATGCCAATACAGAAGGCCTGCACATTGGGTTATTCAGAATTCTGGCCATTGTCAATTAAGTCATAATAATTTGGGGGTTTTAAAGCCCAAAGGACATACTAATAGTGTGAGTTATAATCTCCCTGGATATGGATTGGTCACTGAATGAGGAAGAATATGCTGGAAAGGATATTCCCAATGAAGACCCAGATATTTCTTCAACACGTTTGTGAAAGTATAGAATTTAAAATGTGAACCCTAGTGGGGTAGGGGGTGGAGAGATGGCTCAGAGGTTAAGAACACTGGCTGCTCTTCAATAGAACTCAGAGTATATGCTTTTGCCTTCCTCTCTCTCTCCTCCTTTTTGAAACAAGGTCTCTCTGGGTAGCCTGAACTGCTTGCATTCATGACTAGACCAGGTGTGTGAAAATTACAGAAATATTACAGAATATAACAGAAGTCGAGTCCCACAGATCCTAATAAAATGTCCAGTCAATAAATCTTTTTGGAGGATCAACTATGAATCCATCTTTGTCAATCCACCAGAAAATGGTGTGTGCTAGTTGTTGCCCCTACAAGAGCTTCTTCCCCATGTTTGGGACAAACATGAAGAGCAGTCACAGCACAGGCTGAATGGAGCTATTTGGCTCCCAAGTGATTCCTTTAAATACACAGCCCAAGTACCATATTGTCATATTGCACCTGTTAAATGGACTCGGATGTGTTCCACACTCTTTTAGCTCTCCCAAACCTCAGTGTGGCTTAGGTATAGGCCCTTGTGCACGCTGGCTGGAGTGGGTCTAGTTTGTTTCCCTCTCCACAGCAGCATATGGTGAGTTTAACCTAAGGCCTGGCCTCTTGTCCAGAGACAGCTGAGTTTCCTAGGGCTTCTGGGAAGGACTCCATTGGGCTTCTCTGCATCCATAAACTGAAATGCTGAGAACCTTTGGCATCCAGACATCCTAAGCAGCATCACACAGGGCTCAGCCCTCTGCCATGTAGGAAGCTGTTTTCGTTGGCCAGCTTTATTATTGCTAGACACAGACAACCTGAAGTATCTTTACCCTCTCCCTCAAGGGGATAAACAAATGCTATACTAAGTCAGGTCTTTACACAGGGCCTGGTATCCTTGCCTCTACACTGAATAAGTGAAGCCTGTGCATTTGCCCCTGAGACTTGAGAGCCACCCATACACTGACACCAAGGTGCCAAGATGGTTGCTGCTGTTTAAAGCATATCGTTTCCTTCCGTCCTCGCATCTCAGCCAGGCAAGCATGTTTGTTCCCATTACACTGATGCAGCAACTTGAGGGGAGGTGACTTGTTTCTTGGGGTCACAGCTAGTACTGAACCAAGTCAGAAGGAACCTAGCCTCTCTGTCCCCAACTTCCCTGGCTCTTCTTTATCCCTCCTTTCCCCAGCGTCTTTCCCCAGTGTTCAAGTCAGCAACAACTCCAGCGCACAGGCAGCTTGGGTGGATGGTAGTTGTTGAATGAATGAATGAATGAATGATGAGCACCTTGTACCCTATGCTTTCCGTAACTCAGCCCCTTTTGGTACTCTGTGACAGGTTTAAGTCCCCTCACAGAGGACAATCCTACTGGACCTCAGTGACGCAGATGCGAGTGAGACACAGCTCAGAAGAACCGGCAGCTGAGCAGCCTGTGTTAGGGTTTGGGTGTCATGCTGGGAAACAGATATGGGATGGGATACAGAGCTGGGGTATATGAAATTCAGAGCCAAAATTGACAAGGCCAATATGGTTTGGTCAGCTCTTGTGTGCTCCACTGCGAACATAAACATCGCAAACATGCCCTTTAAAAGGGTGTCTGTTCTGTCACGGAGTATTTAGGCTGTAACCTCTGTGGTCCCACCTTGGTGAGTGGCTTGATGTGCATACTTCCCTTGAAGCATTTTCCAGGCCACCTTGTCCTCTGCCCCATGCTTCTTCTCCCAATCTCCTCATCCAAGAAGATAGGACCAGCCTCAGCTTCCAAGCAGGCAGCAAGGACTTGAAGACACCACTGGGTCCATCTGCCGGAAACTTTCACTCTGGGCTTGGCTTGATTACAGGGTAGGAGGCAGATGGAATTCATGTGTGAAATCCCCAGTGTATGCCCTCTGGAAGTGCTGAGGAGCTTACTTGTCCCTGAGCCTTTAATGGTTCCCTGATCCATCACCCTCACCCAGCCCCTCAACCCCTGTATGCACCAGTGGCTGGGAGCTGCCTGAGGCACACATTAGTGTCAACACCTGAGCCAAGTGACCTGGACCTTTGTCTGAAACTCATCTGCCCAGGCCGAGACCACTTTACTACAAGGAGCCCGAGGGCTGGTCACTGGGGGAAAATGGACTCAGGAGTCAGTAGGATGAGTCCTTTAATGAGAGGTTTTAGTTTCAGGAGTCCTGAAAACCAGACACTTTAGCTGCTTCATTCCTTTCTGTTCATTGTTTTCTTGATGTCTTAATTTTCAAGTTTAGTGTGAAAAGAATGTGTATTGTGAATTGTGTATTTTAACCGGAGGAAATAGAAAAGCTATTTGGCCCTTTATTTTAACAATATAACACACAAGAAAGAAAGACAAAAAAAATAATTTAAAAGAATTGTTGGTTATACAATTCTTTAGAAATAAATTTTGCCTTCTCTTTTGGTCATTTCACTTTAATTTTTTCCTCTAGTGTCCTGGTTAATATGTGTAGTACATGAGCAAAATATGAACATCATGAGAAAGAACCTGTACCAGTGTTATGTTTTCCTACCAAGTTTTCTCTCCCTTGCAGGAGTATTCCCGATGCCTGCCTCCAAATGTGTGCATCCTGTTAGCACACGTAACACTATGTATGCCTCATCTCAGGAACAAAATGAAAACGAAATTTTTAGCAAAGAGTCATAGATTTTCAAATAACAAGTAAGGAGGGTGCTTCTGCTTCCTGACCTGTTGAGAGGGAGCCCCCTCTTGAGCTCCAATTTCACAGCAAACTCAGTGCATCTTTGACAGCCTACTGGGGAGTCCACAGAGCAAATGACTTTCCATGTACCTGAGGTCAGCTGGTGAGTCCTTTCTGAGCTGTCCTGTCCTGTTCTCCACCAGGACAGTTGTAACACTGTGGCTTTTGAGAAGGGAAGTGTTCAGTGCAGAGCTGAGTGTGTCCCATGCTTTATAGATGTTCTTGTGAAAAAGACTGAGTGGAATCTCCCAAAACCTTCCTGCCTGTTCAGAAGCAGAGTTTAGAACTGGGGTCTGGAACCCAGGCACACAGATCACGCTGCTGCAAAGCACTAGCCAGGACCGCGTGAAGTCAGAGTGATTACAAACTCCACGTAGCTACTAAGAACAGAGGCTTTGTGACAACTGTACACAGTAATAGTGAATGATGTTACCAGCTCGGCCTTAGAAATGACAAAGCTGGTTTTCACGGTGCCTTGCCTGAGAACAGGGGTACCAAACTCTAAAGCAACCATGTCTGACCCAAAGTCCATTTCCCCTCACTGTCTGCGTTATCTTTCTCTATAATAAATAGAAGTGGTCAGGAAGACCATATGCTTGGACCTACTAAAACGTTGCTGAAGAGGATTTAGTCTATTGTGTTGACTCTTACCAACAATCAGATATGAGATGGGAATATGAGTGCTTCATACTTGAGTAGACACAGAACAGTCTAGTAAGTTTGAATCAAAATATAAATATGGTTACATTTGCTTTTTTTTTATTATCTAACTTTAATTTAGGAACTGGGGAGATAGCTCAGCAGGTAAGAGTACTCATTGTTCTGGTAGAGGAACCTGATTCAGTTTCCAGCACCAGAAGATCACATGTCAGTAGCCTCTTCTGACCTCCATAGGCACCAGACATGTGAGGGGTGCTCATAGATACACACCAAGTAAAGCATTCATACACATAAGGTAAAACAAATAAACCACTTAAAAAATTAAATCTAATCTAGTAAGCATCATTTTAAAATTTAAGCAAGACCACTGCATGAAATACAATCCATAGTTTTCAGACAGGATTGAGGAAAAAGACAAGAAAAAAAATGCATTGGGAGATAATTTAAGATTATTTCTCCAGCTCACCACCAGCTTTTGTATGACCCATAAACTAAGGGTTGTTTTCACACAGCTTAGCAGCTGGGAGAAACTCTCAAATGAAGAAGACTATCTCATGACGTAAAATTAAAATTTCAGTGCCCGTTAATGTGGTTTTACTGAGGGTCCGCTTGCTCAGCTGCTGAGCTATGATTGCCTCTGTATCCAATGAACAGAGATGAGAGCCAGATCAAACCAGTGTGGCTTTTCCACCACCTGCACACTGCAAACTGTGAAGAGAGCAGGACTTGGTCAATTAGCCCAGGGTGATGAGGATCACATGCGTAAAAGTGTCTTATCTGTTTTTATATAACCCAGATACATCCCACGTGTCAAAGAGAAGAAGGAAAAATAGACTTTAAATTTGTAATCTGCAGACCTTTGTCATTAGTGTATGTTAACTGTAGAAAGTAACACGGTTTGTTCTGGTACTTTCACACATATATGTAAAGTGCTTTCTTTCATATTCAGCCTATTACTCTCTCTTATACATTTTAAGACACAGTAGCTTGTGCCTCGTGGGAGCCACCATGAGGAAAGCAGATTAACTAAGCCCTTCTCAGCACAGCAGAGTGCTTTCACAAGAGCACAAAACTAAAAACAAAGCTGCTGCTGAGAGTTGTTTCCAAGTGGCTCCCTCGTTAGCAAAGGCCATTCACTAATTAAGTCAAGTGCTATTGCAGGAGCCAGGGAACCGGCGAAAAAGGGTCCAGAGAAAACAGATTTGTTTAAGATGATGAACTTCCTGTCCTCAGCTTTGTTCTTACACATGATTAGCTGTTAGTTCTTTCTTGAAGCAGGCCCTCACTATGTAGCCTGGGCTGGCCTTGAACTTGTGGCATGTCTCCTGCCTCACTCAAATGCTGAGATTACAAGTGAATACCACCATGCCAAGCTATTTCACATTACGATTTAACATCATCAACAACAAAAACAAATAAAATCTACACTGGAAATTTGTCTGTCTGTTGCCGAATTGGCATCACAAGGTACATTGCTTTTATCCTTCGGACTCCAAAGCCCAACAGGTTTACCGGGTGTTACCAAATGTTATCAGAATAAAACTGTCGATCTCTGACCTGTTGGGTTATAGAGAAAAGAGAGGGTTGGAAGTGTGGAAGAGCAAGGACAGAGTAAGATTGAGAAAGAAGTCCAAATGTATAATCGTCATGGCATCAAATATAAATGGTTATGCTTATTTTTTTAAAGCCGGAGGAACTGACATATGTGTATTTTATCTAGTTAGCTGCCAACCAGAAATACACATGGAATAAAACCTCAAAGAAAGTTGAAAGGCACAGAAAAAGACCTAGCAGGCACATTTCAACCATTTGAAAAGCTATAGTAAGTAATATTAACTTTAAGATATAATTTAATATAGACACGTCAACGTGGTAAAGGAAGAGACCGACAAAGTTAACTATTGGGAAGACACAACAGTTCTCAAGGTATGAAGAAAAGCTAAAAGAAGTAAATGAAATTAGTAAATCTATAGAGCAGGCAATTTGAACACTTTTTGTCCTATGTAGTGGGTCAAACATGTGAAAAGGAGAAAGGTTAATAAGATTTCTTTTTGTAAAATGAAATTGTTTTTTATTTAATGTATGAGGGGTTTTTTTAGGGGTGGTGGTGGATTTTTTCCCACCATGCATCTGTTTATTCCACAAGCATGCAATGCTTACAGAGGTCAGAAGAGGGTGCTGGATTTCCTAAAAGGGGAATTACAGACAGCTGTGAACCTCCATGTAGGTGCTAGGAACAGATCCCAGGCCCTCTGTAAAAGCAGCAAGTGCCCTCGCCCTCTGAGCCAGCTCTCCAGCCCCGTAAGATTCTACATTAAACAGAAGCTGGGTATGGAGGCATGCACTTTTAATCTCCACACTGGGGAGGCTGGGGTTGGAGGAACCTGACTTTGAGGCCAGTCTGGACTATGTCTCAAAACAAAGAAGGAAGGAAAGAGAGAAATAAGAATGGTAGGGAGAAAGAGGAAGGGGAAGAAAGATAGCTTTTAAAAGGGGAAAAAAAAGTCATAAGAAGAGACTAATAAAGCAGAGATCAGTAGAGATGATCCACAAAGCCAAGTGCTGGCTTTGACAAATGAAGAGACCAAGATGGCCAGCAGTATAGATGGGAAAGGCAAAAGGCAAGAGCAGATGTTGTTAGGAACGACGGGGTGGTGCCCTTAGCCACTCCTCTGTGGCACCTTCTCTTTGTCCACACATCTCTCAATGGACACCTAGGGAGAAGCAGGCAGTCCCAACAGATGGAGGTGAAGTGTGTTATGGGTTTAGAGGATGGAAGACGAAGAGAAGGAGAAGGTCAAAGTCAGTTTTCACTTTTCCTTGGCATTTTGCAGGAGCGTGCTGAGACACAAGGACAAAGTGACAACAAAATATAGACAGCAGACTGAAGTCAAGAGGGACATGGAGAAAGTCCCTGCGAGAGAAACAGGCTACTCAGTGCACAGCAAAAGCATTGGCGTGGAAAGAGGAGAAGGTCGGCCCCTCCTTTAGACTGGAGGGAATGGCTGCTATTGCTCCGTTAAGAGACAGTGGAGGGATCCTCATACTAATCTCTGTTTCTCTAAGAAGCAGACGGTGAACCTAGGGCTGGGGAGGTGGCTCAATAAGCGAGAACACTTACTTTATAATAAAGAGGATCTGAGTTCAAATCCTCAGCACCCACACAGAGCCAGGCAGAGCCATGTGTGCCTGTCATCTGAACCTTGTAGGGCCAAGACAGGGAGTTTGCTAGCCAGCATGCCAGAGCAAAACAGCAAGCTCCAGATGGGGGGACACATATGTGCATACACAACACACTAAAAATAACTAAATCAGTGATTTAATTAATTTTAAAGGCAAAGTTATCTTCTGAGAAGTAGGAGTTAGAAAGGAGAGAGAGCAATAAAGGAACTAGATAGCAAGAAGTGTGTCTTAAGATTGGCACATGTGAGATGCAGATAACAGAGGAGGAACTGAATGTCCCTAAAAGCATTAGGGCTACTGACAAGAGTCCAGATGAGGGTGAGGACAGACACATTAATTTGGTTGAAGTCCCATATCAATCAGAGGAAAAGAAGCACTGAGGCCTGGCCTAAAGCCTAAAATCTATTTTGAAAGTAATCAAATAATTGCTCCCAACAAGACATTATAACAGATACTGTACTTAAAAATTGAAGCATCTTAGAGCTAGAAAGACTTTTAGAGACATGACTCCATTCAAATGCATTGCACTCCAGTGCTCGCTTTGACTCCTATGCAGACATGAATAATCAATCACCAGACTGTTGCCTATTCTATCTTCACTCAACTTCAGAATCTTTCTCACTATTGCCCTTAAAGGAGATATTACATATTTATCACACAAAGGTGTGTGATTAAATCTGTTTCCAGCCACAATAGTACAATTGAAAACCAAAAGAAGTAAGACTGGACCACCAGTGATGGCCCTAAAGGCATACAGAGACTAGATCTCTGGACTCAGGCCTCTATTCACCACATTCATATGGAATAGGAGGCAGCCATCCCCCTGTTTCAGTCATTAAGCACTAGAGACAGAGCCCATGCTTTTGAGTATTGTGGTTCCAGAATTTTGTGCAAAGCAAAGAAGTATTTTAAAATCTTCTGAAACAGGCTGGAGAGGTGGCTCAGCTGCTAAGAGCACTTTCTACTCTCCAGAGAACCTAAGTTTAGTTCCCAGTACCCACGTCAGGTTGCTCACAACAGTCCTTAACTTCAGTTCCTGAGGATCTGATGCCCTCTTCTGGCCTCCACAGGCTCCTGCATGCACATGAGGCTAGCACACGTGCACACGCGCACACACAAACACACACGCCACAAAAACCCACATATAAATAAGATAAATCTTTTTTTTTTTAAGATTAAAAAAAAACTTTCAAAAGAGAAATGCTTTTCTGAGCCAAAATTGATTTTACATGGCTTCTCAGTACCGAATCTTTGTCCCTGGGTCACATGTATACCTCTAAAATTTTATAAACCACGTGGCTTTTCTTTTCAGGTTCACTTGTCAATAGCTGACATTTATCTATTTATAGCTGCATCTTAAATTGCACCTACCATTCTTCCAACAATCCTGCAGACAGGAAGATATTATTAGTCTCTTTCAAAGATGGAGAAATTGAATCAGAAGGCTTTCAGGGAAGTCACACACAACTAGAAGTCACCAGAGCTGGAACTCACCTGATGCAGGGCTGTACACTTCACTATCCGCATCCTCCTCTCCTCCTCCAGGTAGAATTCATAAACCACTACCAACAGCACCTCTTTTAAAGAACACCTGGAAAGGAAACGGAACGCCCAGACCAGCTGAAATCTTGGCTGGCACTGAAGGATGTGGACTTCCACTGACTTCTGACTTCTGTCTGTTCATGCTGGCCTGGAGGCTGCCAGGCTGATTCCTAGGTTTGCCCTGCCCCCAACCAGTACCAGAGTTGACAGGAGGAGAAAACTCTTAGCACACCCTCAGGGGAAATGCACAAAGTCAACAGCCAAATGTTTTATTAACTAGTAATGTAACTCTGGAAAAATGAACATGAATCTTTAAACATTTGCCTTGTGTTCTGTATTCATTTCTTTAGTGAATTATATGGTGCTCTATTTTGCTTTCTGTTGCTGTGATATACATCACGAACAAAAGCAACTCAAGGAGAAAAGGTTTATTTCAACTTACAGTTGTAGTCCATCATGAAAGTAAGTCAGGGCAGGAACTCAAGACAGAAACCTGGAGACAGGCACTGATGCAGAGGCCATTGGAGGAACCCTGCATACTGGTTCACTCTCCACAGACTGCTCAGTCTGCTTTCTTATACAACCTAGGACCATCAGCCCAGAAGCAGCACCACCACAAGAGATGGGACTCTCCCACATCAGTTACTAAGAGAATGCAATGCCCCCATAGACTTGCCAATCTGATGGAGGCATTTTCTCAATTAAGGTTTCCTCCTCCCAAATGACCCCAGCTTGTGTCAAACTGACAAAAACAAAAAACAAAAAACAAAAAAACGACCAGCATCTATGGCTTAAACATAAAGACCCAGCATGGAGAAACCCGAGCATTCACCAAGGAAGAGAAGAAGGAAAGATGGAATCTTTTAAGATGGAATCAGACACACCTGGTAGCACCATGAACAGCAACTTATGGCTCATTAAGCTGGGGTTACATTCATTTTAAAGAGTTAACAGGGAAAGAAGACATGGAGCTTTGTGATTTCTTGACTAAAGTGAAGCTGCATTTGAAGAGCTTCAGTAAGACAACAAACTCTTGTGCAGGTCTGTGCACTCACTCTCCCAGCAAACATTGATTAATTTGGAGACTAAAAAAAAGCTTTCAGATAAGTCAGAGAGTGTCAGCAGCTGATGAGGGAAATCAGATGGGGAAAGAGGGCAGTCTCTACTTCCACCTTAGGTAGTATGCTACCTAAGGGAGATTTCAGCCAAGGAGGCTCTACTCTCGAATACTGGAAGGCAAAGCTGACGTCTCCCAAGTGTGCTGAGTGAGAGGCACTTTTGGTAGCATGGATGAGCCAAGAGTTGGATGCATATGAAGGGGGAACCTGTTAGACTCAAGCTGTCTGAGGGGACATGTGGACATGTATTTTCCACTGTGCACTGTTGGCTCATAAAATGGTGGAGCATTGGTGATGTAAGGACTGTCTTATGTTGCTGTGACAAAAATAACTGACAAAAGCTTCTTAAGCGTTTAGTTTGGCTCACAGTTAGAGGATAAGTCCACCATGGTGAGGAAGTCATGACAGCAGGAGGCTGAAGCAGCTAGACACATCGTACCCACAGTCTGGAAACAGAAAGAGATTAATGCTGGTGCTTAGCTCACTTGCTCTTTTAATTCAGTGTAAGATCTCAGCCAGGAAACAGAAACACCAGAAACTACAGTGGGTCTTCATTTCACAATTAACCTAGTCTAAACACTCCTTCACAGATATGTCAGACTTTGGTCTCCTAAGTGATTCCCAATTCTTTCTCATTGACAATATGATCCTCACAAGGGTCTTAGTCACAAGTCTATAACCATAAGAAAAGGAAACTGAGTCCAAATATTCCTGAATAATTCCTGAAGAGGAATCCATATTAATCATTCAGGAACTCTTTCCTGAATGTATACAACGATGGTCAATTGCATACATCAACTTGACTAGACTAGATTGTCCAGACACTTGGTACAACTTTCATCTGGATATTTCTGGCTGAGACTAACCCTTGAATTGGTAGTTAAAGATTTCCCTTTCTCATGTGAGTGGTTGGCACCTTACTTGAAGGTCTGGATGAAACAAAAGTGCCAATCATTCCTTATGTAGGAGAGAACTTTGCATGTTTGACCCCTTCAAAGCCACTTCTTCCTGCATTGACCTTGAACTACGCACTTCAGTCTTTTACCATCTCAGATCTTCCAGGATTTTACAAGAACTGTACCACTTTTCGTGAGTTGCTGGCATTTGAAGTTGGACTAAGACTAGCCCATCAGTAATCCTGGAGTCCAGCTTGGGGCTCCCCCTGAGCATCTTGGGATTGGTGAGTTTCTATAGCAAGGTGAGCCAATTCATTATTATAAATCCTTTTGTATATCATCCATCCATCCATCCATACATACATACATACATCAACATATACACACTCACACACTATAGGTAGTGTTTTTCTGAAGAATCTTTACTAATTTGCTTATGGAATAGAATTTTAGCCTTGTAACAACTGCACATGTGTTCCCTCTGTGACCTAACAAGAAGCACTTCCTGTTCACCTTCTTTAGGAATACTCCTTTCTGCTCTTAACTGAAGTTTCAAATGTTCTTTCCAATCTTCCTAGCTCTACTGGCCACATGGTCACAGAACTCAACTTTCTACAAGAAGTCTTGTCTTCTTTGTTTTGAAATACTCTCTTTGGTTTCCAAAACAATATCCCATTACATCAGTCACCCACTGGAAAATGCCTTGATGTGTTTGCTACGGCCTCTGCAAAGCAGAACTCGAGTTCAGGATTTGTGAGTACAAGATGTGATATGCAAGTCTGCAATCCATGAGGCTCACAGGAGACAGTGAAGAATCCCAGGGTCACATCAAGGCAACATCTTTACACTTTGTTCTTGTATCATGACTGGTCACCTTCACCAGGTTCCTTCTGGGTAAACTTTTCCTCTTCAGTAAGATTCAATCATGGACATCAATGTGGCTTCCATCTTGACAAGTGCACCTAGGGCTTGTTTTGAACTGACATTTCCGACCTGCTATTTCCTCGCCAATCCATGGCTAACGCACTGCTGTGCCCTCTCCAGGCCTATCATCACCTTGTACACCCCCAAAACTGATTAACTCTATGCCAGGACCAATGATATAGAAGCCTGTAGTCAATAAGACAAAACCTTCTTGGAGAAAACTATCTACCTGCTGTCTATGGAGAGGTGGGAGAGGTAATGTGTGTGGTGTATGAGTATGTATGTATATGGGTACACATGCCTGTTGTTTAAATTAGAGTTATGATTGCTGTGATGAAATACAATGACCAAGGAAGCCTGGGGAGAAAAGGTTTGTTCAGCTTATGCTTCCACATCATGATTCATTATCAAAGGAAGCCAAAACAGGAACCCAGTCATGACAAGGACCTGGAGGCAGGAGCTAATACAGAGGCCATGAAGGAGTGCTGCTTACTGGCTTACTCCTCATAGCTTGCTAGCCTGCTTTCTTACAGAACTCAGGACCACTATCCCAGGGATGGCACCACCCATAATCGGTTGGGCCCTTCTCCATTAATCACTAATTAAGAAAATATCCTACAGGCTTGCCTACAGCCAGATCTTACAGAGGGATTTTCTCAAATGAGGTTCCTTCCTCTCTGATGATTCTAGCTTGTGTCACATTGACGTGAAACTAGCCAGTACTCCTGTGCAGCATGTGCAGAAGCCAGAAGAGGCCCACTCTCCATGCTATTACCTTGAGACACAGTCTCTCAGTGAACCTTGGCTAGCCTGATGACCAGCAAGCCCCAGCCATTCTCCTGTCTTTACCCCCCACAGCACTGAGGATACAGGAGCATTTGTGACCATGACTGGCTTTTCACAAAGGTGCTGAGGATTTGATCACGGGTCCTCGTGTCTCTACAGCAGGCACTCCTACTCACTGAGCCATCTCTCTCCATCCAGCCTCTAGCTGCCATCTCTCTAACATCATTGCTCTTTCTCCAGTTTCACCTGGATCTGGCTAGTTTTTAACAGGTGAGTGTATTCTGTCCATGGGATTGATGCTCCCATTTCAAATGAATGATGAGTGTCAGCTCACCAGGTACCAGAGGCACCCTTCTCTATTTCTCATAAGCTGCACGTCAGTGCCACTCAGCCCGGGCCTCTGAAGTGCTGAATGTCAGCAGATGTATTGGAAGCAAATGCATAGCCTTGCAGCTAGCACTGGTCAGATAAATCCCTTTCCTATGTGCACCCCACTAGCTGCCAGCGTTTAACTACGAATAGCCATAATATCAGACTTAAAGCATCTTCAGGTTTACAGTGGGAAGTCTGATCAGGTTACCAACGTGATCAAGTTTTATTGTTCTCATAAAACTGGGAGGGATAAAGAAAATGTGATAAAAATGAAAATATTAAAAATAACATTTCCTCAATGCCATCCCTCTGAAAGATAGCTTCAGCTTTTACTTACAAGTTGGTTGATAAACAGTGGAAATAAAAAAGTCCGCCGCTATCGAAATGTCTTTTAATCTGAATTTATATGAAGGACTCAAGACTCAAGGTAGCCCTCTGCACTCATGATGGCTGAAAACTCATATTCTCCAGTCATCTTTCATGTCTAAAAAGTAGCTGTATGCGCCCAGAGGGCCTATATGACGATCATAATGGGCTGGGGATGGGACTGAACTAATGTGGCCTCCGATGGGCTAAGATCGAAGTTCACTTCTCTGCAGTTCTGCTCCCTGTCATCACAAAGATCACCCCAAAACCCATGGCTAGGGAGCTCATAGACCTATGCAGGGACATTCTACTGTTGTTGTATCAAATGGACATGATGTCAAACCGCCTTCTAAATATTCATGTTTACACCCGTTAGTGCTGCTCTAGGAGCTGTTCTAAGAAACTGCCGTTTGCGGTATGTGACGGGTAATGCAGATGCACTAGCTGGTCTAAACGGCCATTGAATGCTCGATCTTAAAAGGAGCATTTACATCAATCCCTCACCCCACATCAAGGCTCAGAGACTGCTGGAGAAAAGGGGGCAGAGGAAGGTAAGGACAGAGGACATGGAAGAGGAATTCGACAAACTGCCAAGTCCTAGACAGCATGTGGCCGTTTCACGACCGAACTCAAAGCAGCTCTATTTGTCTAGACAATACCTACACAAGATGGGGCCCTGTTGACACTCTACCATAAATGAGGGAGTGGATTCATGGGGCACCATCTCTCTCTGACAAGCTGCTGGCTGAGGGAGGAGGAGCCATTTTCTTCAGTGGTGTAGCCACTGGTAAGTTTTTCATGCTATAGTAAATAGTCCCCACCCACCCATGCTTATGTAAGTGACCCTAGTTAAATTGGAGGGCTATAAACAAACAAACAAACAAAAACAAACAAAAGATATGAAAGTAGGAAGAAAGAAAGACTTGTTTAGAAAAAAAAAAAAAAAAGGATTTATCAGGAAAAGGAGAGAGATAAAGGGGGTGAAAATGACCAAAATATACTATATACATGTAAAAAGGACATATTCAATTCCAAAATAAATAAAAGTAAACTAAGGGCTGGAGGGAAAAATGGCTTTGTAGTTAAGAGAACTGGCTACTCTTCCAGAGGACCCAAATTCGGTTCCCAGCACCCATATCAGATGGCTCACAACTGCCTGTAACTCCAGCATCAGGGCATCTGGCACCCTCTTCTGGTCTCTGTGGATACTACACAAATGTGCACAGACACACAAAAATGAGAACAAAATACATTTTTAAGTAAATAAAATGAAGTTAAAAAAAAAATCAAAGACCATCCAAGAGTTAGTTTGCAGTACCAATCTGTTGCTCTCTTCCTGTATCTAAAGATGTGTATTCAGGATCTCACTGTTTCCAGATAGCTGTGGTTTGGGAAATAATTTTATTTCATTTTGTAATAGTCAGTTTTCTGTCATTATAATGATATGCCTGAGGCACATTACTGAACTTACAAAAATGGCGGAATGATTTGGGCTCAATGTTCCATAGATTCACTTCAAGATTAGGTAGTCCCATAGCTCTGGGCCTCTGGGAATAGTGACATATCTTGGCAAGAATTTGTGGTGAAGCAAAATGCTCACCTCATGAGCCAAGAAATAAAGATGAATAGAGAGATGCAGGGTCCTTGCAGTCTCCTTCGGTGGCATGACCTAAGGACGTCCCCAGAGCACCAGTGTGGAGACCATGCCTGGAGCACAGAGACCTCTGGAGATGTTTAGCATTCAGACCACAACATTCTGGACAGTGGAATTGGAAATGAAGCTTCCTGTAGAACTCAGGCCTGCCTCCCATGGAATGCCAGATCTCATAGAGATGTGGAATACTGTACCTGTTTGAGTCTATCTGTCAAGCCTTGACTATCTGGGAAACTTTGTTTTTCCAGGAAGGTCACAGAAAATGAAGCTCCTCTTCCTCTAACACGGATGTGAACATAGAGTGGACATAGCATTGAACTTACCCTTCGTCTATGACATGACCCACCCAAGGCCACGGGCCCCGTGTGGCCCAGGATAGCAATAAACACAGTCCAACTGTCTTAGTTAAGGTTTCTATTTCTGTGATAAAATATCATGGCCAAATGAGCTTAGGGAGGAAAGGGTTTATTTCATTTCACATCTTATAAGTTCATCACCCAGGGAAACCAGGGCAGGAACTCAAGGCAGGAACCTGGAGACAGGAACCTGGAGACAGGAACTGAAGCAGAAGTTATGGACAATTGCTCCCTACTGGCATGTTCCCCATTAGTTGCTCAGCCTGCCTTCTTATACAGCACAGGACCACCTGCCTAGAAGTGGTTCCACCCACAATGGGCTGGGCCCTCTCACATCAATTATCAATCAAGAAAATGCACCACAGGCTTGCCCACAGGTCAATCTTGTGGGGGCATTTTCTCAATCTATGCTTTCTCTCTCCTCACAATGACTCTAGCCCGTGTCAAGATGATATAAATACCAGCTAGAACACCACATAAAATCACAAGCTTACGTAAAATATTGACTTTTTTTTTTTTAAAGAGAAACAAATGGTACCTTGATTGCACAGTGTGAACTTAGTAGACTACAAAGCCATGCTGCAACATCAAGAGTATGCTGAGGTTCTCCATCACACTGCTGGTCCTGTAACTCTGGAGGGAACAGGTGTGGGGGGGGTCATGGTCAGATCCAGGTGAATCACACACACATCCCACCACCTTCTGTCTGCGTATGTGAGATGCTTTACGCCAGATCCATAAATCCTTAGGTCCTTATTCGCCATGATCCAATTCTTCAGAAGTTTTATGCACTAGGACACACAGTTGGAAGAAGCTTTCTAATGACTTCTTACTGATTTTTCAAGTGTCATCAGCAAGAAGTTTGGCACCAGGTCTCTGTTGGAAGGAAAAGCTTTGTCATTAGTTTCACTGAGTCCCTGCTGTCAGTGGGTAATGAATGCGGGTCATTATCACAGTGGCTCCTGTCTGTCTGGCCTGTCTGCTAATGACTTGTTCTGCTTTCAAAGAGGAGGTTGGGCTGGCATGAACCAGGCAGGCTGGGATTGGGGGGGGGTAGGGGGCAACTTTTTCACATAGAGGACTGACATTACAGGCACATGCTGGTTGACTGGAGTCAGGTCTCTCCAGGTGAGTCAGAGCTGGCTGCTACTTGGTGGGTTCTCTATCCACAACTTGCCCATCTCCTCATCCTGGAGTCTTTTCTGTAGCCAGGGTGGTTGCCCCAAACAGAGGTGACCTCCTTTACCACTGGGTATCCAAGACTTACCATAACTGAAACTCTTTACCTAGGACTCTACTGTCAGAGGAAGCAGCGACCTGCCTTTCCTTTCTGTTGTCACTGAGAAAGAGCCTCAGGTAGCACCAGCTGGCTTCAAAATGCCTTTCCTCTACCTCTACTCTCCAGGTGTTGAAATCACAGCACATGCCACATGCTGGACAGTGATCTGTCTTTTGACTCAGGCATCGGATCAGGGGAAGCTGCCATCATCCATCTATTCACCATTTGGTCCTTCCCCACACTACTTCCTTCCTAGGGCTGAAGAGGCTTTTCTTGTGTTTTCTCTGCATTGTCTACCCATCTCCTAAACAGGATTGCCAGCTTCCTATAGAAAAATCATGCTGTCTAGTCCTCTTCTCCAAAACCCCATGCACGAGGCTCATTGATGCACTCTCTGAAATCCTAGGACAAGGACCTGGGTAAACATATTATCAGACTGTGTGATGATAAAGCTGATTGCTGTGGACCACCTTAGAAGACCCATGGCTCATATGTGACCAAGAACCTACCTTTCAGTTCCAAGGCAATCAGGAAGTGGGTATTCCATTCACCTTTGGAATGTCCTAAGGACCATGGAAATGATCCAGGCAAAGCCCTTCCTGTTCTCGAACCAATATCTAGATTGAGCAAATGTCTGTCTAACTCCATACCTATGTATCTATCTATCATCTATCTGTCTGTCTGGCTGTCTATCTATCTGTCTAATCTATCTATCCAACCATCCCATGCCTTGCCCCCAAACTTGATAAAATTCAAAGTCAGTAGAGAAGTCAGCCTCTTCTTCCTCCCTGTATCCCTCCACACTCCCCTCCAGAGAAGCTCTGAATTTTTGGTCCATCCTAACCATACCTTCTAAGTCTAGGTGGCGCAACCTGGATCATGTTTAGCATCCTTTAGGAAACCCCAAGAGCCTTTAAACCTAAATCTCTGGCCCCTCCCATAAACCTCTGAAAGGACAGGCTCTGCTTTCCCTCAAGTCATATCCACTGCCTCAGACTGTAGAGTGGACACTCAGAACTGATTGTCCATGTCTCTAACCTCTGTCAGTCTGTACAGTTTCATTGTTGTGCTGCTTTGAATGAAAATGGTCCCCATAGGTTCATAGGGAGTGGTGCTATTAGGAAGTGTAGCCTTGTTGGAGGAAGTGTGTCACTGGAGGTGGGGTTTTGAGGTTTCAAATGCTTAATCTAGGCCCAGTGTCACACTCTTCTTGCTATTTGCTGATCTAGATATAGAATTCTTGACTTCTTCTCTAGCACCATGTCTGCTTATGAGCAACCATGTGTCTCACTATGATGATAATGGACTAAACCTCTGAACTGTAATACAGCTCTAATTAATTGGTTTCCTTTATAAGAGTTGCTGTGCCCATGTTTTCTCTTCACAGCAATAAAACCCTAACTAAGACAGAAGTTGGTACCAGGAGTGGGGTATTGCTGTGACAGGCCTGACCATGTTGTTTATTGGAGGAATGTCGACTTGGGGGCTTTATACTGGAAAAGTAGTTGAATGCATTGAGATGAATGGGCCATACTAGTAGGAGCATGCAAGACAGCGATGCTGAGGGTGATTTAAATTTTGGGAGCTTGGCTAAGCCCCCAAAAAGGTTAAGAGATTTCAGAGAAGAAGAATTTTAGTTGGTGGCCTAGAGACTGTTCTTGTGATATACTGGTGAAGAAAATGGCTGTTTTCTGCCCTTGTTTTTTTTTTTTTAAATCTGCCTGAGGCTCAATTGAAGAGTCATGGATTAACATCTTTGACAGAAGAGATTTCAAAACAGCCTAGTGTTGCCCATGTTCTGTGATTATTAGTGGTGAGTCTTATGCAGATCTACAATGAAAAACAGAGCAAGCTGAGCAAGGAAGATTCCAAAACATACCCGGAGGCAGAAGCAGGTGGACCTCTGAGTTTAAGGTCAGCCGGTCAACAGATCAAGTTCAAGGACAGCCAAGCTTAGACAGTAAAGGAAACCAGATATAGAAAGCTAGTGAAAATGTGTTTGAATGAAGGTGCCGTGTTCCAATCCTGTGAGCAGCAGAACTTGGCAGCTTCGGCTGCATGGTTCTGGCTTTAGAGTCAAGGGTACAAGAAATGGGTTATGGAATCTCCCTCTACCATTAAGAAAAGCCACTGAGGCTAGGTATGTGTAAGAAGTGTCCCTGCATGGAAGTCCAGAGAGGCTATTGTGTGAAGCTGTGGAGATGAAGCCTGGATTGCCTTGAAGACCCCAAGATGTTGGAGTTGCCGATATTGTGGGGTACCTGCCAAGGAAAGCTGCTAACAGGGAGTGGAACCAGCCCAAGAGAGGGAAGTGTGTTGTAATCAACAAAGCTGAGAGGAGATGGAGATCTGAAGAGCAATTTGATATCAGACTTGGAGATGCAGAGTTTGGAGTTTGCCCTGTGGGTTTTCAGTCTTGCTTTGGTCCAGTATTTCCTTACTATGCTCCCTTTCCTCCCCTTTGGAATGGCAGTGTCTATCCTGTGCCATTAGATGTTGGAAGTATGTGATCTGCTTTTTTTATTTTGATTTTATAGGGGATTATAGTTAAAAGAGTCATGAATCTCAGAAGAGACCTTTGACTTTTCAGCAGGGTTGAGACTGATGACAATGGGGACTTCTGAAGTTAGCCTGAATGCTTTTTTGTATTCTGATATGGCTATAGGCCTATGGAGGCCAGGGAGTGGTATGTGCTAGTTTAAGTGAAAATGGCCCCCATAGGTTCAGGGAATGGTACTATCAGGAGGTATGGCCTTGTTGGAGAAAATGTGTCACCAGGCTTTGGGGTTTCGGAAGCCCAAGCCAGGCCCAGTGTCACTCTTTCTTTTCCTGCTGCCTGCAGGATCCAGATGTAGAACTTTCAGCTGCCTCTCCAGCACCATGTCTGTTTGCATGCCGCCATGCTTCCCGCCATGATGAAAATGGATTAAACCTCTGAACTGTAAGCCAGCCTCAGTGAAATGTTTTCCTTTATAGGAGTTGCCTTGGTCATGGTGTCTCTTCACAGCAGTAAAACCCTAACTAAAACAGCAGACCTGGTGTCTTAGTCAGGATATGATTGCTGTGATGAAACGCCATGGCCAGATCAAGCTGAGAGGAAAGGGTTTATTTAGCTTATATGTCTACATCATAATCCATCATCAAAGGAAGTCAGGACAGGAGCTCAGAGCAGGAACCTGGAGGCAGGAGCTGATGCAGAGGCCACAGAAGAGTGCTACTTACTGGCTTGCTCCACATGGCTTGCTCAGCTTCTTTCTTTTTCTTTCTTTTCTTTCTTTCTTTCTTTCTTTCTTTCTTTCTTTCTTTCTTTCCTTCTTCTTTCCTTCTTTCCTTCCTTCATTTATTAGAATTTTTCTTCTCTCATATATTACATTCCAACCCCTTCTGCCCCTCTCTTTATTCCTCCCACCCCCGCCCCCATCTTTCCTATCTCCAAGATCTACCTCCCCACCCTCCCACTCCTACCCTGAGTCTCCCAAAGAAAGAATAGTCTTCCTAGGGTTACTGCTCAAACATGGCACAACAATATGGAACAGGGACAGGCATAATTCCCTACTTCAAGGTTGGACTAGGCAACCGAATAAAAGGGCAAGGTACTCAAGGGAAGGTAAGAGGTTCAGGGACACACACCTCTATTCCAGTCTGTATGAGTTCTGTAAGAGCACCAGGTCAGGCAAACTCAAGACGTTTCAGGGACCCAGCAGGTTCCATGTCTGCTGCTCCAGGCTCTGTGAGCCTCTAGGAGTGCTAATCAGTTGACTCCATGGGGTTTGTTCTCATGGTGTCCTTGACCCCTTTGGTCCCAGCAATCCCTCCTCCACTTCTGTGGGGTTCCCCAGCTCTACAATTTATTTGACCCTGGGCCTCCGCATCTGCTCCCTTCAGCTGCCATGGGGATCCTCATGTTGAGGACTGGGCTAAGCATTAATCTATAAGGAGAGTAAAATAACCTTAGAAGTCCTCTCCTGACTGTCCGGACTCTAAGTTCCTGCCCTGCCCTGAGGTATTGGTCATGGTTTCCCTCATTTAGCATGGTATTCTGCCCTTCCATTGTCCCAGTGGATCCTGCAGGGAGGATAGGTCACAGGTTGAAGTTTTTGTGGCTAGGATGGTATCCCAGGCCCACCCCTTTAAGCCTTGCCTCACTACAGGAGATGGCCTGTTTAGGCTCCCTGACCCGATTACCAGAAGTTTTTTGCTAGGGTCTCTATTGATTCCAGTAAGTTTCCATGGCATTAGATCTCCCAGTTCTCCCTGAAATGTCCTCCAGTTCTGGTTGTCTTTCCATATAGTCTCTCCTTTCATTCCTCTCTGCCTTCCTGCTCTCTTCTCTTCCTGTTTCCGTCATTCTCTGTCCTCCCTTCATCTTCTGTTCTATTTCTCCTTCACCAGGGAGATCTCTGTATCCCCACTGGAACCCTCCTTGTTGTACAGTCTCTTTGGGTATATGGATTGTAGCACCTTTGTCGTTTGCTTAACAGTTAATAACCACATATAAATGAATATATAACCATGCTTCTTTCTGGGACTGAGTTACCTCACTCAGGATGATTTTTTTCTAGTTCTTTCCATTTACCTGGAGAAATCATGTAGTAATTTTTTTAATGGCTGATTAGTACTCCATCGTGTAAATGTGCCACAATTTCTTTATCCATTCTTCAACTGAGGGGCATCTAGGTTGTTTCCCATTTCTGGCTATTATGAATAAAGCTTCAATCTGCTTTCTTATAGAACCCAGGACCACCAGCCCAGGAGTGGCCCCACCTACAATGGGATGGGCCCTTCCCCACCAAGCACTAATTAAGAAAATGTCTTATAGACTTGCCTACAGCCAGATCTTATAGAGGGGGTTTTTCAAAAGAGGCTCCCTCTTCTCCATTGACTCTAGCATTTGTCAAGTTGCCATAAACTTGTCAGCACACCTGACAAGTAACAGGTGCTCAGCAAACACTGTTAGGGGAAAAAAAACCCAGCTGTCAGGAGGAAGAGGCTATGCTTTCTGGTGAAAAGTATTTTCTTACTTCTGATAAGATCGGATGTGTTCAGAGTGGTTTGGCAACAGAGCGCTGGTTTCTGATTTCTGATTCTGGGACAGTTGAAGCCTCTGAAAGCTGACCCTGAAGCAGTTTGCTAGTACTTGAAGGGAAGGGGCACTAAAGGGTGCATTTTAGGTATCAACATCAAAATTTGCATTAAAAATTGCCAGGGGCTTAATATTAACTCTTATGTCTAGGGGGAGATGTATGTTTTCTCCTTTCCAGAGAGTTTCCAGGATACAGACATTTTTCCAGAGGCACAAAGACAAAGGGGAAGGCTAATGAATTTACATACAATTTAATCCAGTAATAGCAGGCCTCCTTCATGAAGATATATATATATATATATATATATATATATATATATATATCCCCCATTATCCTGTAATAAACCTTATGAACTCACACTGTTTTCCAAAACACATGTATCACCAACTGCAGATCTAACGTAAGCCTTGTGTTGAAAGGTTATATTCCTGAGAAATTAAAATGGGTCCCATAGTGAAAAAATTTGGCATTTCAGGAGCCATTTCTTCCACATATTGAATGTCAAGGAAAGCAGAAGACGGTCTCTAATTAATGCTCAAGAGCCAAGAACAGAACAGACTTATTCTCACCTAAGTCCAGTGCTTGAGGCTGATTAGTCAGATAAACAGGTCCACCGAGTAATAAATATTCTGTCGCCTTGTCTATTTTCTCTTTCCAGAGAAAGGCAATCTCCAATACTGCCACCAACAAACAAAATATATGGCGGTGCTTGGAATTATTTTCCGAGCCTTTTGACCATGCTTTGTGACCTATGATTTGGCTCAAATGAAAAGCTAAACAAGAATGTGAGTATTCCAGGTGATGGAGATGTGCAGTAGCTTGGAGTCAGGAGAGAGGAGGTTGGGTTGCAGGGCTAGGACAGAAGGGATGGCTGGCACTCTGTAGGAGGAGGCTGACAGCTCAGCAGGGGGCAGGTCCTTCGTGTGTGTGTGTGTGTGTGTGTGTGTGTGTGTGTGTGTGTGTCTGTGTGTGTGTGTCTGTGTCTGTGTATGTGTTGGGGGATGGACTCCACCCTCAGGGAAAATCAGCAAAGGAGTGGACACGTGTTTTCCACAGAGCTGGCCTCGGAAGGAGAGAACTGCTTGACAATGGTTATGGGCACTTGTGTTTGAAAACCAGACAATGGATTTGAGAGATAACTCTGAGGTAAGGAACATAGCTTCCTTCACAAGCTTCCTGTGTTCTCTGCCCACATAAAGGTAGGCACTCAGTTTGCAAGGATTCTGTAAACATGGAGAGAAGATCTATGCACACTGGAGAATACCCAGTACTTGTTTTGGGATGCAATACCCGTTAGTGTTTTATTCTGCAACATCTGACATCTCCAAACATCTTTTCTCATAACCATAGCAACTACACCATAGACCAGACTTTTTCATAACTAGTTAAGTTGTGAATGTCCTTACTCCTTACGAAGTAGGGCTTACTGTTATCTTTACTTTACGCTAGGAGAAACTAAGCGTCAGACAGGATAGACTAACATGTCCACATTAACAAAGTAACCAACTGTGAAGCTGAGATGTGCACCCAAATAGCTTGAGTCTTCTCATATCCACAAAACCAATTTGCTTAGTACACACGAATCACCCACTCGAGTCTTATAAATGGCCGCCAAGATATATACATTATTGTCCATGTGATTTTCCATAAGGGGATGTTGAGGCAGAGTCTGAGTGGATTGTCCTTGGCCAGTTAGCTACAAAGAATCCAAGTCAGGACCAACTTGTGTGCTCTTTTAATTAATTGTTGGTCTGTTCAAGTATGTGTGACCCCCTAGATATCCCATCAGCATCTCTCTCCTTTTTGCTGGGTACCTGATGCATATCAAAACTACCTGAAGAAAGGGTCCTGGTGGCCAGATCCTCACATAGGCCAGCAGGTTCAATTTATTGGAGTAGTTAGTTTTTTACAGGTTTTTGTTTATTCGTAATTTATGTACATATAGTCACACCTAATGTACAATGTTTAATAATAACCGGATATCTAAATTAATTTAATCTTCAAAAGAGACAGCTAAGAGGAAAACCTTAAGAACCAGAAACAAAAGGCAGCAGATGAGATCCACGTGCGTGCGTGTTAGCAGGCAGGCATCTACACCTGGAAAGTGTGTTCACTGACAAGACAGATTTATTAACTGCTCTAACCCCTGTAAACTGGGAAACGTATCCAGTATCTCATTCATGCCATTCACGAATCATGACTATGAAAAGCCAGATGTGGAAACCCCTTGGACTCCAGTGTGTGAGCATTCCTGACCCTATTGTCGTCTGCCCGCCTCTGGACCACAGTGTGACCTCGCCTGCTGCTCTCAGTCACACAGCAGCGCACATCACTGTAGCCGAACAGTCAGAAGAAGCACTCTAAGCAGCGTCACTAATAACCCAGAGGACCACTGTGACCCTAGTCATGCTGAGAAGCTATAACCGCAGCTTCTTTGTCCTGAAATGATCCTCTCTTATACCTTTCCCTGGTGGCACCCTGCTGACTTTAAAATAACCCACCAGACAGCTGAAAGAGGCCAGAGCCGCTGGCGTTTGCACAATTCCTAGGCCTTTGATCATGAGAAGAGAACCCTTTGGAGAGATTTTGCTTCTAGATGCAAAACTTTCTGTTGTTATTGCCACTGAAGTGCATTTTAAAAAAAAAAAGCCAATGAAAACATAAACATTGTGACTACCTGGTTGTCAGTAAGATAATAGATATTTTGAAGCAAAATTTTCTAATGACAATATTTCTTGAAAATGGATCACAAATGTGCATGCAAATAAAAGCTCTGAAACCTTACAAGTTACAAAAGGAAACATGATTGAACTTGTCAAAAATAACAAATAATAGAAACTTGAAACCCAGGAGCAATAACAAAAAAGAGTGATAAAGAGATTTCACACACCGAAATGTTTTCTTCTAGGAAACAAAAGTAAAGCTATATTATCTTCATGTGCAACCTATTTCTTTTTGTAGTAATGTTCTTGTCTTTGTTCTGTTTTGTGTGGTACTCACACGTGTGTTCCTGCTCAGTTCTCACTGTGTGCTTTTAGCCTGAAACTTTTACTCTGTTGTGTTTTGGTTTTTTTTTTTTTGAGGGGGTAATCAAAATAAACATGTTGTAATGTACTATAGTTGCTTCTTGAATTGTTTTAAAGATTTATTTAAGTATGTGTATGCATATGTGTCTGGGTATGGGTATATACATATGAGTGCAGGTGCTCAAGGAGGCCAGAAGAGGGTGCCAGATCCTCTGGAACTGGAGTTAGAGGTGGTTGTGGGCCTCTCAAATTGGGTACTGGAATTGAAATTCAGGTCCTCTACAAAAGCAGTAAGCACATACTCTACCAATTTGCCAACTCTTCAGGCCCTGATTCTTGAATTTTTAACTTTTCCTTGTTTTTGTTTTTTGTTTTCTTTTTTATTGTTATTGTTTGTTTTGTGCTGGGGTTTGGACTCAAGGTCTTAAACATGCTAGGCCAGTGCTATCATTGAGTTATCTGCTTAGGCCTCTATTATCTTTTTGGCCTTTTCTTTTTTAGACAGGTTACCCTGAAACTTCTTATGTAACTGAGAATTTGAATTTCAGATCCTTGTATCTGTGTTTCCCAAGTTCTAGGGTTACAGTTATGTATCACCATGGCTGGTTTATGAAGCACTGGGAATTGAACCTGTGACTTTATGTATCCTAGGCAAATATTCTGCCAACTGAGCTCCATCCTAAGACCCTAGGTTTTCTTTTAACAAGGTTTTCAGTTTGTCTGCTTTAAATTATTATATTGATGTATTAAAATTTTTTACTTTGTCAAGGCTGCGGAGATGACTTAGCAGATAAGAGCACTTTAGTGCAATTGTGGGAACCAGAGTTCAGATCCCAGCACACATGTCATATCAGGGGGTTCTCAGATTCCTATAATTCCAGATCCAAGGAGTCCTGCCCCCTCTTTTGGCCTCTGAAGGTACCTGCACACTTGTGTATGTATGCGCACACTGACATGCACACTCATATACTGCACATAAATGAAATATTTTTTTAGTTTTAAGAGATTATTTTATTATTTTTAAAATTTGTCTCAAAAAATTTAAACCTAAAGTTTTCCTCATCTGTTAATTCCTCATCTGTTAATCTTCATCTCTGTGTGTGTGTGTGTGTGTGTGTGTGTGTGTGTGTGTGTGTGTTTCGATACCTTATTTTATTTCTCCTTGACATCTTTGAAGCCATCTCTGCCAATGTTTTGATTGGCCTCACTATCTCTGTGGCCTTCCGCAATTGTTTTTCAGTGGTTCCTTTAAGGACTGTAACATACCCCTTAAACTCACATCAAGCTGTTAATCTGAATTAGTTTTAAATGACTTCAGGTAAAATGCAAGAAGTGAGTGCAGTATAATTTTCCTTATCCCCACACATGTCTCCTGTGACACTGCTGTCTTGCAAATCTCACCTATGGACATGAAAAACCCATAATCACAGAGCTGTGATATTAACTTTTGCTAAGACATATGTTTTAAAAATTGTTTTCAGACTTACTTATCTTGTGCACAAGTGTTTCCCCTGCATGTTTGTATGTGCACGTCAGGTATGCCCTATGCCTTCAGAGATCAGAACAAGACATTGGCTTCCCTAGGACTGGAATTAAGGATGATTGTGAGCTGCCATGTGAGTGCTGGGAACTAAACCTGGGTCCTGTGTAAGAGCAACAACAACAACAACAAGAGCTCTTAACCACTGAGCCAACTCTCCAGCCCTAAAGTCATGAATTTCTTAAGTAAAAAGAAACAATAGAAAAATAGCATTTCAAATTCGTGGACACTGACATTTCTGGTTTCTTTGTCCCCGTGATCAGCCTGAGGTGTCTGCGCTGTTGTCTTCAACCTGAAGAACCAGCTGCATCATGGCTCTGTTGACGGCTACGGCTGGCAGTGACTCCTCCCAGGCTCTTTTTACCTGAACAAGTTGAATCTTGCCTTCATTCATGGAAGAGAGTGCCTCTGCGATTGGACTGCTGACCTCACAAGTTCAGGGTGGGAGGGTAGAGGGTATTGCTTTTATTTGTTTGCTTTGCTTTATTGAATCATTTGGAAATGTTGTTAGGAAGTCAGTCATTAATATGTCAGTGTCCCTCTGTGTAAAGTGATTCTTTTCAAGGCTGTCACCTTTATTTTTAATTACATGTATTTATTTATGGGGGTGCACGTGCCACATTGAGTGCTTGGAGGCCAGAGAACAATTTTGAGATACGGATCAGTTCTCTCCTTCTGTCATGCCAGTCCTGGGGATTGAACTCAGGTCATTAGGTTTGAGGGCAAACCACCCTTCCCTGCTGAGCCATCTCATGAGCCCAAGATGATCAGTTTTTATCTTTGGTTTTAAATGATCTGACTATGGTGCATTCAAGAGACATTCTCTTTAGACTGTTATTGAAGTCTGTTGAGATCCTCAAGTCTTTAACAGCCCCCCCAGCCCCCCCCAGCCATGTTTAAATCATTTCTTCTAATAAATATCATGCCTGCCTCTTTTTCATCTCCCCTGGGATTCTGGTGTGTAAACGTTGGGCCACTTCATATGGTCCACGGGACTCTGAAACTTAATTTTTCTTCAATATTTTTTTCTCTTTTTTAGAGAAGGGCAGTTTATTGATCTGTTGTCATGTCTACCGAGGATTCTGCCATTTCCAAAGTGCAGCTGTGCGCAGTTAGGTGATTTTCATTCTCGTATTGAGCTGTTTGCACCAAAATTTTTACATCGTTTGCACATCTCTGTTGCACTCCCCATTCACGTGGGGTATACATACTTTCTCCACTATTTAAATGTATTTTTAAAAATTCTTTTCACATTCATTTCACAACCGCTTTGAAAGACTAGTCTCCCGAGTCCAACAGATGACCCGACTCAGTCAAGTTTTGTTAGCTTCCTTTCTTCTGGGATACGGACACGACGGCCTGTTTCTTGGCAGGTTTAGTAATAACTGATAATGCTGTAAGAAATGTGCCTGTGTGAGATGATGGGCTGGATCCTGCCGTCTTGTTCTGGGGTCGATTGATGTCTGGATTCCAGCTGCCTACTCCGTCACCCCATAGGGGGCAGCTCTGAGACCCTCTCTCCTCAGCAGGCTATGAGATCACTTCTCCCCATGCTGGGCAGTTGTGGCATCCACAGGATGCCCTCCCTGCTTTGGATGTCTGTCCCACTGTCTTCCTCTGTGCTCACACAGTTGGTGGTCAGACAAGGCTCCGAGCAGAGGTGAGTTTCCAGCTCTTGTTTTCTCTGTCCCATGAGGCTCCTCTCCTCTGAGGGGCCTGGGCTGGCTTTCAGCTCCATGCCCTGACATTTGGACCCATTCAGATGCAGCATTCTTCTCTGCTCCTGGTGGGGAATGCTGATCTCTGCACGCACAGCTTATCCGTGAGTTCCTTCTCCCGCACCCCCTCTCTCTGGCTGCTTTTTCATGGGTCCTGGATGGGTCTCCCCGATTCCTATGCTCTGGCTTGTCATAGGAAGTTGGGACTTCCTCCCTGAATTTCACTCTCACCCTCCCAAGGTGCTCACAGGGCTTGTTTCTTTATGGGCCTCTTCCCAGCTCTGAGGGCTCATGTCTAAGAGGAAAATCACTACAGTTCCCCAGATACTACATCCAATGGCGGGGGCCTTGGGGGTCAGTCTGCAGCCCGTGTTGAAGGGCCATGGGCTCATGATTATATATCCTTTCCCTTTGCACTCAAACTTAAGCACCTCTGCCTTCTGGGTGCTCTCTGGTGAATTCAAAGATTCGGTCAGATTATTTTATCCAAGCTTTTCTGTTGCTGTCTACATGAACTCACGTGACCGCTTTACTTCTCTGTCTGCTATGAACCGAACCTCCCACATTCACACATTGCAGCCCTCGCTCCCAGTGTATTAGGATGAAGAGGTGGGTCCTGGGGAGCAGTTAGGCCACAAGGGGTAGCTGCCTTGATGTTATCAGCGCCTATATTTAGCTTTCTGTCACTAACAAGCCATCTGGCCTAGGCAGCTTGAGGGAGAAGAACTTGTTTTGCTCATGATGTCAATGTTAGAGGTTGCAGTCCCTCATAGTGGGGAAGGCACGGCTTGCCGAGCAGCTGGGATCATGGCTGCAAGGGAGGAGAGTGGGTTTCTCCTTTGATTCCCCTTTATTCCACCAAGACTCTAGAGATGGTGCCACTCACATGAAGAGCAGGTCTTTCTCCTATTCAATTAGTCCTCCTGGGAATGCCTACATGAGCGTTACTCATTTCTTAGACACTTCTCAATCCAGTGAAGTTGTCGATCAAAATTAAAGAAAAGAAAAGAGGCTGTATCTTCCCCTCTGAGAACACTGCATAGGCACAGTCCTCTGTGAGTCAGGAGAAGGGTTCTCTCCAGAACCCAACCACACCAGCACCTTGACCTCACAATTCCAGCCTCTGGAACAGGAGAAGTAAATCCTATTGTTTAATCCCCACCCACCCCTGGTTTATTCTTCTGTGATAGAACCTACTCTGAAAATTTAAGAGATTTCTCTGAAAATATACGTGTATGTATGTGTTCCTAAGCATATAAATACAAACTGCTCAGTATATACAATGTTGCTTTATGCGTGTATTTTTATGTATGTGTGGGGGTGGGAATGTGGGGGCTGAAGAGATGGCTCAGCAGTTAAGAGCACTTGCTCCTCTTCCAGAGGACCTGAGTTAAGCTTCCAGCACACACACCAAGCTGCTCACAGCCACCTATAACTCCAGTTACAGGGATCCACTGACCTTTGGAATGGTACACAGGTACCAAGTGCAGTGTACAGATGTATTCAGACAAAACACCCATATACATAATAACATAAATAAGTCTTTTTTTTAAATTACAAGTCTTTTGCATTATAGCAGAGGGTCTGCCTCTTCTTTACATTCTGGAAGGAACAGACTGGATGCTATTCAGGCAAAAATGTATTCGGTGATGGTTAGCAAGGTGCTGCAGGAAGTAAAGAAGATGTATTGACAGTTATTTAAACTGGGCTAAAATTGAATGTATCTACTAAGTAGCTTGATCAGTTACGCTTGTAGGAATATTCATTGCCTTTTTGTGCTTGTCTCTATGCAAACGATAAGCCAGTGGCAGTCACTGAAGGCCCCTGGTATTATCACACTCCTGTCTACTTTTTCCCCATATTTCCTGGAGTTTACATTTTGTGCGTGTTGAGGCTAATGTATATTTTATGCACAATAACACTGGCATTAGTTTATATTATTTGATGTATAAAGGCCTGTGACAGTTATAGTCTCATCTTTCAGTGAACTTTTATTGTTGTAAAAGATTCCTCAGTCACTCTTTTCAATGATAAACTTTTTATTAGATTCTTTTTCTGGCCACTTAGCCTGGTTTCAGTTGTTTAAAACCAGCTTCTGAGCTCCTTTCCTGGCACAAAGGTACCAAGAAGTCTAGAGTTTTGCTGCAAGGTTCCACAGGAGCTTGTGGCAAGATGGTCAACACTCTGACGTCTCCTTCAACTCCTCAGTCCTTCAGAGCTTCCTCGTTCCCAAGGCTGGACTGCATGCCTTGCTCAGCACAGACTCCGCAACAGGTAGCCCAGCACTGCTGCACATCTTGGGCTCATGTGGCGTCTCTCCTTTTTCCCCATAGACATTCATATTTAAGACTCAGGCTTTTCCATGAGTCAATGACTATGGAATCGTGATAGGATGTCACACACATCTCCAGCAATTCTGTGAAGAAGATGTCATCAACAGTGGTAGAGATAAAGACATTGGGATTTAGGAACCAATTTGCCAAAGGGCATAGAGTTTTATAAGTTTTTTTGTACGCTATAGGCAAGGGAGGCCATGCATTGTACCAGTAAACAACTGGGATATGATTTTGAACTTAAGTCTGTTTTTCCCCCATCTACCTACATTTGAAACATAGCTTCTCTGATGCCCTCCATGCCGTTTCCAAAATCATGGCTTTGATCAGGGTTCTGACAGGAAACCTCCCCACTGGACATTGCCTGCTTATGAACTAACTCTGCTTCCATCTTTGACCACAGTATCAGGATGTGTGAGCATCAAGCCACTAGGTAAGCCACAACAGTTTGTTGGCCTCTTTGAGTTCCTGGCTTACATCTAGAGACTCTAGAACTGTGGAGTGTTCCTGAAAGTATTCTGCTGTCTATTCATCATGGCTCTTCAGCCAGGAGTTGGCCTTCTCCATTACTTGCTTTTCATTGAGGGCAAATTTTGCTCCCCATTGCATCTCCAGCAACTGGCCCAGCCTTGGTTGCGTTGGTTCAATTCTCAAACATAGCACATCCACAGCTACATTTATGTGCAAGAGAACATTAGATGGCCTGCGAGAGAAACCAGTGTGAACTCTCACCAATTTGTTATCATCTTCTAGACCACTCTGTCCATCTTAAATCTAAATCTTAGTTGATAGCTAAGAAGAGACTAAACCAAGAGTCCTTTTAAACGGTACAGATTCGGGGATGGAGAGATGCTTCCGCAGTTAAAAGTGTTTTCTGCTCTTCCACAGGAACCTTAATAGGTTCCCAACACCCTCACAATCACATGTAACTCCAGCTCCAGGAATCCAATGTCCCCCTCTGGCCTCCATGGGCACCCACACTTACTTCTTCCCACCCCCAACATACACACAAGGAGGGACGTCATCTCTCTCTAGCACACACACACACACACAGAAATTATATTGTACATTCAGAGAAATATATACAAACACATTTTTTTAAAAATCAGGATGGTATGGTTGACATGTCAAAGTGTGAAGCTGTTTCTTTGAAGAGTTAAATGCACCCCTCATCTCTGTGTCACTCCATCTTTGAACTGAAGTTCTGAATTGAGATTGCTCATCGATCATTTTGGTCACTAACAGTCTACGATATGATTCATTTCTTCAGCAAATTCTCTAACAAAAGATCACCTGGAATGCACCAAATCTTAAACATGAGACAGGTATCTCATATTTTAAGAACTTTTAACATTATGACTTTCCCCCCAGTAACATTATCTGATAGGCGTAAACTGATTCATCTTTTGTTCTGTTGATTTCTTCTCATTTTGCTATGACTTGTTCATTTTACTGAACCAGAAAGGAATACAGGTACAGCTGTGACCTGCATATACTGTCTCTGTCAGTCTGTTGCCTTTGTGGCCTGAAGATTCATTTGGAGGTATACAAGGCAGCCTTAAAGATTACCAGAGCCTTCCATTATGAGGCTGGGGCAACCAGGGCCCTATCTAAAGGACATCCCAGAACCGAGACCTTCAGTTAAGCTCTACTGTTGCCCTGTGTGGTTACCATGGTCCTTGAGCTCTCCACAGAAGGAGGGAAACCCTGGCATCAGCAAGTCTAACTCATGGTGTGTGCTGCTCTCAGCACTGATCCTGAATCCAGCTTTCCAGTGGTTTCTCGTGGATGAAAAGACAAAGGAAACAACGGGATCCTCAGATTAAAGAAAGGCCTCCTCCAATTGCCAACACTACACCTCTGGACTTCCCAGCCTCCTGATCTGTGAGAAAGAAAATCTCTGTCTCTAAACTGCCCCGTCTTTGGTACTCTGTTATAGCAACAGAAACTAATGAAGAGACAAAACTCAGCAAAGGTACAGTCATTGTCAGAGACAGAGCCTAAGTTCTGTGGGCAGTGAGAAAGCCATAAGCACAGAGCTTTTGCTGTTATTGGGAACTCATGGTAGGGAATGATGTAACCTCAATATGATATATTTCCTGAAAGTCCTGAAATAAAAGTTCCCTCAAGCTTGCTTACTCCTAACTGTGAAGGAGTCCAGGGCTACAGAAACTCTTTTATCTTACTTCTTCAGTTAGGGTCTGGCATGGAATTTTCTCCTGGTGAGAGGCATAAAGGCAGGAAATCAGAACAATCTTCTCTACAGAACTATGGCAGAAAGGGTCTCCCCATCAAGCAGGCTTTGCCTCATCTGCAAATCCTCAAGGGAATTAGGTTTGGAATTGTGATATAACCTTGATATTGTGCAGTGGGGTTTTTTTGACTCCCAGGATCCATGAAATGGAATTCAAATGGGTAGGTCTGTCTGCATACACAGTTAGTCGTGGTAAGACATGTTTTGTGTCTCGACAGCTAGATTTCCATTCTCATTGTTCATCATTCAGATGCTCCAATCAGAGTGGGGATAGTTAGCAACTGTTCTATCTAGTTCATTTTTTTTGTTGTTGTGATAAACCCCAAAAGCCATTTGGGGAGGAAAGGATTTATTGACTTACAGGTTATGGTTCATCATGGAGGGAAGCCAGGAGTTCAAGCAGGAACCTGGAGGTAGGGTCTGAAGCAGAGATAATGAAGGGATGATGCTTGCTGGCTTGCTCTTCAAAGCTTGCTCAGCTACTTTTCTTACATGAGGAATGGCACTATTCACAGTAGACTGTGTCTCCTCCCCCAACTCCCCGTCAATCAAGAAAATGCCCCACAGACTTGTCTATTGTCCAATCAGATACAGGCAATTCTTCAACTGAGGTTTCCTCTTCCCAGGTGTGTCTAGGTAATAATCAATATTGGCCATCACAATCACCTTGGTAACAGCTCCTCTCTTCTTCAACTTCATCTATAAGATCACTATGTGGATAGCAGTGTGCCTGGTTAAAAAAAAAAAAGAAAGAAATCTGCATATCTTGTTGCCCTGTATAAATGAAGTGACCTCACTGTGAAAAATGATTTTTTCTATTAAAGTTGATTAGCTTGACAAGAGTCCATATTTCTTGAACCTTCTTCCCATTCCCCTTTGCATCAATTAGCCAATAGTCTGAAGACATAGTCACCACCTAAGTCAGGAATGAAACACAAAGACGATCTCGGCCATGTGTGCTCCGTAGCCTGGTTGGGGTTCTGGCACACACACTTCTTTTGCAAAAGAACGAATTGGCTTATTGAGTTACTTTTGCTCTGTTTGTGTGCTCCTCTGTGCAACAACAAAAATTTTTCCCAAACACTGTGACTAAGTTCTGGTCAATAAAATATAATTTGAAGTTTTTTTTTTGTTGTTTTTTTTAATAAGGATCTAACAAACAGAACTGGAAAGGATGGGAACATTCATATTGTCTGTTGCTTTGCCTTTTTACCCTTGGATCATCACCTTCCTGCTTCCTGAAAAGCAGATACGATGGCTAGAACTCTTGAGCCATTTTGACAGCTTGAGTATGAGCAAGACCCCCTGAGAATGGCAAGGCAGAAAAGTAGAGGCAACCTGGGTCCCTGAAGGTCTGTGGAGCCTCCATAACAGATCCCTTGGCATCTTCCAGATTTTTGGAGAAAATAATATTCAATTTAGTCTACTGAAGCATGCAGACTCTGGCACTGTTGGGTCAAAGAAAGAGTGTCCATCTTTACATCCAGGTGGCTCCTGACTGCTCATTGATCAGTGAAGTGCCTCACACATGTGGATCCGTGCCAGGATGCTGGAGGTTAAGTGCTGGGTAGTAACTGTTTGCTGCCGTGTCCCTTAGACTTGCATCAGGACTTGTGCAGGCAGAGAGATGGTGGCGGCATCACAGGCCTGGAGAGATGCTCCTTAGGATGGGGTGTGGAAGAGTAAGAAAAGGAGGGAAAGAGAGTCATGCAACTGTGAAGGAAAGCTCCCCCAAAGCGTCTGCACCTTCAAACTGAGACCTTCTTCAAGGCCGATTGGCTGATTAGCACGTCTATAATTGTGGAGAATTTGGGATGTTTCAGATACAGAATCTAATTACTACTTGTCTTGAGCCATCTTTAGACCCCTAAATGGCCATTTCTTGCCCACCTCTTTGTCAGACCAAACATCCTGCAATGAGCGGATAAAAATGTTTTGGGGTGTATTAACAAAACTGTATGTAGTTTCTACCAACCAAAAGGCTAAGAGCGATCAGATAGCATGTGAGGCCCACAGCTGAGGTCTCTCTGCCATGCTGTAACTGCCTACTTACTATTCTCCTTGTGCTGTTACTATAAAAGCTTCATGAAACTGATTCCACATGGAAGTTAGGGTAACAGGTGGGTTTCCCAGACATAGTCACTCATATTTGGTTCCAGATTAAACTCTCTTATTCCCTTTAGGGTGAGAGTTGTGTTTTTATGTTGACAGAAAGGAGTTGGAGGAAAGGTTGTCCTCACCCACAAGGTGCATGCTGACTTCTAATCCTGCCTATATGCTTTGTAGCCATTCCTATGAACTGAGACATGCCCTCGTGGGGGCAGGGGAGGCTTACAAAAAGCACAAGAACATTGCAAGATGCATAAGGCCTTCCTTGAGGTTCTATAAACAGTGTTTCATTGTTGGGGATGAGATTCTGGGCAGGAGACTCCTGCAATGTACCTTTGACAAGTAGTCACCAGTGTTGGGGTGGACCCTGCAGTGATGCATCTCAGTGAGCCATACTCTTGTAAGTAATCCCAATAAACTTATTGGTTCAAGCTAGAACTGGATGTTTTATTTCCAACTCTCTGTCTGGTGTGAATAAAAATAGATCCCCCATGAAAAATGTCACCCACAGGACACCAACTATATATGGGAGGTTCGGAGAAGGAGTTTATCCATTTAGAGTTATTAGCTGGCAGTTTGATTAGCAATTTACATACAACTAGAATATAGTAGTTGTTGCCCATAGGCTCCTGTCCTAGTGTTTACCTACAAAGCAGACAGTATTTACTGATAATTTCAACTGAAACTTGATGCCCGTGGGCTTACTCTTGTCTTTAAAGCACAACAGCTTTCTGTTTTTCAGATTTATTGACTTTTTGCAGCTCAGCTTTTTCTAGGAGATCTGGAAGGTGCAGAGTTTCTCCCAGCTCTAGGGAAGAAACTCCAGTGTCACTGTAAGACTCTGACACTGGACAGCTTCATTGCCAGGAACATTTGATACTCAGTGAAAGACATTGGGTTTTCCTAGGAGTCTCATTCCAGATCAGCAGTGTGAAAAAGATAGCAAGAGGTAAAAAGAAATGTTCTCCATTTACATTCTTGCTCTACAAAATACATCAGGACTGAGTAGATGGCTCAATGTGTAAGAGCATTTGTTGTGAAAGTGTGGCAACCTGAGTTAGAATCCTCAGCCACATCCACATGTCTGTAACCCTATAACCTAGCACTGAAAACAGAGATAGTTGGATCCTGGAAACCCTCTGGCCAGCCACCCTATTCTAAACAGCAGGCTTCAGGATCAATGAGGGACCCTGTCTCAAGGGATAAGGCAGAGAATAATAGAGCAGAACAATCAATGTCGGAAAAGAGAGGTGGGGGGGGGAGATCTGAGTTCTGGAAGTATACAGGTCTGTGTTAAAGGCGGAAGTGTGAGTAAGGAGAAGGGTTGAGGTGAGAGGGGCTTCTCAGAGGAGTCGTGTCTCTGTCTTCAGGAGTGCAGCAGAGGCATTGGAGAGATGGTGCAGAGATTAAGAGCTGTTCTTCCAGAGGACCCACCTTCAAATTCCAGCCCCCACATTATGGCTCACAATCACCTGTAACTCAAGGGGACCTGAGTTCACACCATCTATAACTTCCAGGGGACCTGAGGCCCTCTCTGGCCACCAAGGCTCCAGGCACACATTGGTGCACAGACATATGTTCAGGTAAAGCACCTATACACAGAAAATAAAAATAAAAAAATGCAGCTGAGCCTCTGCATTGAGCCCAGGATGCTGTGGTGTTCCCTCTCCCTCTGCTCCAGAGTGGGAGGTCAGAGGAAACAGGTCCCTTGCCTCCTGCTGGCAAGTCACAGCCCCATCTGTCCTGTTGTCTCCAGCCCTGGAACTAAGGATTCCAGGAATGCCATACTAGAAAAGTGCAATTCAAAAAATTTAACTCCTGTAGGCTTTTGGGAAGATGGAATAGTGCACAGATTATGACCTCATGGTATGTAGCATCATGAAATATGATGTCATGGGGTGTGTGACACAGAAAGTGCTTGGTGGCCTCCTCATTCCTTGCTAGGTTATGGGTAAGTCTCAATTCATACCTTAAAGGAGATGAGAGCCTAATAGGAAGATACTACATGACCAATCTGAGAATCAAGGAGTTTACAAGGCAGCCAATTACACTGGAATTCAGGCAGGGTCCCAGAGGAGGCAGCCATTAAACCACACTTTGCAAGAAGCAGTGAATGGTGCTCCTTGCTAGACTGGCAGTGGTGCAGAGAGTCAGACCCTGGAGCACAGAGGGCCCCAGGTATTAGGACAGGCTGCCATCTAGGTGTGCTTCAGACTCTGGCCTAGGAGCCAACCATCCCAGTTGTTCAGCACTGAAGCTTCCTGGACAGTTCCCTGAAATGATGTCTGTGGTTTGGAGGGGCTGCTTGCTTAGGGAATCATAGCTGCACTAACACTGTGAGTTTAGCTTGTCAAGCAAAGTCAATACACACAAGCCACGCACTTTTTAAAATAATTGTTTCATTAAGGATCCTGGTCGAAATGTAGCTGAGTTTTTAGACTGCTTACCTTTCATGCATAGAACCCTGGGTCTGATCCACAGCACCGTGCAGTGTGGTGGCGCACACCTATATTTCCAAGAGGTAGATAGGGAGGCTCAGAAGTTCAAAGTCATTTTCAGCTACACAATGAGTTCAAGGCTATCCCTGTTTCATATTGAGATATAATCCGTGTAACATGTAACTCTTATTTAAAGTTACAGCTCAATTTTAGAGGCATGAGCATCATGAGCTCAAGAGTAAACAAACCCCAGCTATACAGCCATTTTGAAGCCATCTGGGCCTCATCTGAAATTCCATCTCAAAACAACAACAGTAAAATCCAAGCAAATAAAACAAAACAAAGAAAATAATTTAATATAAGCTCTCCGGTTCTGTGGTTGGCAGTATGCGTATGGAGTTATGCAACCATATCTAGGTCAGCTTAAGAATGTTTTCATCACTTACTGGTGGGAAGGGTGGCTCTTGACTCTGACATGGATCTTGGTTGTATTTCCATATGCAATTCACTCAAGAAGCCTTTCCACTGGCCCCAAGAATCAGATGTCCCTAATCTTGACGGCCTCGTTTAAAAATTGTAGTATTAAGAACTGAATGCCAGGGACAGTGTTGGAGTTGGCTCCAGAGCACTACTATGTCTTTTTAAAATGATGCTCACCGGGCAAATCAACTGTATGCCTTGGCGTGTCTAGCAGGTAAGGCATGACAATGACAGGGTTCTACATTGCAGGGGCAGGTGGAGTGTTATATCAAGTCATCTGTTCCCTGTTCCACCAAGGGTGATTTCTACATCAAGTAGTCAAGAAATACTTAAGACAGCAATGCTCGTTTGATTGGATGAGACTGCATTCCATTTACAGTGCCTTCAAATCCACACTGCCTGTGTCCTGTGGAAGCATGAACCAAAGCATAGGCCTGTGGGATGGCCAAGTTAGGTGCTTCCCATCTCCTTGGTGTTCCATATGCAGAAGGTAAAGCTGTGCTGTGCTGGACAGAGACACTACCTCAATGGCCCAAGTAAGTAGCCTGGGTGAGCCAGGTAGGGTGGTATATTCAGTCCACCATATGGCTTAATGTGTTTTTCTCCCTCCTGCATCTTCCCCTGCCTCTCTGAGGGTGGAGGCAACAGCAAACTCTTCCTGTTTGAATTTGAATTCGGGACCCATTGCCTAATGGACAGAGTACCAACTTCCAAGACAGTTTCCTAGTGTGTTCATAAACTGCCCGCTCCCATTTCTGTGGTGGTTGCCAAGTATCCTAGAACAAACAATTCCTCTAAGCCATTGGAGTATGACTCTGGATTTTGGGCCAAACCCCCAAAGTCACAAATTTCCCAAGGCTCAGTTTTTCTTCTGATAAATGGCACCGATTTCTCTGTAATGATCCATCTTTTTTTTTTTTTTTTTTTGGTGGGGGCGGGGGAGCAGGACAAAGCAGCAGCAGGTGTATTCTGGAACTGTGGTGCCTGTCCAGCCACCTCACCCCAGGCCACAAAAGCTGCAAAAGGACCCCATGGAAAAGGGACCTCCACATCCTCGGGCAGAGGACTTGTGTCAAGCCCTAGTGTTTCTACAGGTTGACTTTAGCTAAGATGTGTGACAAATGGCTCCTTGTTTCCTTTGACCAAGTGCATACATACCTCTTGAATTAAGAATGTCCTGACCTTGTGACCCTGCTTAGTTGCCAAGCACAGGTTTTGGACTGAATAATGCTTTTATATTTTTGGCCCAAATTTTCAAGACTGGGCCCTTCTGAATCTAAGATTCATGCTTGGTGTGAGTTCTTAGCTAGGATTCTACAGCTGTCATCAGTGAGAGTGCTCTAGTTAGTTTTTCTGCTGTGATAAAACACTGACCAGGAACAACTTAGGGGAGGGGTACAAAGAATTTATTTAACTTACAGGTGACAGTCCATTATCAGAAAAGCCATGGCAGGAACTCAAGGCAGAAACTTAAGCAGACACCACAAAGGGATGCTTCTTACTGGCTTACTCCTCTAGCTTGCTCAGCTAGCTGCCTTTCTTAGACAGCCCAGACCCACTTGTCCAGGGACAGCATCACCTACAGTGGGCTGGGCCCTCCCACAACAATTAGCAATCAATAATGCCCTACAGATATGCCCACAGTCAATCTGACAGATGCAATTCCTCAATTAAGATCTCCTCTTCCAAGGTATGGCTATGTTTGTGTCAAGTTGACAAAAGCTAACTATGACATTAGGACACCAGACAAGTCTCCCAGACACCAGGGGAAAGGATTCCAGCAAAACAAAGGTGATATCACAAAGAGGTACAATGCATCTCATTGCCATGGTAACAGCTTCTGACACACCCTGTAGCCCTGGCAAACACCAATATGTCATCTCATTTTTGATGAAAAATAGTAGCATTCCTGAATCCATCCCACTAGTTCCATGTGGAAAGCTCTGACCTGACTCCAATGCGAGCCAGCAGGACTTCCATCAATTCAGCCCAGGGTTTTTCTGGAAATTAGGGTGTTAAGCTGTGCAAAATCATAGCTTGCCTTGAAGTCACTGGAGTTGGAGCCTCTATAAACATTCCCCTTTTCTGCGCCTGATGCTGAGCACTCCAGGGAATGAGCTGAGTGGTCCTCGAGGTCACAAGGACATGATCTTGAAATCAGACAAGGCCCAGTTTCTTTCTTGTGAGTTTAAAGTCCTGAAGTGTTTACAGCAAATACTGACTATACATAGGTAAGAATAACACAGGACACCTGTCCTCTCTGACACTCTCAACAGCTGGGACAACTGTCACTGTTGACTGTCAATAGAAGGGACCAAAACAAGTGAGAGTTTCTCAAGGTCACCTCAGGTAGATGTCACCAGAGCTTTAGTTTCCAGGGATTGTAAACTCCCGTGTTAGCTTGTCTTCTGGCAGCCACAGACACTGAATCTCCACCCATCTGTGACAAGGCAGGGTCGTGTGTATAGTCAAACTCTGCAGACAGTCCCTTCCCATTGCTTATTGCTTATTGCATTTGCTTATTGCTTTATGTGTCGCAAAGGTCATCTTATGAAAAGCTTATTCTCCTTCCAGCAAGAATGCCACCGTCTCTATCTATTTTAATCTAAGCAGCAATGCCACATGCTGCCCTTCATAAATTCTCTGGAGTTGATTGATTGTTGGAGATATATCTAGCATGGCACCCATTTGGTCTCCTGCCTCTTCCACTCACTCTTCCTGTTAAGCAGTGCTCACTCTCTTGAGCCCGAGTTTTGGGGCCCGAGATTGTTCGTTAGGGTATGCTGTTTCTTAAATGGAATCTTAGGTGTTTCACAAGATTTTTGTCTTTTATAATGGAAGCTGTAAGAAATCTGAGAGCGCACATGTTGTAACCTGTATCTAGAAGCACGCTCATAGATTCCAGATGTTCCTGTAGAGGGTGCAAACAAATGGAACCCTTATATACTGCTGGTGGGAATGTAAATTAGTCCAGTCACTATGGAAGTCACTGTGGAGGGTTATCTAAAAAGAAAAAATGCCCAATGGTTGTGACGGTACACGCCTTTAATCCCAGCACTTGGGAGGCAGAGGCAGGCGGATCTCTGTGAGTTCGAGGCCAGCCTGGCCTACAGAGTGAGTTCCAGGTCAGCCAGAGATACAACAGAGAAACCCTGCCTCAAAAAATCAAAAGAGGAAAAAAAAAAAAAAGAAAAAAAGAAAAACCAACACTAGATTTCCTATATGACCCCTGGGTATTCATCTAAAGAATTTTACATCAGCGTGTCACAGGGACACTTGTACATCAGTGTCTAGAGCAGTGCTCTTCACCGTAGCTAAGGAGTGGAGACAAACCTAGACATCCAAGAAGAGAGGACACAAATAAGGAAAATGGATACATAAGGAGTTATTTCCAGCCATAAAGAAAAAGGAAAATGGATGCAAATAGAAGTAATCACATCAAGCAAATTAAGTCAACCTCAAATGGGCCAATAACTCATCTTCTCTCATTTGTAGCTCCTGGACGTTATATAGATACGTGAAAGTGTGCATGCATATAGAACATGAATGCTGAAGCAAGACTGTCTAAGTCAACCCGAGAGACTAGTAGAAGCAGGGAAGGCAAGAAAAGGAAAGGCGGGAGGTATGAGGGGGCTCGGTGTGCAATATACACACACACAAAAGCTTTAGCACTAATTTAGAAATGCTGCAAAAAGAAAGTAGGGCTGGTGGGTGGCTCGGTGGAGAAACTGTTTGCCTCTCAAGAGTGGTAACCAGAGTTAGGGTCTCCATCATCCATGCGAAAAACAGGCTGACAGGGCATCTCACCTCTAATCCCAGCGCTATGGGAAGGTGGAGAAAGGAGACCCCTGAGGTCAGCTGGAAAGCTAGACTGATTAATTAAAGCTCTCCAGGGTCAAGAGAGAGAGTGTGCCTCAGTGTATAAAGGTGGAGAACAATCGAGGAAGAGCCAGCATCAACCTCTGACCTCCACATGCATTTGCACAGACTCGCACCGTGTAATGCACACACGTATGCCCACGCTCACATGACTGTGCACACATCCCCACATATCCTCATCAAGTGATTTTTTTAAAGAAGGACTGAGAACAGGAGATAAGTACCCTTCTTCCGTGGTCTAACTGACCTGCTCTTCCTATGGGAGGGGAATTGTAAGTGAAGAAACAGAGAAGAGCAAAGGAGAGACATACTTCCCTCCCTCTGAGTCCCCAGCCTTTGTGAAAGATCCATCTATTGCCTTTATTGGAACCTCACCCACCCCCTGCCTGCCTCAAGTCTAACCCAAGCAGCAATGTTGTTTTACAAAGAAAGATGAAAACCACCCCGGCTGCCCTTTCACATGTGTGGAATTACTGTGGTGACCCCATACAGTCTCAGGCCAGCAAAGCAGAGGCAACTGCCAGCTTCCGATTAGCTCTGTCTGCCAATGACTCATCCCACCAAAGTGTGAGACCTGTGCACTGAACAGGCTGGCTTCTCCAGCTGCCTGACACAATCCAACTCTCAGATGCAGCCCATACGGTTATTGTATTACAATCACAGCAATTAGCAAAGAGCCAGGACTGCCTGGCTAATGTGTGAAGACAGTCTTAGCAAAGGAGCTCATTCCATCCCAGCTGTGCATCCACAGCTCTGACTCCAGGAGATGGTGATGATCGTGACTAGGGGAAGGGGTAGGTATCTGGTCCCCTCTCTGAGTATCAGCACCAAGTTCACGCTTCTAACTGCAGTGAAGATGAAGACAGTGTTACCTTTGTAGGTGGAGATTTGTGAATGTGACAACTCACCCCCCCAGAAGACTAGAAGGACACCCAAATACCTTTCTATAAATGCCCCAACTGCCATGGCCTCATGGGCCACTCTCTCATCCATGATTCATACTTCAATCACATGGAAGACTGTGGCTCATATGCCTCACACCTGCTCCTATCCGTGCTTCAAGTCATCATGCTTAGTACTCGCTCAGCCTGGAATGTTTTCTCTCCTGCACCAATGAGTTCCCACCCATACTTCAGTATCTCAGATAATTATCCCTCTCTAGTAGAGTCTTCCCTGAACCTAAGCCCAGCTGGGCTAGCATCTCTGTCCCTTACAATAGTCATGCCACTTACCCAGCAGGACTATGGCTGCATAGTCACTGTCCGATTCCCTCTACTGGATGAGAAGCCCCACAGAGGGAAGTTCCTGTGTTGCTTGTGGCTATATGGAGATTCATGCTCGTTACTGGTGATTGCCGATGCTAAAATTGACATTCCAGTGACATTGCCATCTCCTGTGTTCCCTGTAGAAGAAGGAACGAACTCTTCTTTTGACTTCTGCCTTCTGGTGATGGGTGAGCAGAAGACACATTTCTCCCACTTTGCTCCAAGGCACCATGGCAGTTCCCATAGGCTCCATGGGGTTTCCAGATAGAAGCATGGTGGCTTGGCTATCTTTCTAAGGAACAAGAATTTTTAGCAGATGCCTCAACTAGCATCTGTTCCTGCTCAAGCAGATAGCATTAGTTCTAATGGCATGTTATGAAACTACAGAGAAGAGGCAACCCATCCAGTGTCACAGAGTTGTTGGCAGTGACCTTTGGCCTTTCCTACAGAGAAGGAGGAAGTGTGCGGAGCCCACTCCCACCCACAGTACAGTGCAAGGTGGCATTCATATTATAGAAGAGACTACATGGTGACTGCATTGAAAGTTCAGCCAGGCCAGTCTGGAATCCCTGGGAGATAATTCAGGATCTTAACACTAAGTTCTAGCTGTGTCCTGTCAGGACCCGGGAGGATCCCGCCAGCTTGCTTTTTTTGGGTCCCTGGCAGTTAGAGGTTGTGTTATAAGCACCCAAGACAACTGTGGAACAGGGGAACAGGAGTAAGTTCTCGTCAAATGCGTGTGTCCGTGTGAAAGGTACTGCGTCTTGGTCCCCTGGCTCTGTATAGTGGGTGATGTTGCTTGTCACTCTTTTCGCAGTAGTCTAGAACAGGGTGGCCAACCTCTTTCCTTCCCAATCGTCTTGGGCCACACACTAATCAGGGTGTGCAGCCAGGAGCCCACAGGTTGTACAAGCTTGGATATGTTTATCTTGGGAGACACTGTTCTCATCTACAAAGTCCAAACTCCGGGACCACACAACAGAGCAACAATAACAGCAATAAAAGTCAGCCGCCCCCTCCCAAACACACGAATCTTACAGTGTTTTAAGCATGTTTATGATTTTGTGTTGAGCCACTTTGGGGGCCTCTTTGGGGACTACTTTGGGCCATCAGCAGTCTGCAGATGACAGGTTGGACAGCCCTGGCCAGAATAATCTGAAAAAGTCTATACAAAAGAGTCTATACAAAAGTCTTCACAAAGGGAAACAAAAGGATGGAGAATGTGCCTGTGTGGTTAAATTATTACAAATAATTGCAAGCTTCTTTGTTTCCTGCTTTGGTTCAATTCTGGAAGACTCAACAGAGAAAGACATTCACACCTTAAATAGCTCACTTGACTCCCTCTCTTCTCATGGATCCCACCTTCCTGGAGTCCACTCAACCTGCCTGCCCTTTAATATCAGGTTTGTGCAATGAGAGAAGAATAAATAAGTAGATGATTCAAGTCTTCTTGGCTCTTGAAACACACACCATGATTCTGTCCACCCACAAGTGATGGCATCAAAATTCTCTAATGAGATATGAGCCCCCGTGGGGATTCAGCTTCTCTGAAAAGAAAAGATGTGACTCCTGCTAGCAAATGGCATAAAATGTAGTTTAAGCTTAAAGCCAGGCTACCCTGCCCAGGGCCGGGACTCTCAGATGTTTTCTTAGCGGTGCCTCCCCCACAAGCAAGAGACTTGAGCCCAAACATCAGAGGTTACTCAACGGGAGTGAGAGGTGGGGGGAATGGGGTGCAGGGGTGTTTCTGCTCCAAATCACCAGCATTCTTTAAACTATAGAAAAGTGAGAAGGAAGGACAGGACGTCAACAAGCTATTATTCAACCAAAATCCCCGGCTGCATTTGTCATAATAAAGTGGGGAGCACCAGAGGAAGTGATGAATCACCCCATTAGTACATAGCGGCACCGAGAGACAACAGCCATGTTTCTGCAATGTGAGTCTCCCGAGATTTCGCACGCTTGGCCAGCCACTCCAGGCAAGCGTGGCTCTTCTCTGAAAAGTGACCTGAGTCCCTAGGAGATAGACAACAGAACGGGTTTAGCTTGCTTAAGCTGCTCAAGGCCAACCAGCACTCCATCTCTCCAGAAGATTGACTCTGTCAACTTCACAGGGACTTAAAGGAGGGATTCCTAAGGCTCTGAGGGCTTTGATCTTCTGCATGGCTCACTGAATGCTGTCCACAAAAGGGGGATTGCTGAGATCTCTGTATTTAGGCTCCCTGATGTCTTGGGCTTTCCTTCAGACTAACAATTCCATTTTTCTCTGGCCTCCTACACTAACTCCAAAACTGAAAGAGTCTCGGGGGCAGAAAGAAAGTGTGTAATTTTTTTTCATTCATTCTGTGTCAAACATTAATTGAACGACCACTGTGGACCCTGGGCCTGAGCTTCGAGCAGGACTAGGATACTTGTGTCAATGTCGTCATCCTCTGACGTTGACTTCCAAGCCTTGTTATCCAAGAACTACTGTTCATAAACTCCTCCGACAGCTTCGCCTAAGCCACAGTCACTGGGGTCATACTGCTAGGCATGGAAACCCAGCCTATAAAATCTTGCCCAGTAGACTACGTGCAGCACAGGAGAAGCCCTCCCCCCCTCCACAAAAGTGCCAGAAGGCAAATTCACATTGGGATCTTTATCTGATCCATCCCCTGACCACCAGAATCTTGACTAAAAGGGTCATATAGAGGACTGTTTTTGTAAAGACATCAGAAAGATTGCAAAGTTCTTGTATCACTGGCACTGGTGGTGGTGGTGTTTTGATACAGGGTCTCACTATGCCCTGGCTGGCCTAAAACTTACTGTGTCCTTCTGGTTGACCTTGAACTCACAACAATCCTCTGCCTCAGTCTCTCAAGTGCTAAAATTACAGATGTGAGATACTATGCCTGGCCTCAACATTTCTGCCTCTGTCTGTGTCTGTCTCTGACTCTCTGATTCTCTCTTCCTCTCCCTCTACCTACCTCTACCTATCTCTCCCTCTCCCTCCCCCCCCCTCACACACACACACACACACACACACACACACACACACAGAGATGCATATTCCAGTATGTAAATGAGGGCTCATTTGATGTTCATAGGGTAATCTCAGGTGCGGTCCCTGCCTTCTGCCCTGTCCAAAGGCAAGATCTCTGTGTTGTCTTTTTCCACAGTGCCATGAACTTCTGGGAATTGCTCCATCTGCTCCTCCCTAGGTGAACACAAATATTACAGAACCCGTGTTACCCCTCTGGTTTTATGAGGGTTCTGGGAATTTGAGCTCAGGTCTCACGCTTGCCCAAGTGCTCTTACACACTGAGCCCTCTCTCCAATCCCCAAAGTTTCTTATTTAAGGACTTCATAATGATGGCAATGATTTGTAGACACTGGTTAAATTCTAGACTTCTCTAATGGAGGACCTGGTTTCTCTCATTGCACCTAAATGCAAGATGGTGTGAGTGGGTGCAAGAGGACCTTAAGCTGACCCTCTGTAGTCGTCTCACTGAGAGCCAAACCCACTCCATCCAGAGCCTGGTAAGCAGGTATGGCTGCCTTCTCTACTGTTCATACTTCATCCATCACTTTAGCCTTTGCCTACAGGTTGCTTAGACCACTCTGGAAGGATTCTGCCTTCATTTGTCATCTCTCCTGGCAAACATTGCAGCTCTTTGTGTGCTCTGTGACCTGAACCTTGCCTTAGCATTTCATTATGATCAGTGTTCTGTGTGCTGTGGTGAAGGGAGAAGTCTAGGTCCCCTCTGGAAATCTGCATGGGGAAACTGACCCCTTCATATGTAGGTTATACAGCACATAGCACTTCTGTTCTAATCCCATCAAGCAATGAGCAATGAAACACTCATTCTCTGTTGCCTCGTGTACCCACAGGGGCAATGGGCATATGAATCCTGGCCAGAATTCCTCTAGCTTGCAAGGAATAAAATGTCAGGCCTAGGGAGGTGGTTCAGTTGGCAAAGTGCTGGCTGAACAGGAGTAAGGACATGAGTTCTAGCCCCAGAACTCATGTAAAAAAGCCAGGTGTAGCAACTCATGCCTGTAACTCTGGGGCTGATGGGATAGAGGCAGTCAGAGGACTGACCCTGGGGCTCTACAGCCAAGCAGCCCAGCCTGTTTGGTGAACTTCAGGCTCAGTGAGATACTCTGTTTAAAAAAAAGAAAAGAAAAGAAAAGAAAAATGGTGAATGATGCCTAAGAAATGATATTTGAGATTCCTCTCTGGTTCTCCTACAAACATACACACACACACACACACACACACACACACACACATGCACACGCACGCACATGCGCACACACACACATATAAAAAAAAAGTGAGTTGGTGAGATGACTCACTTGTCACCCAGCCTGACCATCTATGTTTGAGCTCTGGGATCCATATGCCGGAAGGAGAGAATTGACTCCCCGTGCATTGTCCTTTGACTTTCACATATGTGCCCATAAGAGAAGGCACATGCACACACACATTCACGCACAGGCACGCACCCATACTAAGAGTATACAAAAGAAATAATTTTCAAAACAGGTTCAAGGGCAAGGCACTAGAGCATAGCCACTCCCTGTACAGCTTGAGACACACACCCACCCCCGGTTTTCATGTGTGCACAGCAAGTCTTTTTATTAGACAGATGCCAGTGGCCAACCCCCAGGTGTTTGCATTCATGTTAAATTGTTACCCTGGGCAAGTTTTTCACTTAGCCTGTTTCGGCCCAGTGTGAAGGAGCCGGGAAGCAATGGGAGATGGTCCTGCACTAAGACTATATGTAAGCATACCAAATGCCACTCTTCCTGCAGCTGCTTCCTCCAGCAAGACATGACCACTGCTGTCTTGAGTCAGAGCAGCTGTGCTCACTAGCAAAGGCCCTCAAGAGATAGCCTTGATGCCTTCTTCTGGAAGGAATGAGCAGACTGACAAGCTCTCAAGGCTCAGGGGTGTCTCAGGGCCCCTTGAGCTCACAAACGCTCACAAGATTCTCACAAGACCTTTTCCTTTCCTAGGAGAGGAGGGGGTGGGAGGGGGACTGGGATTTGGGGCTCTTCGGTAGTATGACCAATGTAAGTAGCACAGAAAACTTCCCAGTGATGTGGCCACGTTAAGTCACCCAGGCTCCTCTAAGGAACTCCGTAAACTCGGTTATCAAGATGGACTTGCATGGACTCTTTTCTTGAGCCTATAAGCATCCCTCTATCTGCAACTAAAACACATATCTACATATCTTTATGTCACACCAGAAAAAGTCACACGACACAGAAAAAAGTCACACAACAAGCATCCAAGGTCACATTGTAAGGTTGGCAAAATAATCTTGGAAATACATCTTAGTCTTAGTTCTCCCAACTCTAGAACCAAACTAAGAACTAGGGAGAACTTGGCTCTTGGGGAAAAGACTAAGGGAGTGCTGGCAAGTCTTAGCTCTTCATATGTATTCAGTGCTAGAAAGCCCTGTGGACTGTGGCCCAGGGAAAACTGCCATGTGACTCTCTGGCAATCAGCAATAGCTGTTTGTGTGTGTGTGTGTGTGTGTGTGTGTGTGTGTGTGTGTGTGTGTGTGTGTGTGTTGTGTTGTGTATCTGTCTGTCTGTCTATGTTGGTGTGTGTCTGTCTGTCTGTCTGCCTATGTTGGTGTATGTGTGTGTGTGTGTGTGTGTGTATACATATTTAGTGCATGTGTGTGTCCCCATGTGTGTATAGAGTAAGTATGAACATGAGCATCCAGACGCATGCACCCATGGATGTAGAGGCCAGAGAGGACATTGGGGTCTTTTTCTACCATTCTCCACTTACTTGTGAGATAGGGTCTCTCGTTGAATCAGAAGCCCTCTGTTTCAGTTAGGCTGGCTGGCCAGCAAGCTTTCAGGATCTGCCTGTCTCTGCTCCCAGTGCTTGAGTTACATACAGCCATGCCCAGCTTTTAATGTGTGTGTGTACTGAGGGTTCAAACCTAGTTCCTCATGCTTGCAGAGCAAGCGCTCCTACCCACTGAGCATCTTCCAGGCCCTTGCAATGGCTCTGCTTGAGTCAATCAGCCCTTCCTCTTCCACATTCCAGGCTCATTTCTGCACATCATGAATGTTCCAGCCCAGGTCTTCTCCTCTGCCATGCAGCCCTCCCCAACCTCCTGAGTGTGGAGAGTTGGAAGCTGTGAAGATTGGAAGCTGTTGGGCAACTGTAGTGATTTCAGACAGTTCACAGAAACCTGCTTGGTCCACACAGCAACAATTCTAGGCAGTCACAATCAGATAAGAAGACTCCATGACATGTGGTCAACAAAGGGCCAATGTCCAGTGTGGGCGCAATATCACTTAAGCCAGCCACCACAGTGGTATGTGCAATGGAGGCATGAGGCCAGCACTGCTGTATGGCTATCTCACTGTGACTGTCATCTGTGCTATGGCACAGTTGATTGACAGCTTTTGTATCTCAGACTCTGCTCCCACAGCACCCACTGCAGAGTCTCTCCAAGTACTTCTGAAATTTACAGCACAGGGCAAGGTGTGTTAATCTCTCAAAACAAACAAACAAACAAACAAACAAACAAAAAACAACAAACAAAACTAAAAAACTACCTTACATCATGTTGAAGGAAAGTGTGACCTCTGCTGGATGCTTTTGGGACTGTCTACCAACAGGTAAAGGAAAGAAAAGGGAGGCAGGAAGGGAAGCGGGGAGAGAGTGAAGAAAGGAACACAGTTTTATGCTGACGTGCTGACTCAAAGCCCCTCTAACCTGGAGCCCCTCTTTTTGTGAAACAAGGTTGAATAAGGCTGTATACGGACCTCCCAGCCTCACAGTGCCCACATCTCCTGATGCCCCAGAATCCTCATAGAGGTGAAATCAGCCTCACTCACCCACAGGAAGCAGAGCATCCCAGGGCATAATTCTCCCACATAGTTACCACTTTCGAATGATTTTGAGGCTGGGTTTTGTGAACAACCATGCAGTGACTGAGTTTGGAGAATTGATATATAGTGGGGACCGGAAGCTTTTGTGTGCGGAACACTGCTGGCTTGTTGGAGCTCCCTTTGCAGTTCATTGTGGGAAGGGTGGGTGGGGTCGCTTTGTTTTGTGAAATTCTGTTCGCTTCTATGCCCTGCTCTGCCTATTCTGCTCTGGGCTGAACCTGGTGAGTTCCTAGGAGGAAATGGCTGATTAATAGGAGACCGGGTTCTGAAACACATTATGGCACTATAAGCCCTAACTCAATCAGTGGGCCTCAGAGCTTTGCTCGTGTTCCCTGTCAGGAGTCTGCCTGCAGAACTGTGAACTCAGATCTTTGCTACCCATGCAGATAGCATGACGCCGGCTGGAAGTGCCCTCCATCATCTGTGAGATAGAAAGCCGACAATGGGAACAAGGAATCAGGGGATCTGTCATAGAGGACCTAACAGGATCACAGTTTGAACAGAGACTGCATCTGATCATGGGAAACAGGTAGACTTGAATGTCTACCTCCTTACCTCAGTGTTAAAAGGTGGTTAAAACTTGTAGATACTTAGTTGTGAAGACAGAGAAAGGGCATGGAGACAGCTCCCCTAAACTTCAGAACAGGAGATCTGGAAAGGAGGAGCCCTTGGCTGCATAAAACATCATTTCTCCCCTGACAGGACTGGATGTCCCAGTCCTGGAGAGGCTGGTTAGAATGAGGTATCGGGCACAGCCCAGCTCCCCAGTGCTAGCAGATCTGCCCAGGGATTCCTCAGATTGGATCTCCACACTTGCTTACTTGCCAAATATACAGGTGCTTAATAGTGGCCATGTCTACTTTAGCCACAGTTTGGGAAGAGTACCCCATTACCCTGGAGGTCTTTTTTGTGGCAGAGTACACACCTCTCCTCCCCTACACCCACAGCTAACTCAGACAAAGCAGTCCTAGCTGGACTGAGCCAGTCCCATCTGCTGACTCTGGAAACTTTAAGGATGCTCAAAGTGAGCTCCTCTTCAAAAGGTCAAGGACAGGCATGGCTACGTGCCTGCTGGTTCCCATTTGACATGTACAAGAAGAAGCAAGAACATGAAACCCCATGTGCCATCAAAGAAAGAGAAGAGCAGCCTCCCTTACTGACTGCCTATGTCCCAAGTCTGTGTCCTGCTCCTCTCCCTTTTGCTATGGGATCCCAAAGATGCCACAAAGGCCAGAGCTGCCATCATCCCCACCAGCAGCAGCGTCTCTCCCATCACCTTAGATGTCACACCTACATCACCCCAATCACCAGCACCTCCAGCACAGTCTTCCTCCACCACCCTCCTTGCCACAACCTGCCACCTTAGCCACAGCCCCAAGCACCATCACCATGACACCGTAACGACAGCCATGGTCACCATCCTCTACAGCAGACCCACGGACAACTACTCCCATCACAACCACCATTACCAGTTACCATAGCAGCATCCACACCATCACGCCACAAGCAAAATCCCCTCCTCTGGAAGATGCTAATTTGTTTCTGTTCCATGAAACTGGGTGACTGTCAATTAAGACAGAACATCAAGGGTAGGGCAGATGAAAGAAGGTTAGAACGGTGACAGAAAGATTGGAGCTTGTGAAAAGCTGAGCATGCAAACACTGCAGGAGCTTCGTGTAGGGAGTTTGCTACTCCTGGCAGGGTCACCGCTTGGAACAAAACAAACACCAGACAAGCAAAATGATATTTTGTGTCTTCCTTCTGTTTTGCTTCTTCAGGGCCATGTGCATAGCAAGACTCCAGCCCTTTCAATGTTCCCTTCCACAGTCCCCACCTGCTGTGATATAGGGATTCAGGAGGGCAGAGGTAGAGTGACTGTGGGCACTCTCTTAGCCTCATCTGCTTGTCTGTGAATTGGGCACCGAAGCCGCATTCAGTGGTGCCCTATTTAGAAGATGGTAATCATCACTGCTGTGTGGTTTATACAGGCATCGTTAGCCAGGGGCAGCACCTTATAAATGCAAGGTGATTGTACTTTGCTCTTATTAACCTTTTAGTCTTTTCAGAATCTAATCCCCATGCATCTGATTAGTGTTAAAAATGGTAACAAATGAGCACTTAGGTTTGGCTAGGGGTGAATCATAGGAAACGGGAATTAAACGCTACCGAACATATATGACAAGTACCGTGGGCCAGCATCTAGCTGGCTGCCTATATGGAAGCACCCAGATGGAAGCAGACAAAAAGTTTGGGATGCTCCTTAACATATAGTGCTGTGTGCATCTCATGCCTGCAGTTTGGCTTGTGGAGCGTCACTGTGGACCATAAGCTGAACTTCAGAGTGGCTGCCACACGCTATGTAAGGATGATGGAATTAAAACATAAGACATTAGACCCTTGTGTCTTGAGATCTGTCTTGACAGATACAGCCTACCTAACTCTGAACACGGTTTGGTAGCAGGGTGTGGATGGTATGAGTTGTGTGCAAGTGTGCACACCCGGAGTGTAAAGAGAGCCAAGATTGACATAGCACTCTCCTCATTATTGTTTTGAGTCAAGGTCTCTCATTGAACCTGGTACTCACTGATTTAACTAGACTGGCTGGCCAGCAAGCCCTGGGAATCCTCCTGTCTCTGCTTTGGCAGCACTGAGATTATGGGTGTGTGTACCATACTAGGCTTTTTACAGAAGTGCTGGGAATCCAAACTCAGGTGTTCATGCTTGTTCAGCAACTAAGCTACCATCTGAGCCATCACCTGGCCCTTTTTCTATGCAATAATAAGTTCTAAGGTTTTGAAGCTCCTTTTATTTTATTTTCACTATTATTTGTAGCTGAGGCAAAGGTTCTGGGTCTTTCTTCCTGATCCTTTTGTATCAATAGCTTGCCTAGAACATAGCCCAAAAGGGAGGGTTCTAAAGTTATGATTTTAGTCCAGATATCTCATGCCCTCAACCCTTCCCTCATTCCTCTTCATCCCCAGACTGGGATAGTGTGCTCCTCCATTCCCATCTCACACTGTGAGCACTGTCTGTACCTTCATATGATGTGCCTGACATGTATCTTCCAAGTGAAGGGAACAGTAAGCCCAAGGCAGCTCAGTCTTCACAGCCACCAGCACAGACCAGGGGCGGTATATACTGTTAGGACTCAGTAAACATTTCTAAAGCCATTTGGGATAACATTCAGGGCCTTTGACTGACTTTAGAACCAATGACCCTTAAATAAAACCCAGTGAAAATAAAAGTGTGTTGTAAAAGAATGAACTTTGAAATAAAAACCCTGGCATCAAGTGCAGCTACCTCTGTGCAGCTGGGGGCCTGGTTCCGCCCATGGCTGGTGCTGGTGTAATGCCAGGCTTGATAGACCAGACAAGTAATTAATACAGCTCTCTGAGAGTACAAAATTGATCACCAAAATAGCTCATGGCATGTATCAAAAATGTTTGTTTACAGACAGCTGACGGGGTGCTAATTACCTCCTGACACCCTCCGATGACACTCATTCGTTTCCCAGGCTGGTCTTGACAGTCGTGAAGTGTGTGGCTGTCACCCCAATTCACTGAGCAGCAATTCCCTCAGCTGAGGCCTTTGACCGCACCCTTCTTTAAAGTGACAGGGATCAGCTGGTCCTCACTGCAGGCAGCCTGACCCTTGAAGAACCTGATCCATTTTTGCAGTAATCCTTTCAACTAGAGACCTGTGTTCTCTGGGCCTCAGGTTCCAGATAATTGCTGTGTGGTTGTACATCAGACTCCTTGGCAGCTTGTTACAGGAACAAAACCCCTCTGGATCTGGGTGAATGCAACTCAAGGCAAGACCGTATCTTAATTGGCACACTGGAAACTCCTAACCAACAAACTCCATTTTTCCAATTTGAGATTATAATTCTCCACTCACTGATTTCAAAGTTCTGTTTCCCATTTCCTTTCCTACTTGAGCTAAGAACCAGTCATTGAAATCCTATTCACTTCTTCAGTAAGGGGTGGGCAGGACCCACAAGCTTCTGGCCTGCTGAGAGCCTCGGCTAAGGAAATGGGTATTTAGGTCCTGTAGAGGGTGTCTACTGTTCTCACTTCCAGTTCGCACAGTACTAAAGGCCCGTGCTGCTCCAGTGTTGAGCGAGTTCAGGGGCTTTCTGCTCCCATCTGCCTTCCTTTTGAGTTCTCTTCTTCCATCTCTGTTTCTGCATTCATACAGTATTTATTGATTACCTTTGATGGGACGAGCATTGTGCAGGAGCCCTAGCTCCTGCAGAGAATGAGCCTCTCACTCAGGGAGTTCATGAACAGGGAAGAGAACAGATCACAGCAGCAGGGCAAGTCTGTCAGAAGGACCAGTTCCAGAAGTGTGACCAGAATCTTAGACAGCTTCAGGGTGCCCACAGAGGGACTGGGCCCTTAAACATCTGCATGAGGAAAGGGTATGTGCTCGAGTATACTCATACATCCAGAGTGTCGGCCCAGGCTGACACTAGAAAGAGTATAAAGAACATTTGAAGAGATTTAACCCAAAATTCACTTAGTAAAGGGCCCAGTATGAATTGAGCTAAGGAATTTCCAAGACTGCATAGTGGTTTTCTAGTGGCTGACCATGGTAGGATGTCATTGCTGCCTGGACCCAGAAGAGCCAGAAACAGCATAAAGTAGAGAAAAGCCAGGTGAGCCTGCAGAATGGAAGTGCATGCAACCCAAGCCTAAACGCCTACAAGTCATAGATCAGGTTGGTGTTGTTAAATAAAAAACTTGTTCTAACCCTCTCTTCCTTGGTAAGGATGTCTTCATGATGAGAAAAACAGTAAAACATATGCTAAGTAGCAGGTATATATGTCTTGTGAACTTTGTCAGAATCAAGATAGAGTGACATTTGTCAAGCTCTGAATACAATTAATTAATTGGTCACTGAACAATCCAAGAAGCTCCCAAGGAGCAAGGCTCTTGCAACAGGACCCCACAAAGCTCTCTGCCAGCACCACAGTCTTGCACCAAGTACATTTCTACAAGAACACCATCTGCCCAGAACTGTTGCTTCCGCCTCAGCCCAGAGCAGCCTTTGTTAATCCTGATGGCTTTGGCCAGGAATTGTTGTGTCAACCATTTACACATTCCTCTTTGTTTTCCCTTTAGAGATGTCCACCTCAGCCTCTTGAAGCCTGCTCATCGTTGTGTGCTGCCTGCAGATTCTCACTGCCATGCCGTTCAAGCCTGCATGAATGTGGAGATCTCTGTAGCCAGCCAGCAAGATGCCAAAGGAAACACAGTTTACTTTCACTGTACATCTCTAAGTAGTCCATGGCACTGAGATCAGAATAAAACACTGACATAACCCATAAGTAATGTTTTGAGAAGGGAACTCACACCGTAGCCTCACTGTCCTAGAACTGGCTATGTATCCCAAGTATCTCTGCAATTGTCTTGGTTAGTTCTATGTCAACTTGACTAGAGCTAGAGTCATCTGAAAAGAGGGACCCTCAACTGAAGAGATGCCTCCATTAGATCTAGTTGTAGGACATTTTCTTAATTAGTGATTGATGGAGGAGAGCCCAGTATGCCATCCCTGGGCTTGTGGTTCTGGGCTCTGTAAGAAAGCTAAGCAAGCCATGATGAGCAAGCCATGATGAGCAGCACCCCTCCGTGGCCTCTGCATCAGCTTCAGCCTCCAGGTTCCTGCTCTGTTTGAGTTGCTGTCCCAGCTTCCTTCATTGATGGACTTTGATGTGGAAGTGGAAGTCAAACAAACCCTCTCCTCCCCAGCTTGCTTTGGTCACAGTGTTTTATCACAGCAATAGTAACCCTGACTAGGACAGCAATCCTCTTTCTTCTGCCTCTCTACTTGCTGGGATTATATGAATTAGCCACTATGTCCAGTTCAACACACACATTCCTACGGATTTAGTCTGTAAAATGTTTTTGGATGCCTTAGTTGTAGCAAAACCACAGATTATGATTTAAAATGAAGCTGCTTAACATAAATCCCAAATGATAATTTCCTCCTTACAAATGTAAATGTCCTTAACAAGAGAGAAATGTGCATCTGCTTTTAGTCAGTTAGAAGTCTCCCTGTGTCTGTCGACTGTCACTGACTTCAGCACAACCGTAATCCACATCTCAGAGCGAGAGGCATGGCTCAGCAGTTAGGAACACTGGCTGCTCTCGAAGAGGACTGGGATTTGATTCCCAGTAACCACATCACAGCTGACAATCCTCAATAACTCCAGTACCAGGGAATCCAAGAGCTTCTTCTGAACTGCATGAATGTGGTGCACAGACATTCATGTACACAAAACACCCTTACATTTTATTTAAAATAAGACAGTAATTCGTATTCCAAAGAGGCACATCTTTGGGGGTTGGATTCTGAGCCCTGTACAAAGGACAGACGCATCGCACATTCCTTCGCCTTTACACGTGTTCTTGTTTCTGCCATCTGAAGTGGTGGTCACAATGGAATGCAGGTAACCTCCAGAAGACTGACATAGGAAGAGGAGAAGACTCCATCATGTCCTCATGCCTTGCCACCTTCTGCAACCCTGGAAAGCATAGGGAACAGGCTGGTGTAGGAAGGTCAGTTCTAGGGTGTACAGGGGGGTAGAAGTGAATGAAAGAGGGGAACATAAACTGAACTGTGGGCACCCTGTGTCCCCACAGGTCCCAAGTTGAGTCCTCTGATTGCACATAAGCATATTCAACATCTTCTAAATTTAGAGGAGTGAAAGAATGGATCTTTATTCAAAGGCATTGAATAAATACTACAAGAGGCCATACTATGAAGCACTATAACCATAACCATCAAACCAAATCCTAAGCAGTTATCTGACCTAAGAAATCAGGATTGCTACTACAGAAGCCTGTCTTCCCAGATAGGCTATCAGTTGGCATACAAGAGAAATCCCTGTGCCTTCATCCTTGGCCAAGAAACACGCTGGTGTTGGCCGTTTGGCTTTTCTATTGTTATCTCTCTCCCACCTTATGAAGAAAGTGACTTTGGAGTGGTTGGTCTTAGTGTTCTCTGTTTCAGCTTTCTTCAATCCTTCCCTGCTGGAGTCAAGCATCCTTTACCTGGCTCATCAAAACACCTGTTCTATTTCATGGAATGAAATGTTCCCTGATCTCAGAATTTTTAAAAAGGTTAATTCAGACCGTTAAGTATTAATCTCTGTGCTTTGACAAAAGGAAGTGACTGAGACTGTCCTAGCTTTCAGATTTCATATGTGAAAGCAACCTCATCAGGAAAGGAAGTTCTTCAGTAGTCACGATTCCTTGCTGAGGGTTGGAGCTGTGATTGGCATGTTTTAAGAGAGTTGGCAGGATTGCGAAATGAGGAAGGAGAGGACAAGGGAGACTCAGAGGAATTACTGACAACACAAGGTCATTTCCAAGATGGCACCTAACCATGAACTCCAGGAGAAAGCTGCCCAGAGCTCTGAAACAGCATCCCAGATACAGCATCTCAAACACAAAGAGGAGGAAGGAAAGAAAGTTGGTAATTTTGTGTAATTTTATATATTGTATACATATACCAATTAAGTCCAAATTGGCCTTTTCTTCACGCTGATTTCTGTTTCATTTAAAAGATAACAGAGCCTACTGGATATGAGTTTACATACTTGTAATCTTAATACTGGAAAGAGGGAGGTAAAAGGATCTCAAGTCTGAAACCAGCCTGGGCTACATAGTAAAATCCTATCTCCAAAACCAAAAGCTGAGAATCTAGCTCAGTAATAGAACCTTGCCTACTATGTATAAGACCCTGGATTCACTCAGCAACACCATCAACAACAAATATAACAGTAATAATAACAATAATAATAATAGACGATGATGATGCCTGGCATGCAACTCTGGTATACATCTCCAGGTTTGGCAGACTGCTTGGGAGAACCACAGTTAACACTGCTGCCCAGGCCTCTGGTTTTCATGCTGGGATAGAAACCAAGGACTCTTGTTTGCCAAGAAAGTGCCACCTAAGCCTATAATCCTGATCTGTAGTTTTTCCCCTTGAGCTCATTAAATAAAAAAACAGGAATAGCCATGTGGTACCCCCATAACTGAGGGTATCATCTAAGACTAAGGGTATCATCTAACACTGATAGGCTTAGAAGGGAAAACCAGACAGGCCTATTTATATACAGACACTTACTGGCCGCTCAGTTCAAGACCTTAGAATGGGGATTGCTTGGCACAATCAGAACATGAGGAGCAACAGTTCCTTATTCCGCTCCTTCCTAGCAGGGAGGGGATGCTGGAGTGTTGTCAAAGTGATGGTTGGCTTTGGGGGAGCCAGCCTCTCATTTCTATGGTCTGCATTAGAGGAGACAAGAAGTGAGGGGCAAAGATGTGGGAGAAGAGCTAAGAACGTTTTTGCTTGTGAGATTGGCTTTGGAATAACGTTTTTCTCAGCTCTCCCCACCCCTCGATATGAATGGAAAAGGCACAGGACTGTCACAGTCCATTATCCTAGCCACTGGCTAGGTGTGTTTGTTTACACTGATAATGCAATTAGTCTCCCTGGCAGTAGTAGGCAGTAGGGGTGATCCGGCCTGTACCCCATCGTAGAGGTCCTGACTGGATCCAGAGCAAGGTGTGTCCTGCCTTTGGCACTGCAATGTAGCACTACCATTTACAAAGTTCATGCTTCAGAACTACATGATTGAGTTTTTAAAAATCATGAAAAAGACCTCACCATGTTTTAAGTAGGTTGCAATTAGCTGTCGGGCCATGTTTATAGCTTTCCTGAGGTGCATGCAGCCTGAAGAAATCAAGAGTACCTTCCACTCAAGAAGCTAAGGCAGGAGTATCAAAGGAGTTCAAGGCCAACCTCAGCTACATAGTGAGATCTTGTCTTAAAAAAAAAAAAAAGGAGGAGGGAAAAAAAGGAGGGAGATGAAGAGGAAGATCAAAGGAGTTCCTCATTAAAAGGCTTCACCTTCCCCATGTCTCGAGGCTCCCCTGTGGGTATGAATGTATAAGCTGTATGAATGAGGCAGCTCTCAGGCAGTCAGGAGGCCAGGTAGGGGTTAACGAGGCCCAGGGGAGGGGACCTGAGATACACAGTAGATGACAGGGAGACAGGAAGTCAGGTCTGGTTTCCTGTGAAGGATGGACTGCTTGCATGGTGACTTCTTCAAGGGCATTGTCAGGATGAAAGGGTTCGTTGTTGATGGACTAACAGTTGTGACTGAGTTGGGTTCTCTGACCATAAGGCCTTTTGGGGTCTAAACTGGTGTGTCTAAGCCCTAAATTGACTTTAATAGTAATAACAGTACAACTGAGATAGCCTAAGGCGTTTATCCAAATCCTGGGTGGTTTATGAGCAGCTGCCATTGAGCTTCATGATGGACCTAGTACTGAGGACATGTTGGGCTTGGGGCCTGACTCAGAGGAAATATTGTTTATTAGCCCCATCTTGTTCTTTGGGGCTGTAAGCCATCAGACACATTGTCCATTATGTAAAACAGGATGGCATGGCTCCCATGCTTTATTTGCCTGAAATTTTAGCTACAGAAAATATCATGTTCAATCTTATCATCTTGGTCAACCAGCTGGCTGTTTTTGGTTTGTTTTTAAAAATCACTACTTTGGGCAGTCGAAATGGCTAAGCAGATTAAAGGCATTTGCTGCCAAGCCCGATGATCTGAGTTCAATTCCCATGACCCACATTGTAGAAGAAGAGACTGATTCTCGTAAATCATTCCCTGACCTCTACAGTGCACTGTGGCATGCACGCACATGCATACATAGATGAACATAATATAAATACATAGATATAATTTAAAAATATTTTTAGATAGCAGTTTGTATTAGAGACAAAAGAGAAGACTATGGTTTACCAAACTATTCCAGTGACAGTAATGTCTTAGAAAATAACAAAAGAAATAATAACGGTATGAGTTATCTTCTTATTGCTGTGACAAAAGAACCTGAAAAAATAAACAACTGAATTAGTTTCTTTCTGTTGCTGCGATTAAAACGCCAGGACCAAGACAACTTATAGAAGAAACTGTTTATTTGGTTTTACAAGTCCAGAGAGTCAAAGTCAGTGATGATAGAGTGGAGGCAGCAGGCAGCAGGAAGCAGGAAGCAGGAAGCAGGCAGCTGGCAGGAAGCAGGAAGCAGGAAGCAGGAAGCAGGAAGCAGGAAGCAGGAAGCAGGAAGCAGGCACAGAAGCAGCTGAGAGCTCAAATCTTGAACCACAAGCAGGAAGCAGAGGAATGGTGTGAATCCTTAAACTCCCAAAGCCCCTTCTAGTAACACACTCCCTCCAACAAAGCCACACCTCCTAATCTCTGAACAGTGCCACCAACTGGAGACCAAACATACAAATGCCTAAGACAATGGGAAGCATCTCATTCAAACCACACAACAACATAAACAGAGGAAGGCTTTATTTTGGTTTATGGTGTTGGAGGTTTCAACCCATGGCAGCCTGGATCTATTGCTTTGGACCTGAGCTGAGCCATAGCATTGTGGTGATTGGAGTGTGAGCCGGAAGCTACTCACTTCACAGAGGCCAGGAAGCAGAGGAATAAAACAGGGAGGAATTAATTGCATCTTTTCAGGACATGTCATAAGATACATACTTCCTCCAATCAGGTCCCACCTCTTAAGGCTTCTATAACCTCCCAAAACAGAGCTACAAAATGTGGACCAAGCCCTCAGCACATGAGCCTGTGGGAGATACTCCATAGCTAACTGCAATCATAAGAATAAGAATATAATAGTTCCCTATTATCTGTGAAGCACATGTAGATAATACCAAACCCTATATTACTATGTTCTGTATATCCTTGTAATAAAATTTAATTTATAAATCAGGCACATTAAGAGATCAACAATAATAACAAAGATACAATCTTAACAACATACTAAAGTAGAATCACCAATTTCAGTAGTTCTCAGGCTTTGGAGCCATTACCAACTAAAATAAGGGTTTCCTAAACACAACGACTAAATAACACATCTTGAAAGTAGTGTGATAACTCAGATGGCTGTTGAATGACTGGCAGGCAGATAGACAAGGTAGACACACTGTACCTCATGATATCCCAGGGGGAGAACAGGACACGTAAGGTTTCATTATATTACTCAGAAGTCTGTTCAGCATAGAACCTATAAATTGCTTATTCTGAAATTTTCTATTTACCATTTTCACACTGCTATATGGTAACTGAAACCTAAAACAGGCAAAACTGGGGAAGAAAGAGGACTACGGCTAGAACAATTACAGCTAGTGTTTATTGGGTGTTTGGATACGGGACTTGACATTTTTTATGAAATCATTTAAGCTCAATGGGCAATTTTTCTTAAAAAAGGAAGAGTAGAATAGTCCCATACTCCTCTTAGCCATTCACGATGTTGGCTGTCCTTGAAAGGTTTTGTTGGGAGAAAACCCATTTTATTTTGTTGAAATAAACCCAACTTATTGATTTGAGAAGCATACGTTGAGAAATAACAGTGTCTGGACCGCAGACTCAGCAGCATCATTGAAGAACTGACACTGGTCATCATGTGGATTCTGTCACTTTGGGTGCACACTGAGGAAACTAAGGACAATTGGATTCTAGACCAACATCTATGAGAAGGGAAGGTTTTCTCTCCTGAGAGCAGAGGCTGGGTCAGGGGGACCTACTCACCTGCTCTTCATGGTTAGTGTCAGTCAGCCCAGGATCCTTTGCTGTGGGTAGGCTCCACTAGATGCTTCCTAAGACCTGCTGGCCCAGCATGCCAGGAGGAGGATCAGATAAAATGCAAGAGACCCAAGGAAATGTCGATCTCAAACAGCAGATTGTTTTTTAATAGGACATGTCTTGCTTGTCATTTGTTTACAACTCTTATTGAACTGAACGCCTGGATTTTTATTTGAGTTGTCTCACATGCTGTGCCTGGACCCTAGACAAGAGCCTGCTCTGGTGCTGCCCCCTACTTGGGGTGCCAAGTTTCCACTGTCCTCTGTACCCTGAACAATCTCAGGCAGCAATAAGGGCAGACACAGGCACAGAGAGGGAAGTTCCATGAAAGTGTTTGTGTTCTCCCATTCATTTTCATGACCCTCGCTCTGGCCATGAGTCTTGGGACTCTTCCGACAGCCATTCTGACCCCACAGCAAGATGACAGGCCCTATAGGACTTCCTCCTTGGAAGAATAGCCCTCTTCATTCTCTTTATCTAGCGAGCTGAGCTCTGTCCAGCTATCCTGTAGAGGACAGTAGACTAACATCACCAGGGGTCAAAGTCAAATCACCGTCTATAGACCCCTCGTTCATCTCTCCTCCTGCCATTTGTTCCCCATTCCCCCAACCAAAGCCACCCCTGAGACCTCGATTCCCTCTTCTTCTACTTGTCCCTTGTTGTTTTAAGAAATTCTCCCACCGTGAGCGTGTTCCCAGCCAGGTCATCTGCCTGGAGCACAGCGACCTGTTCACTGTGTCCACATGGAGGACCCCCGTGGGAACATGGCATGGGAGTCTGTGGGTCTACAGCATCCTTGCCTTGTCTTTGGTGGACCTCAGTGAGCCAGATGAGTACACAGGAACTCCGAAAACACAAGTCAGAGGGCGGTTTCTCTTTAATGCAAAGTGAGGGTACACTTGTAGGGGTACAGGAGGGGAGGAGCCAATGACCCCCAAGAATGTCCATTGGTTAGGTCAAGATGCTGGCCTCATCTGTGTATGGAGTTTGAACCTGTGTTCCCAGCTTGCAGGGCAGACAAAGCATCTTTGCTTTAGTGAAGTAGGCAGTATTAATATCCAATAATAATCTAGCTAGGCCAGCTGCCTAAATTTATGGACGCTTGCCATTTTCAAAGCCTAGGGGTGATGCGGGTTTCAAATCCAGCTTTGGCACACACTTAGCCCTTGGACAGTCCCACAGTCCCTCAGCCATGAACAGGCTCACTGGCGTGTCTACCTCAGGAAGATTACTTAGAGGGAAGAGTTCAAGTCACTGCTTCCCCTGGGGCCACATAAGGCCACAGGAGTGCTGCTGGTCTGCCCACCCTGCCCCTCACATTCAACCTTGAGCTCCTGAAAAGAAAGGGCCCTCTCCCTTGCTCTTTGAGTCTAGCACTTGCTGGATACAAAAAGAGCAGGCTGTATATGAATTGTGGACCAGAAGTGAATGGATCAATGAGAATGTCTGAGATATATCTGAGCCTGCCCACTCAACTCCTCCCACACCCCACCCCCAGCTGTACATCACCACTCTGAATCCCCACTGTGTCTGTGACATCAGCCCTCAAAGTTAAGTCTCACTCCAGTGAACAGATGCAGCTTGCTGTGCGCACGCACGCTCTCACATTCACGCCTGCGTGTATGTCAGAGAACACCTTGTGGGAGCCTATTCTCTCTGTACAGAATGTGGGTCTTGGGGCTTGAACTTAGTTCATCAGGTTTGGTAGCAAGTGTCTTTAGCTGATGATCCATCTTGCTGCCCTCAGTGTCCTCTTTCTTTACCTGTAGATGGTTCTGATTTCTGAGTGTGGGGAGGGAAGGGCCAGTCCCTGAGTAGGCAGATGCCATGGCTTTTAATTTTTTCTCTGAGGTGCCTTTCTTGATGTGGACACCACTGGCAAGGCTGCTCGGCTGCTCATGTCTGCAGCCCAAGTTGAAGGGCAGGAGATCCGAGGGAGTCAGGACCACTGGCCAGTAGGGAATGAAGATTCCCCAGGAGGAGAGATTAGCCAGGCATCCCATCCAGGCCTTGGAGAGCAGAAATGCTGAGTGAAACAGGAACTTGATTCCCTGTGGCTTACAGGACAGCCTCCGGAGTATGGCAGCTGGTGACTGCTTCAGGGCCTATGATGTGCATTTTATGAGCATATGTGGCTCTTAGAGCCTGGAGCACTCCACCTCTGACTCTGAAGAGACCTGCTCTGGGTCCCCTTGAGAAGTCTGTAATTAAGACCAAGTTGCCCCTTCCCTGAGGAATGTGGGAGGCACTCCATTTCCAGAGAATGCACAAGAAGAAGCTGGTATCCTCAGGGTACATTCTTCACTGATCAAGAAAGCAAGGCCACAGAAATGGTCAGATGAGTCAGAGGCAGGGCCCCAGGGGCAGACCCAGCTCCTGAGAATGTCCTCCTGCGCTCCAGAGCTCATGTATCTCCTCCCATCAACACCCCATCATCATTGTCAGAATTGCCCTGGGCAGTGCAAATGGGGGAGGAGCTTCAGGGATGGAAGGTGCAGCCATGCAGGCAAGGTGAGCCTTGTGGCTTCAAGAAGCACACAGGGACTCTTAAGGCGGCTGAGGGAAAGAGAGACTTCTCCATGGAGAATCACTGCATCTCAGGAGAGAGTTGGTTTACCAGTGGACGTTTAAGTCTGACCTCTCTTCACCAGCAACACGTGTGCGCACACATGTACACAGATGCTACAGCTACACTCATGGACCTCACTCAGGCTCAGTTTACCCCAGTCACTTGACAATGTATGGAGACATATTTGCTCATGACAGCTAGAAAGGGAAGCAGTGCGTGGGATACGAGCAGAGAGAGGGCACACATGAAGCTTCCTGATCTGCTGTGCTTGAGATAGCCCCTCAACAAAGAATGATCAGGTCCCAGTTATCAAGGCTTAGAAGCCTACTCTTAAGTATGAAGCTGCCTATAGACTTTTGCCTAACAAGACCTTGCAATTTATAGCCAGCCCCCCTTTACCACCACTTGGAGCCACTGGATACCACACACTCATGGTTGCCATTGGCTACAAAGGTGACTGCAGAAGGCTAAAAGATCTGAGAAAGCAGTCTCTCTTTACAATGGCTTTATCAGTGAAGATGCTGCAGGGGCACACATGTACACATGTGTGCACACGTGCACACACACACACACACACACACACACACACACACTCGTGCATACCATCTGATCACTCACAGTCAATTTCTCAGTGGAAACCTTGAACCAAGCTCTTTTGAGCCATGCCAAGGACTATGGAGACATTCCTTTAAAGTCAGCAGGAATCAGGGAGGCTGGCGGTGCTCCTGGGCACGGGGTGAAGGCAGAGGACAAGCTTCCCTCTGTTCTCACTGCAGAACAGAAACAGGGATGCCAAGTCCTTGTTCTCTTGTTTGGTCTTCAAAGCCTTTCTTGGTTGAGACACTGAAGCTCTAGAAGAATGATCATGATGCAAGATAAAATGTCACTTGACAGAGGGCAGAATCTGTCCTTTGACTAATTTAGACTAATTTTTCATTGCCACCATTCCTCTCCAACAAAGGGAGTGTCACGGGATGCCCCAGCTCTCATCACAAAGAAAATCACAAAAATGATGCACATCACATGACATTTCTCCTTCTTACTTGGCGGCTCTTTCTCACATGTACTGAAAACCCTCAGAGAAATAATCAGGAAGGAGGCTGTCGTTTCCCTAGTAGAAGTGACAAGGATATTTTAAACACGGCTTGTGTCATCATTTAATTTGCTCCAATATTAGAAAGTTTGGAGAACCGCAGTTCCTCTTCAGCTCTGCAGGCTGGTGGGTGGTGTGCACTGTTATTGGTGACAACACAGCTGGACTCATGGCTTTGCTGACTTGTTTTTCTTCTTTATCTGTGTGGTGTTTGTGTGTGTGTGCGTGTGTGTGTGTGTGTTTATATGTCTAGCAGTGCACTTACACCCGTGTGTGGATCCACATACTCGCACACATGCATGCATCCACATACCTACCCAGGCCAGAGGACAAGCTCTGCTGTCATTTTTAAGCAGCTGCCCTCCCTTATTTTTTGAGACAGGGTCTCTCACTGGCCTGGCACTTGCCAACTAGGCTGGACTGGTGAGCTCATGAATCCCCAGAGTCTGCCCATCTGGAGCTCCCTCCCGATACTAGGATTGTAAGCAATGGCTACCATGCCTCACTTTTGTGTATGGATCCTGAGATCAGGCACAGGTCCCTGTGCTCACACTGAAAGCTGTTTGCTGACCTAGCCATCTCCTCAGCCCTTGTTCTTTGTTTGGTCTAATGTTTTGAGACAGAATTTTGCTATGTAGCCAAATCATGCCTCAAGTTGGTGACCCTCATGCCTCCACCTTCTGGGTACTGGAATTAGAGCTGCATACCACCATCCTCTGAAATACTGAATACTGTTTTTCTGTTTAAAGCCATGCAACAGGAAAGGCCTCCACTCCTCCCCTTCCTTTCTTCTTCTCCCTCCCCCTTTGCTAACAAGCTTTTCAAGTCCTGGAAACCTTGGTGGGGAAATGCTGATGAAGTTATCCCACTGAAATGGCAGACAGAGCCGTCCTTGGGCACTTGCCAGAACCGCCCTTCCAGAGGAGAATCTTCTCTTCCTTCATGGGCCTCTTTTCTTAGAGGGCAGATGCTGAAGGCAGGCACTGAGGAAATCCCTCTGGTAGTGTATGTGAGTGTGCCTCCCGACAGTGAGGTCACTGTCCCATTAGGGAAGGGGCAGAGTGGGGTTCCTAATGGAGGGTATACAACCTCACTGTGAAAGGAAATGGACTGGCATCCTTTGTGGTAACAGTCTCTTGAAAGAGCTGTCCTGGACTCTGGTTGGAAAATAGAACACCGAGGGAAGGCCCTCGGTCTGCCCGGTTGACAACTCAGGAACAGAAGCAAGGATCCAGGGCCAGGGCCAACAGGTCTGCACCACACCAGTGCAGGCTCACTAAGGCTCCTCTAAGGCCTTCCACACACTCTCCTCTCTCTACCCATCCCAGCAGCCTCTCTGAGAGCAGTGCACATCCAGGACATTGCCATTGGATCTGTTTTAAAGCATCGCTCAGCCCATGAGCTGCTATCTCCAAAGTGTTTGTATTAATTTCCTAACTTTAAAAATATCCTGAAAAAAGACATGCTATAGTGTGCTCTCCTTTACCTTCTAAGTACACACACACATACACACACACACACACACACACTCACACTCACACACTTCCCTGGGAAAAGAAGGCTACAAGCACAAAGTTTCTGCTAAGTACTTTTACTATTTCAATGTCTTCAGAAAGTGAAAATTGTTCTGGGGAATGTAGGGCATTAAGTGTTTGCTTCTTGGGGCTGGAGAAATAGCTCCATCTGTAAAGTCCTTGTTTTGAAAGTGTAATGACCTGAGTTAGATCCCCAGCACCCAGGTAACAATGACCAGCCTGACAGGAGCACATCTAGATCCTGGGCTGGAGAGGTAGAGACAGATGTGCCCTGGGGCTTGCTAGTGTGCCTGCCTAGTCAGTCAGTAAGCTTTAAGTTCAGTGTGAGACTCTGTCTCACAAAACCAAGGCAGAGACATGATTAAGAAAGAGATCCAATGTCAACCTCTGGTCTACACACACACACACACACACACACACAGAGAGAGAGAGAGAGACAGAGACAGAGAGAGACAGAGAGCAAACAAAAATTTGTTTCTTATACCTTTCTCTTAAGACATATTAGCTGTGATAGTCTCAAATATAAGTTTAAAAAAATGTAAATGCCCCCAGTGTTTTCCTTTGTCCCAGGAACGGGAGTTGCCCCACTAAAGATTAGAAACGAGGAAGGCTAGATTTAAGGAACACGTGGGATAGTTCTCATCACACCCAGTCAACAACCCACGCAGCAAAGCTAAGCTGATTTCTCATCAGCCAGGCAGCCGTGGGAGGAATGAGCACCGCAGAGCTGTGCTGAGGCTTCGGAGAAGCGTCTGGTGGGGCCAGCGGGAATGAGCGCCTGCTCCTGTGCTCGCCAATGTCAGATGAAGACGGATGAGGGGGGCTGGCGGGTGTCACCAGCAAGCTGATTTACGGTGCGGCCTTTCACCAAGCAGCCAGGTAAATCAACCAGCACAGGTCGATGGGAATGTGGGAGGGATCCCCCAGCCCTCTTCTGGAGCCATCTGTCTCTTAAGTTCATCAGGGTTGGGGCAGAAGTCATTCCACAGACGGAGTCAGTTTATTTCATAAGCCTTATTGTGTAGCTGAAGTTTCCCCTGAAGGCTTATCTGGAGAAGGTGTGTCCATATTCCCTGGAGGGCGAAGAGCACCTTTGCTGTGTAGAGCGCTTTGGCAGAGGGCACATCCGTCGCCAACGAGAATCTTAGTGTGTGCATGTACAGGTGTGTGCAGGTGTGCATGCACATGTGTGCCTCTGTGTGCATGTGTATGTGTGCACGCGTGTGCGTGCCTGTGTACACGCAGAGGTGTGTGTGTGTGTGTGTGTGTGTGTGTGTGTGCGCGTGTATAGACCAGAGTCCTACCTAAGCTGAGGAATCAAGATTCCACCCACCTTGAATTTTGAAATAGGGTCTCTCATTGGCCTGGAACGTTCCACCTGACTAGCCTGACTCACCCGTGAGCCCAGTGACCCACCAGCATTTACTGCCCCAGTGCTAGCCTTACAAGCTTGTCCTACCCTGTCCATCTTTTTATATGGGTACTGGAGATGGAAGGAACTCCAGCTTTACTGACCGAGCCACTGCCCAGCTGTCTAGAAATCATTCTTAAACATGTCCGAGTCAGCTGCACAGCATGGGGGAGCCCAGGTCTGGAGGGTGAGATTTATGCTGCTTGTCAGAGGGACCCCAGGAGTGAATGGTGACCTTTTCCCCTAAAGCTGAGGATGCCACGTGTTATTAAAACCACCTTCATTTGGTATCTTTTGCAAGAAAACAGGGGATTCGGAGAAGCAGATGGGAAAAGAATGTCACATAAGCATCAGAGAGCCACAGAGAACAGCATTTCAGGCAATTACAGGTCCAAGGTGAGATTCCGCTGCATCTTCAGGCATGAGCAGGCCCTTGGATGCTCCTGTGGGCCTTGCTTGGCCCCAAGGTGCCCACACACTTCTCAGGGTTCATGCCTGCATCTCGACTGTGTGCTGCAAAAACACCTGGCTGGAGCCAGAAGGATAGTCTCTAGGTGAAAATTGTCCTACCCACTTCGCCAAGTCTCACAGGTGCCTTGTTATTTAATAAACTGGAGTCCCTGCCTTCTGGATAATGTACCTGGGTTTGGGGTCAGCTGACCTGCTGGTTGACTGTGTTCAGGCACATTGCCCTCTGAACAGACCAGAGAATACTGAATTTGCTGGCATGCATTTTACAAAAGGAAGAGGTCAAATCCTATGGAGATGAAGCCCACATAGACCAGTGGCTTTCAGACCAAGAAAGTCAGTTGGGAGTCGGGGCACAAACTGTGAGGGTTCTATGTAATGTGCATGTGATAAACACGAACCCTTGAGAGAGCCATGAAGGATACTAAAGGTAAGAGAGTGTAGCAGTACACTGCTGATGGGTGACTCACCAAGGAAGACAGAGAGGCAGTTTCATATGTGTAAACTCTGAGAGACCTCAGCAGAGGGAAACACTATCCTGGCTTGCGCCAGACTCAACAGTGGAGCCCCGAAAGTCTGAGCTCAGGTTTTTTATTGATTCAGAACTCCTTAGGTGTTCTGATATACATGCAGATCATAAGCAATCAAACACCCCCACAGAAATCCAACACCTGCAGACAATACAAAACACCGAGACCTGGGCAGACCCTCACCCAACAGATTACAAAACAATTTTAAACACAACTAAAAATAAACTTCCTCAACAAGAGAGACACACAGACTGTGCAGCGGTGGCACACACATTTAATCCCAGAATCTGGGAGGCAGAGGCAGAATTTTGTAAATTCAAATATGACCTCTGAGGTCCTTCAAGTTCATTTGTTCACACCTTTCCCTGAAGGACTGCCCTGATTCACAGAGACCTCTCCAAACTGTTCCATTCCCTCCTTTCCCCTCCATCCCTAGTTAGCTGTGAAAATTATCTCACCTCTTCAAACCTCAGTTTACCCAGGTCGGAAGTGGAGATGTTGACAGCACCTCCTTCATATAGTTACGGTAAGGATACAGTGAATACACAAAGCGCCCAGAGCAGTTCTGGTCTAGATAGGCACTAATGTTTGCCCCTACTCTATTGCTATATAACAGAGTGCATGAGACTGGGTCACCTATAAAATAGATTCGTTTTGGCTGAGAATTCTAGAGGCTGGGAAGTACAAAGCCAGGCAGCCTCTGGTGAGAGCCTTGTGATACTCCAGCTCACAGGGAGCCACACACAGGCATGTACACAGAGACGACCCAGGACACCAGACATGCACACACTCATGACTCACTCTCGTGGCAATGAACCCCTCCCACAAAAATCAATTCAGTCCTGTGTGAAGAACATAAGTACCATCATTGGGTTCTGCCCTTGTGATCCAAGTGCTTCCAACAAGGTCATCTACCATGGCCACAGCAGGGACCCATTCCAACCTGAGTGTCTAATGAGCCACCCTATGTTGCACAGCAGGGTGATGGGATTATTGCTGATTGATATATTTTTTTATATAGCAGCCTATGGCTCTAATCAGACAAGAGAGACAGCAGGCGCACTAGATGGGACAGAATGGACCTCCTCAGGATCACAGCACTGGCAAGCAGGAGACCCAAGCTAGGCCTGCGCTCACTCACCCACTGAGGTGAGTACAGGTCAGTACAGCCTTGTTTCTCCATCTCAAACCAAAGCTTGTCTCCGAGCTCCTGTCATAGGATAGACGGTCCAAAGGCAAGAGTAACATCTTTGGACAAATGCCACTGATTTCAAGCCTGTGCTTTCCTGTTGACGTTGTGTTGCTTCCTGATCATCAGCCCATCACAGGGAAGGCTTAGCCAACAACGCTGGCCTCTCAGCCAGAGGTTTTAAGGAACTCTTAAAATCAAGACAAATTGCACTGTATAAGGTGACCCTCACTCACTGCCAACTCACGTAATAAATCAGGCTATGTCCTGAGATTAAAATAGGATTGTGGGTCTCAGCTCAACCCATTGGTGCAGGGAGAAGGAACAACCTAGGGGGCTAGAGATCCCCACCTACCCTTCTTAGAATGTACCCCAGGCAATTGACCCTAGGGCACCAGTTTCTCTTCTTCAAACTTCCCCAGTGGTTTCGTCAAATTCATTCTTTGTCTATTTTTGACGATGTCTCATGCACAGACAGAAGCTTGAGCTGTGGCCATGGCTTTGCTGTTCTCTGGAACAGCTTGGTTTCTTCATTCACAGCAAGGGCTCTGCTCTCAGTCTGGGATGGCAGCCAGAAGTGCAGGGAAGGGGGATGGGTTTCCAGGCTCCTGGGGCCAAAGGGCAGGCTCTGGGTCTCTTTTAATCTGCTCTCTTCCCCTTGAGGGGCAAGAGATTAGCCCTGTATCTCCATGGGGTCTGTTTACTGGTAAAATGATCCTGGGAGAATTGTAGCCATTATCTTCACACAGTTTATTTTAGTTTATTATTATATTTTTAAGTGTGGAGGAGCTGCTGGTCCTGGGAAGTTCCTTAGAAGAAGAGAATGGGCCAAAGAACCCAAGGTGGCTGGGGCAAGGCTGAGCCTGCCCCCTACCTGCCATCCTCTGTGCATCTCAGGGTCTCACTGGAAACAGGTGACAGTGGCATTGACAGACCTAGCTGGGTAACCCTTGGGATGGGCAACTCCATCCCATCCTGTCCCACCCATCCCACCAACACAGAGTATTTTCCCTCTTTGTACCCTAAAGGGCAATGAAGAGTGTCTACCCCTGATACACCAGTCTTCAGCAGGCCTTGCACACTGGGCTCAGATCTGGTCCTTCTGAGGTTTGGGAGTACAGGAGTCCATCTCTCTAACCAGTCTCACTCCTTCTCAAGGCTGAAGGCAAAGAGATAAGCCATTGCCCTGAACCTGAGGCCACCTTAGATTCCAGTGGTGGGGGGATGTATGTCAAGCAATAACAGCCAGAAGGACTTGCAGTAGTGTTACAGGATCACAATAAAGATAATGGTCAAACAGTGTGGGACCGCTTACTCAAGCATGTCTCTTGTCACCCGCCCCCAGCTCCAATTATGTCTTTATCTGAGCCTTAAGCTCAAGCCAGTACCCCAATGATAGACTTGAAGTCCCTGGGCTCCTCTATCTGGTGCTCTTCCCAGTGTAGCCATGGTGAATAAATTTCTTCTCTGCTTTCCCCCATCAAATCTCTTTAGTATGTTGGGGTGAGTGAATGAACCTCACTTTGTGGTACTTCAAAGCCCAGGCTTCACCCTACAATCCCTGGTGATATGCTATGTTGTCAGTCAGATCTGTATGTATATTCAGCAACTGAGAGGACGTCCAGTGACGAAATAAGTGTATCCGATCCACCTTCTTTCCTAGAGTCTTGCTGGAGACAGTGCCAATCAGGCCAAGGACCAGAAGCCTACGGACACTCTCCCTGAAAAGAAGTGCAGCAAAGGCTGCCCAAGGTCGATTAGTCTAGAAGGATGTTTGTCCCTGGAGCAGCAAGAGAGTGTCTGTCAAGCACTGGGAAGGCTAGGACTCACTAGATGAAATGGATCCTTTCCAAACTGCCTTCTGCCTTAACCACATCAACGGATGGCGGTGTGTGTATGTGTGTGTGTGTGTGTGTGTGCTTGGTGACACCTTAAAACCATTAAAGAGTGGGAGGGAACCAGGGAATCCCCATCCAAGGTCCAGGAAGGAAGCGACTTGCTAGAAATGGGAATGACTCTTCACTCCAAGAAGGATAAGACAGGCCCCACCCTCATCCCAGCAGCCCTTCTATCCAGAGCTGAAAAGACCTCCCCGCCTTTCAAAACCTTTTGCTTAGAAACTTCTTGAGTATCCTGCTGAGTACTTCCTTTCAAAGACAAATTAGTTTCAAACCAGAGGAGCCTGCTGCCTCTAGCCCATCAGCTTCAAGGAGCCCAGACAGATGTCCCCAAGAGCTGGGACAGGACAGTCAATACCGAATTAAAGCTAGCTTTAAAATAAATTAGCAAACAGCAGCTCTAAGCCCTTCCTGCTGGCTGCTGCCGCTGCTCTTTTCTTTTTAGTCCAATAAAACAATTAACTTTTACGTCTCAATTTAGAAGCAGCTGCCTTGGGGGCAGGGGAGCGCTGCCTGGGAACTCTCTGTATAGGGAGAGCAGGGAATCCACCTACCCAAATGGCTGAGGCAGTCAGAGACAGAGCTAGGCAGCTACCACTCAGAGGGCTCTGAGCCAGTCCACAGAGGGCTGGGTTAGCACTTTCAGAGGAGGTGGCAGATCTCATTGGGCCACTGTGGTTGTCTGTTATGGAGGATGCAGAGAACGTGGTATTTATGATTGTCACCATCTAAGATGGACAAGGGAACACCCCAAACCCAGCAGAAGCACACTGCCAAGCATCCAGAGCACAGAGTGTTTTGCAAGAACCTCGAAATGCAGTCTGTGAAATGTTACTGAGTTGAGGCCACTTTCTGTCCTCTCTCTATCCGGATGGCACAGGTAAGGCCTTGGCTAGGCAAGGGGACCAGCTTTCTGGGGGTTTATGGGAGAGAGCAAAGGTGATCAGACCTTCAAAGCTCTATCTAGGTGGGCTGGCTGCTGCCCAGGCCCTCCTGAATGACAGATGGAGAAAGCCACTGTCTCTGAGTGTGAGCGCACATGCACACACACACATACACACACCCCGCTGCAGACAGAAAAGTAGGAGAGGCAGGACAGCAAGATGTTAACAGACCCCTAAATGTAGTAGTAATGTTGGAGCTGGAAACAGACAGGAAAGGCTGGCCTGAGAAGTCAGAAGTTGGGCAGACTGGTCAGGATAATGGCACTGCCAGAGATCCTAGGGCCTTTGGAGAAGCAGGGTCAGAAGGGAAGCCAGTCTGGTCTCAGGAAGGGAGTTGTGGGAGGTGAATCAGAATCTTGACAAAAGAGCTTGGAGTTTGCCTTAGGTGGTATGAAGGCGCCAGTGTGGGAGTAGCTTCAGGAAAGGAGGGAGTGTCAAAGCGATTGGGGTCCCGCTGAAGTGGGAGGAGTGTTGCTTTATCCCTCCAAAACTTCTTTGGCCAGCCCAGATCCTGGTACAGTTTTCTCTTGCAGCTGGGGATCGCCCCAGCAGAAGGAGGGGTGATGTCAGTCTCTCTGAGTATATCCAAGATTCTGCATGAGGAGGCTGTGTCTGGCAGAAGACACCACACTGCAGTAGAATAGGCTCTGTCTCTTCCTCCCTTCTCCTTGGGTGGGGAGAGAGGTGGATGCCCTTTCTAGATGGAGTTGACAGGATGGGTAGCACCAAGAGAATGAGCCATCCACAGAGGCTGACCAAGCCTCAAGGTAGAAGGGGCGATATGGCAGAGGACAACCCAGGGCTACCACACCGACTACACAGAACTCAGGAAGAGCCGGTTCAAAATGAGTCTGTAAGCCTCGAGTTAGAGTGTGTCTCTATCTGAGGTGATGTAGCTTCGTGGAAAGCAATGATGTCAATGCATCCGCTATTCTCTGCAAACAGACTCTGGCTCCAGGCGCTCCTGGTTTGTCCACGCAGTGGGGATGAGTGTGTCCAGGACATGCAGGCAGAATGCCAAGGGTGCACGGTGAAGGGGGGCCTAGAGGCCTTCATGAGAGGTTACCTCTTTCCCAGGGCGGCATGGAAAGATAAAGCAGAGGGATTGCTATACTCAAGATTTTTTAAAAGGATTTAAGCAAAAAAAAATTTTGCCCATGGAGGCCCCCATGAACATTGAGATCATATTGAGAACAGACATGAACAGGTACACATAAAAATCTCGAATGAATGGAGCTAGAGCTCCTTTAACATGCTGATTTCTGACATACACCTGTGGGGGTGACTTTGGGAATGCAGGGAACCCCATAGACAAAGCTGCTTGGAGAAGTACACCTACCACACAGATAACCCACTGTTGACAGCAGTTGGCAGCAAAACATTTATCGGCCTCTGCTGCCCTCTACTGACAGTTTCTGGAAACACTACACTTTACCTCTTGGTCCCTTCCATGGCAGAACCAACCTCCAGGAGTGTGTTCACCTGCCGGAATCAACAATTGCAGCAAACCCCAAAGTGACATCCTTATAGAAAATCACACACCTATTCTCTATATTCCAAAATTAACTCTAGTAGGAAACAGTTACAAACACTAACTATGAAAACAGTGTCTATGAGATGGACAGAATACTGCAAACGTATCATATCCTTGGTGGTTTAGCTTTCCACACATTCGATTACACTCACTCATTTGGGCCCTGTAACTATAGAATGGAAAATTCTGGAATAAACCACTCATAAGTTTTAAATTGCACGATGTTCAAATAGCAGGATGAAATCGAATTATTCCTGTATCTAGCATATCCACACTGTATGTGTTACCCACCTGATAGTTAACTGAGCAGTCTGGTGATCAGATAGACTGTTGTGGTATTGCAGAGCTTGAGCTCCGGTAATTAATAAGGGTGGGAGGGTATCCTGGGGCATGAGGAGTAGAGCAGACTGACTCTGGTTCTATGCAAGTGTGCCTCGGGCCATATGGGATGAATCATAATATCACACGGTGTTTGGCAGATCTCAGACTTCTGCCCAGGCACACTGTATTTCCATAGGTGTATTTCCATAACTACTGGGTTCACTCACCAGACCACAGTTCCTGAAGTGGCCACTAGGAGGCAGTGCTCCTAGGCATCTCCAGACACTCTTGGACCATCAGATCTCTCACAGCCAGACCTCCCACCTTAGCTTACCCGGCACAAGGAAGCAAGTGTGGGCAATGCCTATATGGCTGAACAAGACTGGTTCCAGCAGAACACTGTGGACAGTGGCTGCCGAAGGGTGCTGTTTATGACCTCTAGACTATAGCAGGATTCCTTTAGCTTACAAATAAGGAAACTGAGGCCAGAGGAACTCAGGGTCCACAACCTTTAGTGTACTTGCCAAGTACAGACACTAATTTGCAAATCTCTCCTAGAGGAGACTCCAACAGTTCCCTAAAGCTTGGTTAATTCTCACAATGGCAGACAGACTTCCAGTAATCCCCAGGTTAACATCAGATGATAAGTAGCCTCATGCTGAAGACTAGGGCTAGTCATCTCCATCTTTGCACTCCCCATGGTGTCTGTTGAGTGAAGTTTTCCTGGGGGAAATGTGAACAAATGTCCACACACCTCAGATAGGGCATTGTCCTGGGTTGATTTCCTGTTATTTTGATAAACACCATGACTGAAAGCAATTTGGGAAGGATAGGCCCTCCCACATCAACCATCAATCAAGAATACCCCCCCCCCCGTGGACTTACTTACAGTCCATCATGAAAGGACGTCAGGGTAGGAACTCAAGACAAGAAACCTGGAGGTGGGAGCTGAAGCAGAAGCTGTAAAGGAATGTTATTGATTGGCTTGCTCTTCATGGCTTACTCTGCCTGCTTTATTATTCAACCCAAGACCATCTGCCTGGAGGTAGCACCACCCAGAGTGGGCTAGGCCCTCCCACATCAACCATCAATCAAGAATATGCCCCCACAGACTTAGCTATAGGCCAATCTGATAAAGGCATTTTTCAGTCGAGGGTCCCTCTTCCCAGATGACTCAAGTTGACAAAAATCTAACCAGCACAGGCACCACAACAGACCAGAGTGCAACCCCACCCAAATCCAACTTTTGAGCCAATGAGTTCTTCGACCTTAGAGAGCATGGGTAGAGACTAATTACAGGAGTAAGAGTAACATCAAAACAGTTTTGTCCCTGATAAATCCCACCCTAGCTCGGACATTGACTTCCCTGTAGATGCATAGAGTACCCCAGGCCCCTTCAGCCATCTTTCCACTCTCTATATGTTCTAGCATCTCCTGAGACCACAGGGTCACACACAACTTGGGCAGAATTATATGCAGGTGGCAGGGTAGGGTAGGTGACTGAGATCTCAGACAAGGATCCAGGGATCCCCCGTCCCCGCTTCCTATGGAGTACCATGAGTAGCCACAGCTGCATCTGATGAGGATGTGATGGCTGCTGTGCTCAGGAGACAGGATTCTACAAGTACCTCAAAGACACTGGAGCTCACTCAAAAGGAGCCAATGGACACAGTTGCCTGTCCTGGGGTCCAGGAGCGCAATCTTTAGGGTAAGTGTGGGGGGGTGTTGGAGGAGCCTGAGACCCCTAACAGTGGACGTCCAGAATAATCTATCACTCCGTTTTACCCATCTTTGGTTTTTTTTGCAAATGTTTTATCTCTAAGTCATGTCTATTTCCTACCAGGATGGAGTACCTGGCCCTTTAACCCCTCTCCTGTGGCCAGTACAGCAGCAACTGCTTGAGGCTTGGTAGAGGATGGGTGACATCTGCAGGCCTAGGAGGTGAGAAGCAGTTGAGCTCTCTCTGAAAAATCTGGATCATTTCTTTGGATGATTGTTAAAGTTCGGGCGCTTAATGAGAGTCCATCGTTGAATTTTCCAGTGCTCTTTATTAATCACAAACCAAGTCAAATCTCAGGGAATTCTATACCCAAGCCGCTAGCCAGAGAGCTCACTCCAAGGTTTCCTCACCCCATGCCCTCCTCTTCTTCCCCCTACTCCTCCTACTCCCTGCTCCCTCCTTGCTCCACCCCTCAATCCCCAGGTGTTTTTCTTCCTGTTATTACACAGTCCCTCAATAAACAAATAACAGGAACCTCCTGTGGGGGTTAGAAGCTGGGGATGGCACAGAGGTGTAAACAAGTAAAAGACAAATCTTAACTAAAATATTATCCGCAACTAAACATATTACAACAGATGGTTCCAGATTTTAATACTTTATCTCTGAGAAAAGGAATTATCAAATTACCCCGGGGCCCTGAAAGCATCTCCTGGAAAATGTGAGGCTCAGGGACTTCTCTGCAGGTCCTCTGTCCCTGCCAGTGTCATCCACAGAGCGTCTTCATATTAACAGATTAGTGAGATTGTTTGTGAGGCTTAGCCAGAGGCTTCAGAAAAAAATAGGAAATGAAAGTGTAAACTTAGAACCTAAAGGCAAAACATTAGCATCCAGTGAGGGTGCAGGACTGGACTTGGCTAGGAAACTTTGGGTGAATCAGTTTTGACCTTTCTGTGCTTGGGTTAGCTCCTCTGCTATAGTAACGCCACAGCCTGGAAGGGATCACCTGGTGACTAACGAAGAAACTCAAGGCAGACTCCCGGAAGCCTCTAGAACAGCCCCTAACCACAAGCTGCAAGGACCAGTTCAAGATGGGGGCTGCTGTGGTGAGGGAGGAAGCAAAGGAGCAGGGGAGAGTGGAAACTGGACTTCCACATTCCATTTGATGTAGAAAATACTAGAAGAGGGGTGGAGATGATACACAGTGCCCAAACAGTGTATGTCAGGTCCTGGGTTCAAGCCTCAGCACTGAAAATCAAACAGACAAACAAACAAAAACATTAAGATAGATAAATAAGTTCAAGGTATGTATCATAGAACAGAGTACTAAGTTGCACTATGCACTGAAAAACTCTGGGAGTTGGAGGGCTAAAAGGATGGCTTAGTGGTTAAAAGGGCTCCTACTGTTCTAGGAGACCCCAGTTCCATTTCCAAACTGAGGCAGGAGGATTGCAAATTTGAAGCTAGCTTGGGCTACAAAATGAGACCTTGTCTCATCATGCCAAACTAACAAAAGACCAAACTAACAAAAACAAGCAAGCGAACGAACAAAAAAGCAAAATAAAACAACAACGGCCTCACTTTACCGTGTTATAATTAGCCTGCACACAGTTTGCCTGTTTAGAGTGTGTGGCTTGGTGATTTTTGCATCTTCATAGCTATGCAGCTGTTATCAAAGAAAGTTAACTCTGTAGCCACAGTGGTCACTCCTTGTTTTACTGTAATCTATTCTCTGTTTCTCCTGATATCCCCGTCCTGGACATTTGATAGGAATGGAATCCTAGAATAGAGCGTGCTAATTAGCTACAAAATGGGGCCATTTGTAGTAGTACACCTATGGGGTGGCTCAACACAGGAAGTCATGGAGGTATTTTCATACACGGAGCCCTGCCAGACTTCAGCAGAAGGAACCATTGTCATGGCCAGCACCATACTCACAGTGGAACGCCAAGCAGTTGAGCTCAGGTGTTTTTATTGATGCAGAACTCATCAGGTGCAGATCATAAGCAATCAAACGTCCCCCACAGAAATCCAACAGCTGCAGACAATCCGAAACACCAAGGCCTATGCATCCCATTTTCCAAGAGGGCACAAAAACAATTATTTTAAACACAACTAAAAATCAACTTCCACAACATTTCTCCTTTTCTGTATAAAAAAAAAATTGCCTTACCTTTACAACACAGCCTAACATTAAACCAGCAAAAACATTTACAAGAGGAACAATTATGAGGCTTCTAGTGCACATGACTAATGATACCCAACATCTATCAAGCTTTTCACAATGTCTTTGGACAAAAGGAAAACATCGATATCCAATTATCTGGAATTCACTCTCAATCTTCTGGGCTCCTCCATAGGGCTTGAATCTGGCTCTGCCCTCTGCAGCACACACAGCTTGTCCTCCAGGGTCTGGCTGCTGTTCCACTGCTGCTGCTGTTCTTGGTGATCGTCCCATGGTACTGGCATCTTCAGAATTCTGGGGTTCCTTGCTGTAACTGGGCTGCACCTTCATCAACAGCCCCTCATAGGCTCTCTTCATGGTGCCAAGCCTCAACTTCTTTACATGACCCTTTCAATCTGGGCCTTTCAACTATTATGGAGGCTGCACCCTTACCTATGGCCTCTCCTGGCCTCTCACGGTCCTAAGCCTCACTCAACCACCAATGAGCCCTTCATGCCTTCAAAACCAGTAGCATCTGGGTGACTTTTAAAGTACCAAGTTTGGCTGCCAGCACGAGATAGAACTTCAGCCAGTTCTGGAAAAGTTTCTGCGTGCTGACTCTTAGGAAATACTTTCCAGGTTTTAAGATAGAGTTTGCTTTGATGGAAAAATAACTAATCCCCTTGTCTGCAGGAAGGGTTCCCTCATTAGATGGAGTTCTCATCACCATAGCAGATCATATAAAGTGTCATATAAAGACTGCTTGTAGACAGGTTTGCAAAAAAAAAAAAAAAAAAAAAAACTGGTCAGTTTAACTAAGAGCCTTTTTGGTTCTAAATCACCACGTCCACAACAGCGTGGCGGGGGGGTGTGTGTCCTGGGCCAGTGGGAAGAATCTCTAGTTGAAATATTTTGATGGTTTGACATTCTTTTTCACCACTGGTATGGGGAAACATACAACCATTTCCATAGATCTCAAACACATCATCTTGAGCTTCACACACATATAATGCAGCTACCAGAAAACACAGTTTATGAAACAGTATGCTACCACCAGAGGCAGGAGGGAGCATGGGCTCCATGATCAGGAAAAGCAGTAAGAACTTTGCTTTTTCCTGCTCCCAGCTGAATTCTTTATCTCTAAGGGCCTCCATTCTGTGGCTCTCACTTTCGAGTCCTCGTTCTCACTTAATTTTCACAATTTTCTTTTCATAGAGGCTTATTTACCTTTCTCTCTCTCCTCTTCTTTCAGGAGCCTTCAATTAATACCTTAATCTCTATCCTCTGGTAGCTTCTCTGAGCGTAGTTTACTGGACTCTTCGAGATCTGGAGTTTCTCTTCTTCCTTGTCTCTATGTTGGATGAGCTGGTATAATGTCAGTGCCCCATGTTGGTATGCCATTTATAGCAGTACACTGCTGGGGTGGCTCACCAAGGAAGACAGGGAGGCATTTTTCATATGTGTAAACTCTGCCAGACCTCAGCAGAGGGAACCACCTTCTTGGCCAGTGCCAGACTCCACAGTGGAACCCCGAGCATCTGAGCTCAGGTGTTTTTATTGATTCAGAACTCCTCAAGTGCAGATCACAACCAATTAAACATCAGCACCTGCAGACAATATAAAACACCAAGACCTATGCATCCCGTTTTCTAACCATGCACAAAAACAATTATTTTAAACGCAATTAAAAATAAACTTCCATAACAGTCACTGTGATTGGCTCCCTTCCCTCAGCATATGTCCTTTTCAAGGCTGAACAACATTCCAGGTCAGGAACAAACTCAGTTTTGTTTGTCCATTCAAATGGTTTCCACCTTTTGACTGCTATTGACAATGCTGCTTGCGGGAGTTTGAATACGAATAGGGTCCCCATAGGCTCATATATTTGAATGCTAGAAGACACAGTATTTGAAAGGATTAGTAGGTTTGTCCTTGTTGGCAAAAGTATGTCCCTGGAGGTGGGCTTTTAGGTTCCAGAAGCCCAAGCCAGGCCCAGAGTCTCTTTCTCTTCCTGTTGCCTTAGGATCCAGCCATAGAACTCTCAGCTACCATGTTTGCCCAAGTGCCTCCATGCTTCCCACCAGGATGACAAGGAACTAAACCTCTGAAACGGTAAGCCAGCCCCAGTTAAATGCTTTCCTTGATAAGAGCTGCCACGGTCACGATGCCTCTTCACAGCAATAGAACACGGACTAAGATATGGCTCTGCTAGTCTAAGTGTCCACGTGTCTTCATTTCTCTTGTATAAGTGCCTAGGGGTAAAACTACTGGGCCACATGGCTGACTCTGTTCTTGAAAGAGATGGAAGTCTGTTTTCCAAAGAGGTTGTGCCATACCACATTCCCACCAGCAGTGACTAGGACTCTAATTCACAGTGCCTGCTGTGATGGATCCACTGTGACATGGTGGATTTTATTATTATTATTGTTGTTGTTGTTGCTAGTCTATTTTTAGGACAAGGTTTTTCTGTGTTGCCCAGGACGATCTTAAATCCCTGGGCTCAAGCCATTCTCCAGCCTCAGCCTCCTAAGTGCTAGCGCTAGGTACATGGCTCTGCTCCTACTTGTTAATTCACTGGGTTTTCGAGACTGGACCTGGTGTGCCTCAGGTTGCCTTCGAACTTACCACGTAACTGAGAATGATCTTGAGCGCATGTTCTCCTCTCCCAGTGCTGAAATTTTGTGAGTCTGACACCACATCTGGCCTATATGTATTTTTGGTTTTTTTTTTAATTCTTAGCCATTCAAGCTGGTGTGAAGTAATATTTCCCAAGGTTGTAATTTATAGTCTGTAATTAATACTAAAGAACGCAGGCTTTAATTGTTTAAATTCTGGATTGGTGGGAATGTGGGTAGTTGATGTATCTTTATTTTCCATATGCTCACACAGTATTTTGAGACACGCGGCTTACTATTCAGCTGATAGAGCATTTACGACGCAGAGAGCCCTTCAAAAACAGTAATGGTGCTTTAGCCACGGAGAAGCTGGCATCCGACCTCGCCACGCTCGATCCCCACAGTCCAGTCAGCCTCCTAGCTCTGCTGGAAAAGCCAGGGCCACCTTAGCTCATGTCCAGCCCTGTCAGTCTTTGCAGCAAAGCAACCGAAGCCCACTAGAGGGCTCTCAAACACAACCATGATTAGAGAGGCCTTTCAAATGCAGAGTGCACCAGGGGTACAGCTGCTCCTGCCCTAAGGCCTCCAGGGCCTGCCCAATGCCACCTACAGTGGTGGTCAGCAACAGGGGCTGGGGGTACACCATCATGGTCTCCCACAAGGCCCATCATTCTGATACGCCCCTCTCTCAGGTTTCTAAAGATGGCCTGCTACTCTGACCTCAGCCCAACACTAGGTCTGGCTGCCTCTGTTCTATCCCTCCCACGAGAGATGTTCCTGGAACCGAGACTGCTGTGTCAGTGGATATCACAGATGGCACCTTCCGTGCGGACTGTGTTTTCACCACTTGAAACTAAAATGTTGACAACCCCACTCAGTGTGATTGGTGGTGGGACCTGGGGTGGGAAGAGGTATCCGGTGTGTTCCTTATAAAGAGGGTGAGTACATGAATGAGCAGACCCCGCTGAGCTTCCTTGCTGCCTCCTACACCTGAAGTCACAGCAGGAAGGCACAATTATGGGTCAGAAAATGGACCCCCACCAAACACTGAATACCAACACCTTGACTGTAGAGGAACACTTAGAATTTTTATGTTAAGAAAAGCTTTTTGGTTTAACTGACTAGTCACTAGAGGTTCGTGTTCCCACCCCAGCTGTGGTAGAGTTGTTTATGAGTTGGATTTGGAATGCTTGATGCAGGTGGCTATAATTTGGTTGCGTGCAGTCGTTCTGGCACCTGTAGCTTGTCTTTAAGATAGCGCACTGCGTGGGTTTATGGGAACTGTTGTCTTAAGACATAAAAAGGTCTGAAGCCCCAAGAGTCAGGGTAGGCATTGGTTGTTGGTTGGTTGGTTGGGTTGCTGTTGTTAGTTAGTGAGATAAGGCTGTGAAGATTTCTACCTTTCTCTCTTTCTGTATTAAGGCCACTTGTAAAAGTGGTGAAGATTTCTATCTTTCCTTTCTCCTTCCCTAAATTGAGAGTAAAAGATTGTAGTGTACTTGTAGCTACACTTGACCTTGGGCTTCTCCAGCCTCCAATGAGAAATATACTGCTGTTGGTTAAGACACAGTCTGTGGAATTTTGTTACATCTGCCTGAGCTGGCTGAGAATTTCCATATCTCTTGTGTCCCAAGGCCAGATCCTCCCTGGGAATCCTCCCTATGACTAACAGTTTTCCCTCTGTAGCCACCAGAGGAAATTGAGCCAAAAGGAGGGACAGCCAAGAGCATCTTTTTTGCATCCTTTGGGGGAGCTTGTCTGGTATGTGTGAGGCATGAGGCCTTGGGTTCAATCACCAGCACCACACCATATGTCCCCATCCTCTGGAGTGCCCCACAGAATTATAGAGGAGGGACACTACTATTGGTAGCAGACCTGAACTGTTCCCTACCACTTCCTCTTTGCAATGTCAAGCCAGATCTTTTAAAAATTATTCTTATCCCTCTTTGTTATCTCTCTCTATTCCAAAGAATATCAGGAAAGCCTTTGGACCATCACCAGCTTCAGCAGGAGAACCTTAGCCCCAACTGCTGTGGTCTCCCGACAACTGCAGTGCCCCAAGGAGACAGAAGGAAGCTCCATGTGGCAAATGAAGTGCATTAGGGGCCCTCAGGCTGAATCCTCTTTCTCCACTTTTCTCTGATCAGATGGCTCTGCTAGCCCTGCAAGGAAGTGCTCAGGCCCCAGGCTCCAGTTGAGGCCTTGCAGAGGCGAAATAAAAGCTTTCACTCTACATCTCTCCTGTCTGCGTACAGGCGGATATATTTTTGTACTTGGTGGAAGAATGCTTGTTGGTTCTCTCCATCCTCTTAGCCTCCTCCCCAGTCACCCACTTAGGAGGGTCTCATGAAGGCTGCTGACCACTGCCACTGCCTGCAGGATCAGGCAGAACCCCAGGATCTAACAGCCATCTATAGTAATAGTCAGTCTTACCCCTGAACGCAGGATCTCTGTTGCTTTGGTTGAAGGACATCAACATTGGTGTATGGATGAGCTTAGACTATAAGTGGACACTCCCAAGTGTGGCTGACAGCTACTCACCGGGCTAAGGGCCTGAGCAAAGAAGCTGGCCTGTTTCTGGAAATGGGAGGTCCTGGAGAGTAGGTAGTGTACTTTGACCTCGGGTCTGTACTGCCTTCCCATGACTCAGGAGCCAAAGTGAAATTCAGCATCCTATCTACAAGGCTGCTAAGCTCTCCCCTCCAGAAATCCCTCCATCTAGCTGGGTGTAGTGGCACATGCCTTTAATCTCAGCACTCGGGAGTCAGAGGCAGTTCAAGGCCAGCCTGATCTACAGAGTGAGTCCCAGGACAGCCAGGGCTACACAGAGAAACACTGTCTCAAAAAACAAAAGAGAGATGTGGGGAGAGAAAGAGAGAGGGGAGAGAAAGAAAAGAAATCTCTCTCTCTCCCTCTGCTGTCACCCAGCATGGCATCCCTTAAAACTCTGTGGATGTCTTAATGTGCACATTGGTTAATGTTGCTTGCCAACTTGACTGGATCTGGGGTCAACTAAAAAAACAAGCCACTAAGCACTCCTGTGAGAAATTTTCTTCATCAGATCATTTGAAAAGGAAAATACACCTAAACGTGGGTAGCACCTTCTGGTGTCAGCCTAGATTAAGGAGATAGAAGAGGGGCTGGAGAGGCGGCCCAGTGGTTAAGAGCACTGGCTTCTGGGGACCCAGTTTGTTTGCCAGCACCCACGTGGTGGCTCACAACTATATGTAAGTCCAGTTCCCGGGAATCCAGTGACCTCTTCTGGCCTCCTCAGGTACCAGGCATGCTCATGTTTCATAGACATACATGCAGGCCAAAAACCCATACACATAAAACAATATTTTCTTTTTCTAAAAATGAGATAGAAGAAGCAAGCTTTGCTTTTGCTGGCTTCCTTTCACTCACCCTGGCAAGTCCATCTTCTCTGCTACCGTTGTTGCTGTTTCACGCACTGATATTAGAAGAGCCAGCTTCAGGCTTCCACCTGGGACTGAAGATCAGCAGCTCTCCAAGAGTTCCCCAGGCCTTCAGTGTGAGAGTGGGGCTGCTGAGGTATCCAGCCTTGCAAACTGAGCAGCTACTGAGTTCCTCGCCTCCCAGATGTGATACAGGTCATATCGTGTAAGCCAATCTAAGAAATCCCTCTTTAATATATGCTCATTCTATTGGTTCTGTTTCTCAAGAGAACCCTGATCAATATAATACTGTGTTCCCAGGTCTGTTTTGCAGGGAGCTGTCAGGTTGTGTTTCTGCACCAATTGGGTCCCAGGCAGACACCAAGTCATATACTGCTTAGCTCACAGTGACAGCCTTGGGCAGCTTTATCGATCTCTTCCTAACCTGGGCGGAGATTGCCTGCCTTCCCTTGCAGTAGACAGAGTGCACTTTGCACTTGGTGAGCCAAGGACTGGACTACTGGGCATCTGCACTGAAGGATGCCCCTCTCCTTGCCTAGCCTCCGTCTGCACCTGGCAGGTAAATACAACCCATTCCTTTCCACTCCTACAGGCCAAATGCAGTGCACTATGGAGGTAAGGAATAAGAGTCACCTCTTCAGGCTGGAGAGATGGCTCAGTGGTTAAAAGCATTGTCTGCTCCTCCAGAGGACCCAAGTTCAATTCCCAGTAACCACATGGTGGCTCACAACTATCTATAATGGGATCTGATGCCCTCTTCTGGCATGCAGGTGTGCATACAGATAGAGAATGCATTTAAAAAAATAACATAATATACATAAGAATCGCCTCTTCAGCCCTCCATGAGGGACCGATGACCTTTGACCCACACACATGTTCTGATTCTAAAGTTCATCCTGCATCATGAGTCGAAGGCTTGGTCTCCAGCCTGTTGGGAAGTCATGAGATCTTCAAAAGGAAGTTATATCACTGGGGTGTGTTCTTGAACTAGATGGTGGGACCCCAGGCCCTTTCCTCTTCCTCTCTTGAGGGTACTATGACGTGTTACCTCCCCAACGTACCCAAATGCAACAAGGCCAGCTGTCCATGGGCTAAAACCTTTAAAGCTGCAAGCAAATCTTACTAGAAGATGTGAGTTGTTTCTGCTATTTATTGTGTATCAGAAGGCTATCAAGTATAATCATGTATAAATCATGGGTCATGATTTATGAGTCATATGTAACCTTCCATGTCCTAGGAATTCTATGTGGACACCTGGTTGATGAAAAGAGCAAAATCAGGTGTGTGACATATGTTTGACAAATGTCACTCTGCTTGCTTCTGCCAGTGGGGCAGACGTGGAAAGCAACAGTTCTCCATGAGGGGTCCAGGCTCCCTATCTCCCAGACAGCTTCATCAGTTCATCAGGTCATCAAGCACTCAGACATCTTTTCTTTGCGGTGGATTGATATTTGAACAGATGCAAAAACAAAATTAAGGAATATGACTTGTACCTTAGCATGAACCAAAACATTGGCACAAAACCATTGTCATTGTGTTCAGCACTTGGAAGGGAGGCACTGCTTCTGCTTAGTTTGATCAGAACAAAACACTGGATCAAGTGTGTCCGATGCTGATCTTTGGATGCTTTTTTTTTTTTAACACAAAAACTCCTTAGGTGTTTTATTGATACAACAAATAGGTCTCTGAATGAGACCTATTTGCATACTGAAGGAAACCTGTAGCTTAGGGTCATCCCATGATCCTTCAGCAGCTGAGCTATGTAGGGGAGCTTAAAACCCCAGGGGAGTGTTCTTCCTTAGTTGCCTGAGACTGTGGGAGAGGGACTACAATAATTCCTCCACAGCAACTTTCTTCTTCACATGGAGATCTCAGAGTGCAAGCAATTTGAACCACATGGCTCTGTCAAAGAGCCATGAGCAGGTCAGGAGGAGGCAAACTTCTGAATCATAGATTTATATCAAGCTAACATATGCAGATAAAACAAACTTCCAGGGCTTAGGCAGCCCTTCCCCCAACAATGTATAAAACGATTGCTTTAAAGTTACATGAGCACAACCAGAAATAAAATTCCCCAACCGGTATACCTGTAAAAACACTTCTCCGACCATGACATTGGAGGTGGTAGTGATGTGTTTGTTGACTTGGTTGCAGTACAGCTGTGAAACTTCCCCAGAAGGGTTGCCTTTTAGCGCATCACCACCACCATGGTAGGCATCATCACCATCATCACCACCACCACTACAATAACTATATTACCACCACCGCCATAACCACCACCACCATCATCACCACCACCACCATAATCATCATCACCACCACCATCATCCCTCAATGTATTTTCCTAGGTGAGTGCTAAGAAGAATATTTCCAAAGCACTCCCCAGGAATGCAAGATCTCCATATAACAACTGATATAACAATTTGTAGAATACCAACATTCACAAAAATGAAAGTCTTACCGGAATATTCTCTGTAATATTTCTCTATAATGACCTTGTAAACTCAACACTGTTACACGTAATGTTTATGTAAATGTTTTTTTTTTAAAATAAACTCTATGAAATTTAAAAAAAAATGAAAACACCTTCATGCATCCCAACTTTTCTGTCCCTTTACTCATTTTATTTTGCAAATGAGGAAACAGACACAAGTAAACCATGGTTTCCCCCACCCCTCTGTATGCATCTGATCATTTCTAAGATCGATGTCAGCCCTTCTTTGAAGTCAGAGCACTGGTAGTGGAGCTAAGGCCACCCCTGTCTCTGAACCATTATTCCTATCTGTTTAGGAGGCCCTTGAGAGTCCCCACACTTCAGAAGCTCCATTCCACCTGCCACCTGTCATACGGACTCCCCACGGCCTGTCTGCTGCTCTGTAAGCATGGTGTTGACATGCCTTCCTCACTCAGCTCCAGCCTCTGCATCCTACGTTCTGGGGCTGCTCAGTGAACATTTTCTTGCAGAGGAACCACTGGGCCTGAGTTTCCAACACACAGTGTGCCCACTCTCTCTCTCCATTACACCAACAGCCACCAGCAAAACAATAGCATCTTACTACCATGATGGCATCATGAAGGTGTCAGGTATCTATTTTAAACCCAGAATGTATTTGAGAAGCCAGGGAAGAAAACATGCAGTTTGCATTCCAATGAAACTGGTTATATTTCTAATTAAGGTGAATGTCTACCCATATCAACACTGTAAGAACCTAGCACACTCAGTAACTAAAGTGAGACATGCCTGGGGTGGCTGGCAGAGTCCAAAGTCTAGTCCTGGACACATAGTTCTGACTTTTACAGCCACTGCATATGTATCATAAGGCCACTGTCAGCAGGACTGTCGCTCACGGTGGGACGACCCATACGCAGCTTAGTTAGCCTTAGTCACAGCAGCTCCCCTATAAACAGGGCTGGTGAGAAAGCACTGTGTACCTTTGCTGCCAGGACGCCATAGGATCTCCAGTGTGCCACATTTAGGTGGGAACACTCAGGCATGCATCTGGAAAACACTGAGAGTTGTGTGTGTAACTTTACTGGTGGAGCCTTGAGGACCTGGAGCCGGGAAGACTCAGGCTTCAAGCCATCTCTGCTGTGACTGAGAAAGGAGGAGCTCATGGGATAAGCACACTGATCTACATAAGACCCATATTTGTCGAAGCAACTGTGCTTCAAGGAACCAGAGGACTGGCTGGTCTACTAGGGAGCAAGGCAAAAGCTAGAAATCTCTGCTCTGCTTAGCAGGAAGGGATCGAAAAGCAGGAGAAAAGTCTTCAAAAATAATGACTAAAATAACTAACTAGAAAATATGGCGCATGTCTTCCCTTTTTTACTAAACATCTAAACACTGAAAATAAGTCTTGCACAGTGTGAAGCCTGCCATGGACACCTCTTCTACCTTTTTTGGGTGTGTGGGAGGCCCCTTTTGTCTTAGTTAGTATTTTATTGCTGTGATGGGACATCATGACCATGGCAATTTTTATAAAGGAAAGCATTTAATTAGGGCTGGCTTCCAGTTCAGAGGTTTAGTCTATTGTCAGTATGGTGGGAAGCATGGTGGCAGGCAGGCAGACATGATGTTGGAGAAAAAGCCCAGAGTTCAATACAGGCAGCAGGAAAAGAGAGTGACACTGGGTCTGGCTTGAGCATTTGAAACCTCAAAGCCCTCCCCCAGTGACACACTTCCTCCAACAAGGCCTTACCTCCTAATAGTGCCACTCCCTATGATCTATGGAGCCATTTTCACTTAAACCACCACAGCTTTCCAGCTCAGGTTATCGTCTGAGACCACCTGAAGGCACAACTGAAACAAATGGGCATCTTTGCCCGAAGAAGTTGAATAAATGAGAGCCACAAACAGGATAGGATAGAGCATGGCCTCCAGGTCTATGGCTAAGTTTCCAACAGGAATGCCACACTTCCTCTGGATGGATACAGAGGCCAGGAAGCTTGCTTGTTCTGTCCCTGACTTCATAGCACTGGGTCACATGTTGGTGGAAAGGGCCCAAGAGCTGTCTGCAGTTCTCCTGCTGGGCTTAGGATTTCTGTGTATTGCCTGTCCACCTACAGAGCAGAAGGACCTATGGTACCCTGCAGAATCCAAGAGCCACAGCGTTTGTGTCTTCCTTTCCTTCCACACAAGCTATAGACTCACAGTCCCAGGAATGGAGCACGGCCCTTGGCATGTGCTCTCAGAGCATTACACTGCTGTTGTCCTCCCATCTTTTCAGTGATTCCTAGAAACCTGTTCCAAGGATTCCCTGTTTGATGTCTGTTATCTCTGTTTGTTCCTCCTGTTACTTAGTAGTGTTTTATTCATGAGTAAGGAGCTAGGGGAGGGGCAACAACTTGGACTCTGTGACTTCCCACAGGTGGCAGTGAGATGGCAAAGCTACCCACAAATGTTCCTCCGGCCAGGCATCCAAGTACTGAGAGAGTCGAGACACCTGGGCTACAGCACAATTCTCTGGCTGCGTGAGGGAGTCAGCTTCCACACACTGGCTGATGACCTTGTCTGTCCTGAATCCCTGAGGTTTTGGGATACTTGGTTGGGAGAGAACAGGAGTGCTAAGGAACCAAACAGATCCACTCCTCCCCAAGCTGGAATGCCAGCCCTGTTTTCTACATACAATCCAATTGTTTATCTGGATTGTAGAAGATGTTACATTAGAGTTTAACAAGGCCTGAAAGTCCATGGGACGGTTTCCAGGTAAGAGAAAGAGGGTGCTGAGGAGCACTGGGTGGGTAGGGGGAGCAACTCTGAGAGGTCTAGCCTGCCATTCTTAGTGTTCATACCCCTGAGAGGTTTCAGAAGGCAAGAGGGGGCTGCAATTTCATTGTGACATTCAGAGGATGCTAAAAACTGTATAATCACAGAGGCTGGATGTAGAACTGGGATTTAGAGACATCCTTGAACACTCTTACACACACTAAATGTCATGTCCAAGAGGACAGAGCTTCCAGTTCCACCTTACTCCTATGATTGCCGAGATAACAAAACCAAATGCTGATGTTGGCAGCTTTTGCATCCTTCATCACACCTCCCACAGTGCTTTGCAAATGCTGGCTGCTCAGGGTAGCCAATCCTTTTGATATGGTGTAAAGCACTGATTTCTCTGAAGTTACCATCCTAAACATCATGTTCTTATCGTCACTGAGCATAATATCTCATTTATTTTACACTTTCTTTCCATTTCTTTCTTTTTTTATCCTCAAATGTCTTGTTAAGTATCCCAGGCTTGCTTAGAATTCCCGATCTTTCTGCCTCAGTTTCCAAAGTGCTGAGAATACAGTCATGTACCAACACATTATGGTGAGCATAGTGTTTTATATCTTTTCTTTCACAAGAATGGAAGTAGCCTGTAACCTATCTCATCACATGACCAAGTAGTGTTTTTGTTTGAATGTTTGCCTGAGACAAGGTCATCTGTGTTAATTACTTTTCTGTTGCTGTGTTAAAATACCATTACCAAGGCAACTTATAAAGAGTGTATTTAGGCTTATAATTCCAGAAGGAGAGTTCATAATACTGGGGAGGCATGGCAGCAACTAGCAGGGCAGACACCAGGAACAGGAAGCAGAGAGAGCAAACTGGAAGAGAGACGAGGCAATGAACTCTCAAAGCCCACCCCCAGTGATGTACTTCCTCCAGCAAGACTCCACCCCCTAAAGGTTCCACAACCTCCCCAAATAGTGCAACCAACTGAAGACCTCATATTCAAATACCTGAGCCTATGGAGGACATTTCTCATTCAAACTACAACAGCTTCTTTATAAAGCCTAGGCCTGGAACTCCCAATATACCAGACTGACTTCAGAGTTGTGGCCATTCTCCTAATTCTGCTTCCTGAGAGCTGGGAGCACAGTCATGGGCCGATACCTGACTCACTATGAGGTTTACCAAAGGGGGTTATATTGTGACCACTGAAGCACTCTAATTCTGTGAAATATTTTATATGTATATATATGTATATATGTATACACACACACACATACACACACACACACATATATGTTTTTTTAAGTATTTCAAGTGGATCCATTCCAGAAAGACTAGTGCTTGGTCCTTGCTTAAGGAGATTCACTGAAATCATGTGTGAGTTCATGGCTTTCTGCCTTCACACATAGTAAGGGAACCTCACTTCATCTCCCTTTGTGAAGCAGAATTCTGTTCACCTGATTCCTACGTATGAAGTGGTTCCTTGAAGGTCATTTACCATATAAGGATTAATACAGTTTGTTTCCTAGAGAAACTCAGCTCTGTTGAGATCCTGAGATGAACAGGCATAGTGCTCTTTCCACGCTGCAGTGCTCCCACAGATAGCATGCTATGGGAGGCCTATTCTTTGCTGGGCCTTGTTACCCACATCTGTTTCCTCTCTATTACATGGCCACATTATCAAAAATCCAGTAGAAAACTTGGACCTTCAAAGAATACGAATGATTTTAGATTCAGAGCTTAAATTTTTTTATTGTATATAGTCATATTTTAAAAATATATTTCCAAACTTTTAGATGAACAAGAATGTGCTGTGGATGTCTATTTTTAGATATGTTTACAATAAATGTTTTGTGCACTGTTGGGTTAGTGGCTACCTAGTCCTTGCTATTTGTATTGTCTGCAGGTGTTTGTTTTATGTGGGAGGTGTTTGATTGCTCATGATCTGCAAGTGCTATCAGTAGAACACCTGAGGAGTTCTGAATAAAAACACCTGAGCTCAGATGCTCATAATTCCACTATGTCCACTATGACACTTGCCATGATGGTGGTTCCCTCTGCTGAGGTCTGGGAGAGTTTGCACCTATGAATATGCCTCAGTCTATTCCTTACTGAGCCCACACAGCAGTGAACTACTACAAGAATGAGTAATTTTAAATTTGATTTTGTTTTATATTGTTTTATATTTATGTATTTATTTTGTGTATTGTATGAAGAAGTATGGCAGTGGCTATGGGCATGCATGTGCTTCAGTGCATGCACGGTGGTCCGAGGACAACTTGCAACAGTCAATTCTCTTTTCCACTATGTGGGCCCTGGGGAATGGACTAAGGTTACCAAGCTTGGTGGCAAGCACTGTTACTCACCAGCCATTGTTGCCCAAATCCAAATTTTATAATAATTTAATAGTAGGCCCACAAGATAGCTCAGTAGGTAAATGTGCTTGCCACCAAACCAGATGACCTGAGTTTGATCCCAGGTCTCACATGGTAGAAGGAGAAAATCAACTCCTGAAGCTTGTTGTCTGACTTCCACACACAAGAGACACACAGACACACACATCATGGCATATGCACACACACACACACACACACACACACACACACACACACACACACAAAGGAAATAAAATGTAATAAACTTTTAATAATTTAATAGATAAGAGTAATCTTGAATCAAGGTCTTCAAGGTGGAGTATAGTAGACAACTGTCCTTTCCAAACACAAGCATGATTATGTAACTACATGTTTGTTTCATTTTTAGGGAGCCAAGGATGGAATCCAGGGCCTTGCACACGCTAGGCACTTAGGTGCTCTACAATAGAGGGATGACCCCCAGCCCTAACAACTGTTTTAACTGGAGTCAAGTAAGTGTTTATTAAATATCTGTCTCGACTGCCTGACAGTAAACTCCAGGAAGTGAGGACTCAGCATGCTGCGCCCACATTGTGGGGACCCAGTTAACATCTCTGAGTGTTGAAGGTCATTTATCCTTGAGGACTTCATAAGATCCACCCCTTGTCACAGAGCTACTGCTTCAGGACTCCATCAAGACATGAAAAGGGGCCTCTTCCCAGTCCTATCAGTTTTCTCTCTGGTAACTTGTAGAACAATCAAGGCTCAAGGGTTCTCAATGAGATTTTCATAGGAAATATCTTACTGGCAAAACATGTGGAATAAATTTAAAACATGTGGAATAAATTTGGGTGCCTTTCTCATTTCACTAGTTGTCTGTCTACTGGAAAAACTGACCACAGTGACTATATTTCACCTCTAACCTGTTCATGCAGGGCTTAGCAAGGCCTGAGTTCTACATGTACCTACCCTCATTAAAGGAACTGAGTCTGTCAGCCGTAACAGCTGCCAAGTGACCAGAGCACCAGGTCATTTCATCTTTTAGCCTTTGTATCTAACTCTCTACTCTGGAAAAATCAAGTTCAGAATGCCTCTGTACCTAAAAGCCTTTATTCCTACAGTAGAATGAAATGCCTGATCCTTCCTGAGGACAAAGTCACGGGGGCTACAGTCCATTAAGCTAGTTGCAGAAAAGGCAAAAACACAGTCCTTTATTACTGTAGATCACAAGGCCGGGTAAGAAGGGCCTGCAGGCCCACAGACCACTCCCTCTTGGAGCACTCTAGACCACAGCCTTTGCCACTCACTTTCCTGTCATCGTAAGAAAACTCTTTGCAGGGGGTTATCCATGGAGAAATGTGCAAGCATTGTCTAGGAAGCACATGGTGTCATGGTTACAGAAGACTTGGCACCTGACAGTCACTTTGCCATGCAGATTGTCCAGAGGAGGTAGCCAGTTACTACTGTTGGAGACAGTGCAAATGTGATATTCAACAGGACTCAGAATAAAATGCCATCCCTGGGGGCATATTCCACCGGCTTCCTCTGCTCCTGCTTCTGCTGGTATCGGGCCTTCTGATAGAAAATGATGATGACCACAGTGACGATATTCAGAAGGATGATAAGCAGAATGAGCCAAAATGAGTATCCATAAGTGTGGGTTGTTCTCTCAATAATGGTCTCTGGGTAAAGCTTCTGGGACAGTTTTTCTGAGAGATGGTTAGAATCTGCATTCCCCACGAACAGTACCATGGTCAGGAACACAAAGGATGCTGAAAAGAAGATTGAGTTTCATAAATGACATTTTTAACATTGTATCTGTACATGTGTGCATGTATGTGTGTGTGTGTTTCTGTGGTATGTGTCTGAATGTGCACACATGTATGTACACACACATGTGGAGGTCAAAGGACAACACCATGTGTCTTTCTCTATGGATCTCCATCTTATTTTTTGGAAGAGAGGGCAGAGTCTCCCACTGAGCCTGTAATTCCCTGTTTTAGCAGCAAGCCTCCGGGAGCTCCCTGTCTCCACCTGTTCCTGCCCACTCAGGGACCTGGTTATGTGGTTCCAGATGTGCATCACTTTGCCTGGCTTCTTTCTTGGATGCTGGGTACCTAAACTCAGGTCCTTATTTCTGTGCAGCAATCACTTTACTCGTTAAGTCACCTACCTCTCTATGTGATGTATATTTTATTCGTTTCAATTATGAATCTGTATATGAGCATGTGTCTGTGTGAGAGTATGCATGCATACACATGTGTAGATACACCCACAGGGGCCAGAATAGGGCATCAGATCCCTTGGAGCAGGTGTCTTAGATGTTTGTGAACCAGCCACTGGGCAGGGTGGGGAGATTCAAACTCAGGTCTTCACATTTTTGGGCAGCAGTCACTCTTAACTGCCGAGTCATCTCTCCAGCTCCGCCCCCATCTTGATGAATTTTTAATATCACTTATTTTCTTTATGGAATACACAATACATGGGCATTTGTTGAATAGCTACCTGGGGTTCTATAGTGTTTCAGGACAAAGGAGAATATAAAAAAAAATCAGATGTAAGTTATAAACTAGATTCTAGGCATGAAATACTAAATGTTATTCAGGGCAGTATCTGACCTGCAGGCTCGGATCCTGTCTGAAGCTCTCTCAGGTGACTGACTTACCCCACAACCTGTGCTCTAAGGCCACACAAGGAACAGGTGTGAGTGAGTGGACAGGGAGTGGAGGGTAGATACAGTGAGTGTATGGAGAAGTGTGAACAGACAGATTTGAAAAAACATCAGCATCATAGGTGGCAGAAATCACTTCCACAAGAGCAGGGGTGGACAGTGGGTGAGTCCAACGGAAGCAAGAGGCTCTCAAGCACAGGGTCTTGGGTACTGGACCCAGACACAGGCAAGCCCAGATAGCTACCTCTGACATTTCACTCTGCACTGTTCAGCCAAGTGTGGCCTTGGACGAGGAAGCATCTACAGCAAAGCAGATTTGTAGACGCTTAGGCGAGTGAGCGGCAGATAGTAACCGGGAGATGCGAGGTGTCTCTTTCAGCTGGTGAAAATATTTGGAAAATGATGGTCGTGATTTCGGCAGTGTCTAAGAACATGCCCAAAATCAACCAACAGGGAGCTTTAAGGGGGCGATGTATGCCGCAGGTGATTCATATAGCAGCAATGCTGGAATGAAAAATCTCTGGGGAAAAGATGAGGATGAGGATGGATGCTCACGCCCAGGTGGGATCTGACACATCAGGGGAATCCCAGGATGAAGTCCATCTGGGATCTTTAGTCTGCTGACGCACACAGAGTGTGCACAGTTCAATGAACACCCAGCCTTCAAATGTGTCCTATCCCACAGGTAGGGAAGCTCCCCAAATGGTCCTCTGAGGGAAACTAATTAGGGGGGTTTGCATGAAGAGAATCTTTGAACAGCCCTTGATGACATACCTCACCCACAAAATAATGGCTTCATTTCTTAATTATTTTCATGAACAAAAGTCCTGTTCCTCTGATGCTCACCAGACGCCTCTCACACTTTCATTACCCTTCATTTTCCTCTTGTGAAGTTTCTTATAAAAGTTTAATTAATCATAAAGGGGAAGAATGAACACACAGTTAATGCCTTTGCCCTAAAGTGGGTTGTCTAGAGCTTTGATTTGCATGGGGAAAGGCTAGCACACAAACACCTTGCCTAACTGGGCCCCTTAGAGGCAGTGGCCAGGAGCCATGGGCTCCACATTGCTTCTGGTTACCTGATCATTCTCTCTCCCTCCCTCCCTTCACTCATTCATTCATTTCTTTCTTTTATCCTTTCTCTTTTCCCTCTCTCCCTTCCTCCCTCCCTTCCCTCCTTTCTTTCTGCAGTACTGGAGATTAAATCTAGAATCTCAAAAACAGTTAACAAATGCTCTACCACTGAACCACACCCCAGCCCTCTTTTCTTTACTTATCTTGAACAACACCTTGAACTCCTTCTGTAACCAGACAGGTCTTGAATTTGGGCGTCTTCCTGTCTCAGACTTCCAAGTAACTGGGAGTTTAGGCCTGCATCTCTAGGCCAGGCTAGCTGTAGAGCTACTGAGGGGGAAGTGAGCAGTTCTTAAAGTCTTGGGGACGTGGGCTTCTGGTGCTGCCCAACCCTGCTGGGTCATAATACCCACCCATTGCTTCCTTTGTTCTCCAGCTGAGGGACAAAATGTCTGGAGCAGACAGTCTATAATAGTCTTTCTGGATCCAACCTCCTCTCCAGCTACGTTAAAATCTTTTGTGGCCATCCCCGGCTACTCTGGGCAAGTGTAGGCTGAGGTCAGGGGGCACACACCTCAAGCAGTTTTATTGCTGTTTCTATTTATCAGAAACCAGCTAGGTAATCCAGTTCCCCTTCTGCCCAGTGGGCTTGCTCACCATCTGCCAGCCTCAGAGAACATGGGCAAGCCCAGTTCCACAGGGGATTGTAGCATTTGCATTGTCCCCAAGGCCCTTAAAGTCAGTCTGACACCAGCCCTCCCTTCACAGTGCCCCAAAGGCCAGGAAGCTACATTGTCAGTGCTGCACAGAAGCTTTTCTGCAGGATCAGCCTCCTGCAAACCAAGTTTTCACTGAACTCTGTAAGCCTCCAGATAAGGGAAGAAAATCAAAGCTCTCTGAGGGCATATGAGGACAGAATCTGGTTTACTGAGTATCAGGAGACAAAAGGCTTCTCCCAGCTCCCGTGGTTGCCCAAAAGCCTCCTCCAGACCCAGGTCAGAATGCATACCTGCCCCTTACACACCAGTTAATAGGGTGGTTTTCCTGCCCACATCAGAGCTTCTCCTTGTGTTAGAATATATCCCTGAGAAGAAAAGAATGTAGGGGAATTTTCTCCCCACAAAATAGCTCTTTGTGGCAGGGCTGAGGGGAAACTGTCCATACTCTTTTTCCTGTTTCCCCACAGACATGTATGAGTCTTCTGTCCTCCATTGCAGAGAAAAAAAGGTGGGACTACAGCTTTAAGGGGACCAGCTGGAAGCCCCACAGGCTGCAGACAGGGCAGTACAGGCCCAACCTAGGCTCCTGTCATCTCCCTTTCTCTGGAAACCCACTCTTCCTCTCCTATGCGCCTCTAAGGCTGGAGAAAAGTCCACTCTGGAGCCAGCTCCAGAACCAACTTGGGGGAATGATAGATAGCTTATCTAACATGGCTTCCCATGATATAATCTCTAAATTCAGTCATGTCTGAGGTCACTGCTTCTGTTGTATCTGAGTTTCATGAGCAAAACTAAGAACAATTCACTATTTACTCTGGCAGTGAGTGAGGTCTGGTTGTTAATGGAACGCCCTTGACACTGGGGACCTATATCAAGATTTGTAAACAAGTCCCTTAACCTCTCTGGTTCTTAGTCCCACTCGACAGATGTGGGGATTGAAGTGCATGGACAAAACCCATGGAGAGTTTTTTGACTGAGCCCAGCAGGACCCACTTCCCATCTGGACTCCCTTCTCCACTCCAGAACCCAACCACAAAATAATGAAACCATCTAGCAACTACACAGCATCCTGGCCCACAAGTAGCCCACAAATGCCATCCTCCCTGGCTCCATGGCTTGGCCACCTAGGTATAGAATTTCTGGAGTCCAAGTTGCCCCTTGTGAAGACAAGATTGAGAGAAAATGTGTGTGCATGTGTGTGCGTGAACATGCATAGGTATGCATATGTGTACACATACGTGTGCATATGTACATGTGTACACATGTGTATGCCTGTAAGTATGTGCACATGAGTCTTCTCAGAAAACTCACCACTGAGTCCATTCCAGGTGTAGACGCCCATAGGACCCAGGAACGTCTGGTAAGGGTTGCTGATGCTGTTGTAGAAGGTGAACATCGAGCTCAACACGGAAGCTGCCAGACCCAGGATCAGGAACACGATAGCCACCAAATGCAGAGACTTCTGGGAAGAATTGTCCAATATCCCTAAAACTAAAACAACATTTGGTGAATTCACGGGGCAGAATACAAATCCTAAGTCCAGCCAAACTAGAGGAGGTGGGGTGTTGGAGACGGAAACGGTGTACGCATCCATCCTGCAGAACAACATTGCAGGGGCTTCAGAGACAGCCCAGTCAGTAATACGGTTAATTTAAAAGCACAGCATCTGTGTTCAATCCCTAGAACACACCTAGAAAAGCCAGTTGGGGAGATGGCAGAGACAGGTGGATCCCTGGGGCTCACTGGACAACCAATCTAGTTGAGTTGGTGAGCTCCAGGTTCAACTAGAGACCTTGTCTCAAAAACCAAAGTGGGCATCACCTGAAGTTGACCTTTTATCTTTTACTTCCACATGCCCATTATGCTTACTGATTTTACTTGACTGTGGAACCACAACACTGAAGGTGGCTAGAGGTTTATCTTAGCTTTCAAGTTCTAGCAAAGGGTGTCCTTCATACCTGCAACTTCCTCACCAGTGATCTCCACCCTCAGAGCTCGCCAGTAGGATAGACACAATTCCATCACCATAGCTTTCCACTGAGTCTAAGAATTAATCACTTCACACAGAAATCCTTAGGGTGGGTGGGTCACTGTCCAAACCCATGTGCGGTAAGGATCCCATAAACCCTGTGACTTAGAATCCAGTGAGCCAGGAGCTGCTGACAGAGAAAAAGCGGGAGAATAAGGGCTGGCGGAAGTGACAAGAGAGATACTAGCCCATAGTCAGCTGTGGAGATAGGAAAATGTTTCTTGCTGGGGCAAATCAGGGTGCTTTCCCTGGGTCCAGATTCTACCTCCCTGGCTCCAGCACTGGAGGCAGCTGGGAACACAACCCTCTGGTTAGCCCTCAGACTTCCTTCCAGGCTTAAAGCACTTTACAAAATAGCATTTCCATGCATCTTAAATGCAAGGAAGAAACTTCATAGTAGATCTACATTCATGGAAAACACAATGCAGGTGCCCTGGGCTGTGAGTCATCTCATCCTCAGAGCTTCTGCACTCTAGCAGCCATTTCCAGGACACCTAGCTTCTCCACTTCCTGCTTTACTCCCACACAAAAGACAAGACATCACCGGTGTGCTTTTCCTAGATATGCTTAGAGTCTCCAATGGTTGTTGGTGTGTGTCAGGATCCCACAATAAAGTGTTTAGAGATAGTCTGTGAAGTCCCAAGCAAAAGACAACCAGGGAAAGAGATTGTGAAGCTTACTATAACAGCACTAGGAAAATCACTGGGAACTGCAAGTCATAGTAGCCACAAAGGGGTGAGTAAGAACTAGCCAAAGGTTCTTTCTTCCTTTTCCTGTTTCTCTGGTCTCCAGGGATGTGGCCCAGGGATGTGGAGACCGTCACATCCTTAGCTCAGCACAGCTTTAAAGAACAGAAACCAGCCAGGCAGACCTGGATTCTGAGCTTCTAGGGCTGTGTGTGCTGGGAGCTCCTTGGGACAGCAGGAATTTCAAAACATTTGATGGGCCATGTCCCACCATGTGCCTCCAGCACCCTCTCTTTGCATGGAACTCCTCTTCTTCCCGTACTTCCTAGATTATTGAGAAGTTCTCCGTGTGTCAAGCCCCACTGTGAGTGCCCATGACTTCACCCCGGCTCTGGATGCTCACTGTGGAACTGTATACCATTCACCTTTCTGAACCTCCTCTAGAGCCCCTATGTGACTGAGAGACTTGTGTAAGGAATGGGGGCTGGAGGGACAGCTCAGTGGTTAAGAGCACTGGCTGCTTTTGCAGAGGACATGAGTTCAATTCCTACCACCCATATGATGGTTTGCAACTATCATGTAACTTCAATTCCAAGGGAGTCAACACCTTCTTCTGACTTCCATGGGCACATGATACATACACATACATGTGGGCAAAACATGAAATAAAATAAATAGATCATTTTTTAATGGAGTGGTCCTTACTGGGGTGATTCCATCCCTCACTTTTGAACGGTGTTTCTGGGTGATCTGGGTGGACACAGGACCCCGGGATCTGACATCTACCATCCCAGTTTGGGTGAATACATCTTAAGTTTTAAGTCTTCGTGTTTATTTATTTTTTTAAATCTACAGTGTCCTCCTACTAGGCAGAGTAGCATGAAAGAAGTGTGATAAAAAAAAATGGGTGGTGGAAAAAGTCCCCCATGAAGAGAGAGAAGGCATCCTGAGTAGTGTATGGCTGAGCTCAGAGCAGGCGCTTCCTGAGAGAGCCCTGGAGGCAGCGGTGACAGATACTGCTGCAAATGTAACACAGGGCACTGGCTTGAAGGGTGAAAGGATGTGCAGGAAAGAGGGGCAGGAGACAGGAACAGGACTATAGCGTGTGGTAAACATTAACATGCACCCCTTGCTAACTTCAAGAGAACAGAAACCGCAAGACAGGAGAAATACCAGCCCAGCGGTAAATGGACCATGACCTCCCACCCCCACTGCAGAACCTTTCACTCCTTGGATGCACGGGGGCAAAGCTCAGCTTCCATAGGCAACACCTCCTTGTTGTTATGGTGACTGGACTCTTCAGTGACTTTTGCCGGGGATCTCTTGGGTGGAGTGATCCCTAGCCTATGTTCTCTGCCCTGTAACCCAAACGAAGCTCTCAAATGCCACCAGGGCTGGGGCTGCACTTAGCCCTGACATAGCCAAGTGGAGTCTCTTGCTCGCTTCTCCACGCTCTATGGAAATACCATGTCTGGGAGATTTTCCTTACACTAACACAGCACGCTCTGGTTTTGAAACTGGAGGAGAGTGACGTCAGAGGAAGAATGGGAAAAAGCAACTCAGCTGGGGAGACACACCCAGGCAGAGGTCCAGGCTGGTCCTGTGGCTGTGTCAGCCATTCATTGTCTCAAGGTGGATCCATTTCCCCTTCCCCCAGAGCCAGGACAAGAGGAAACCCTGGATCTCAGGGGAAATTGGCTGGAGACAAAAGAGCTTTCTCTCCTTAGCAGACTTCTATAGTCAAGGAAATAACTGGAATATTTAAGACAGAAACAGAAACTTGACAGAAACAGGAACATGCCCTGTGTCCCAAGCATCTGGGATTTTCTGAATATCGCTTTGCCTCACACCCTGACTTACAGCTGTAAGTGGATGTTCATTTGCAAATGGGACTTTCCGTTAGAAAGTGACTGAGACCCGGTGGATGAAATGCTTGCCATGAAGACATAAGGGCCCGAGTACAATGTCCCCCAGACCCCATGTTTAAAAAAGAAGCCAGGTACACTGCCTGTAATCACAGCCCTGGGGAGATAGAGACAAGAGAATGTCTGGAACTTGCTAGCTAGCCAGCCAGCCAGCCCAGCAGATCAGTGAGCTCCAGGTTCAATTAGAGATTGTCTCTCAAGAAACAAGGTAGAAGGGGTAGGACACATGGCTCAGCAGTTAAGGATGCTTATTAATCTTGCAGAGGACCCAGTTTCAGTCTCCATCATCTATATGGAGACGCCCACCCCTGGGGATCCAGTACCTTCTTCTGGACTCCTTGAGCTCCTACATTCGCGTGGTACACATAAACTCGCACGGGCACACATACACACACACACAAATTTTAAAAGAAAACAAGATAAGCTGTAATTGGGAAGCACTCAGTGTTGACCTCTAGCTTCCATATATAATGGACATGCACAAGTACTTGCACATACATGTGTGGCGCTCACGTGCACACACACACACACACACACACACACACACACACACGTGTCATTTACACGTGCGCGAAAAGGAAAAGAAAATGACAACCAAGTTTAGCTCTGCTTTGACTTTCAATAAGACTTAGCAGATCTGATTTTTCAAAGAGAGTTAATTTGGGTCTGTTGACTCATACTTTCCTATGTACTTGAGGGGCAATTCATCTTAATTTTAACTGCTGCATTGTAAAGAAATTATTTCTTAATTCCCTGCTGCCTAGCTATGACATCTTTGTCTTTCCAGCCCCTGCCTCAGAACCCAGACAATGATAGCTGAAAGTTTGGTGAGGGTTAGCTGGAATGCAGTAACAATAGCCCTCCCAGCATCTGACAGCTGCGCCCTTCCCATAAAATTAGCAGACACATGGCGTTCTTTTTCTTTCAAGGGACAAGCTTCTGAATCAGAAGTCCCCTCACAATTGAAGCTAATTGCCCTGATTCTGGTGGCCTCAAAAGAAGGCCAAGAACAGGAGGCCACAGAGATGAGCACCCAGTCAGCAGACATCTTAGCTGGGCATCCAGTTACCCAGCTCCCCACAGGAAAAGATCCATCCATTCAGATCCCACCTACCATCTGTCCTCCACCTCCAGGTCTTCTTCTCTGCGAGTAAGTCCATAGACATTGAGTGTGATGGTTGATACCATCAGCTTATGGGATCTAGAATCACCGAGGAAACAAACCTCTTTGCATGACTATGAGGGAGTTTCTAGATTAGGTTAAGAGAGGTGGGAACAATCACCTTAAATGTAGGAAGGTCCTGGACTGAATAGAAAGGAGAAAGCAAGCTAAGCACCAGCATTCATATCCCTCTCTCTCTCTCTCTCTCTCTGTCTCTCTCTCTGTTTTCTGCCTGTGAATGTGATAAGACCAGCAGCCTCATGCTCCTACCACAGTGACTTTCCCTCCATGACGGACTGTACTCTCAAACTGAGCCAGGACAAACCTTTCCTTCCTTAAATTGCCTTTGTCAGACATTTTGTTACAGCAACAACACAAGTAAGTCAAACTGGTTCTTCAGGTGGGAACTGACTCCATTCCCACTTCAAACACCTGACCCAGTGCAATGCCTACAGCAGTGGACATCACAGTGCTGACAGATCTCAGAGCAGGACCTGGGCCCTCACAGGAAGTCACCAGCCTCTTGAACAGGTGTCAAGATTGTCTTAGGAGAAAAGTGACTAAGTCCTCTGGTTTGGTCCCCTGCATTCTAACCATTGCCTCCTCCCAATGAGCCACATCTCTGAGAAGTGAAAAGGGTAAACAGCCCTTCTCCAGGAAATATGTCCTGATATGTGAGATGAAGTCAGAGTAGGGAGGTAGGGAGTCTTTATATATTCTCAAGAAATCAACTTCATCTGTTCTGTACTTTGGAATTAGTTTCTGTGTTGCATTTACCTTCTCAATTCAGTTCTGTTTAATAGTACAATGTTGAGGTCACAGAAAACAAATGGGAGTCAGTGGAGGTTTGGGGCAGAGGAGAAGCCAGATCAGGTGACACCCCACTGGTGATAGTTGGACCTTGGCCTAAGTGCAGCACCCGGATCATTGAGCCTGACACTTGCTCCCAGCCTACCTTCGTTCATCTGTAAGGCTGTGTCCTAAGCTGTCTCCAATAAATCAACTTCAATCAGTCTACCTGTAAAGGGCTTGAAAGTAATACCCAAAGCTTGTGTCAACCTAGTGTCTGGTCAAGGCAAAGCTGGTGATCATCATCTCTGAGTCAGAATTACAACCCTTTTGTCCTAAAATCACCTAGTATGTTAATCCCGTTTTTCACTGGTGCAATCCAGTCAGTACTTAACAAAAGCAATTTAAGTTAAAAAGGGCTTATTTCAGTTCACAGTTTGAGAGTACAGTCCATCATGGTGAGGAAGCCACAGCAGCAGGAGCTTGAGATAACTGGGCACATTGTATCTGCAGTCTATCAGGAAGCAGAGAGAGAGAGAGAGAGAGATGAATGCTGGTGCTCAGCTCACCTTCTCCATTTTATTCAGTCCAGACCTCAGCCCATGAGATGTTACTACCGACATCAGGGTAGATTTTCCCACCTCCATTAACCTAATATACAAACTCCTGTACAGACATGCCTAGAGCCTTGTCTCCTAGGGACCTCAGTTTCCTGTCAGATTGACAGACAGTCAATGGTAACCATCACACCTGATGTTATGGATTGACTGAAATGTCCTCCATGGGTTCAAGTTTGTAAGGCTCAGACTCCAGTTTGTGGCACTGTTTTAAGGACCATGGAAACTTCTGGAAGAAGATTACTAGGGACAGGCCTTTGAAGGTTATACCCAGCTTTGGTTCTAGCTTGTGCTCTCTGCTATCTGGTCCACACTATGTGAGAAAACTATCTCCTACTCCCACCATCACAATTGAATCTACTTTTCTATATCTTTCCCACCATGGTGGATTGTAATCCCTCTGAAACCATGAACTGAAAAATAAACTCTCCATCCTTTAAATTGTTTTTATTGGGTATTTTGTCATAGCTACAAGGAAAAGAATGCATCTAGTAAGATTTTTTCCTTTTTTAACAAGAGGATAGGACCTGAGTCTGAAATTTTTCTCATTGGCATGGTAAGTCAAGTGCAGGGATTCTTTGCAACATCCAGGAGATTTCATCTCCAGGTCAGGGTCACTGCCACTGTAACGTGGTTCTTCGAAGTGTCATATGTCTACTAACCAAGATGGTCTTGGGAGTAAGATCAAAGAGAACCAGTGCCATAGGAAGAGAAGTAGCATTCATTGAAAGATGATTCTGTAAAGACGCATGGTCTGGTCAGGTTGACATTCTGAGGGCTGTCACATCCAAGTGACACATTGCCCTATTCCTGCCAGCCTGGGGAAATAGTACATGTCATGCTCCTGAGGCCTAATAGCATTCTCAGAGTCAAGGAGATAACTTCATTAAGTATTCTGACATACAGCACCTGAGATCCAAACAGGGGTGGGGGTGGGGGGCAAACCCCAGTGAGTGTGAGATCCTCCTAGGAGTCTGCATCGCTGTGTTTCCCACCCCACCTCCAGCTGCTGTAGAGACTTGTATATATCCTTGCCCTAGCAATGAATCCAGGGTGATGCATTTCAGTGGAGGAAGTGCTCTCCCTTGCCCTAGATAGGGAGGGAGCATTTCAGTATCTAAGTCTAAGACCCTCACTCACATAGCAGATATTTTGAGCTCAAGTTATACATCTGGAACATTAGTGGTAGCAAAGACCATCCACTCATGGCTAGACAGAGCTAAACAGTCACTAACCCAGATAATAGACAAACCAGGACTCATCTAGCCAGCCTGAGCTCATCAACAACCCAGTTCCCCAGCAGAAAGTTGCCTGACAGGGGCTGACTGGACATCTTCCCCATTCACTGACCTATTGTTGGCTGGATGATCTTGACATTTTAAATAAAATATTATTGCCCATTCTGTTCTTTCACTTCAAACTCTGTAGACACAATGTGTTAGATTCCCCATGCAGAAGTATAGCAGGGCCTGGTGATATTCATTACTGCCTGAGGGTTTTGCTGTGCCCTGGATTTAGTTACAAAGCTAACACACTTGACTTCTTAAGGAGAATCATCAATCTATCAGTGCTGAGCAGGACAGTGCATATTTAATTTTATACAGCTTTAATTTTGCTACATGACCAATGATTGGCTAATAATATGCACTGAAGTCCTGACTTACTGGCAGGAGAGTATCGTGTCTCACTGTAAATACTGGATCATGTTGACAGGGGAAGCAACAGGAGATCTTTAGCATTGCCCTATGTGTTCTAAAGATGACTTCCTGTCTGGGAGAATTGTTTACATGTTTACATGTTTGGTACTTTCCATAGTCACAGGTGTGGAAAAATCCCATAGTCTCTGAGTGGCTCTTAGATGCCAGCCAGAAACTGTGTAGCATCTCCCTCCACTGGGTGTTTGTTGACCCTTGATAGCAACTGGAGTTTGAACAATAAGGCTGAGAGATGGTTAGAGTGTGGCTTTCTAATAGCAAAGGGTGAAAACAGAAAACCAGGCACAGGCCACACAAGCCTTTCCCCCTGACCCCCACCTTAAAGTATGTGGCAGCTTTGTAGTGCTTAATAGCCAGCAGGAGCATTCTAAATGACATGGAGGGAAGGGCCCGGCTGGCACTGACCCCACGCTGTATTCCCCCTGACTGTGGCTGTCCCTGCTCTCCAGATACCAGGATGTCCACTCCCAGTCATTCAGGACTGGCTTGCCAGGCTGACCTTCCCTGTCCTTCTCTGACTTCCCTGGCTAGAGACTTGAGGTTTCTATTGAGGCCAACAATCTTAGATGGAATCTTCTGATCCCAAAATTAACACCATAGGCTTCTGTCTCAAATTTAAAGTGTTTAAATGTGCTGAGTGATTCACAAACAAGTATACTTTTGGTTTTGAAACGATATCTCTGAGAGCTGAAGGCCCTTTGAAATCTTAGCTTCTGGTTGCTGTAAAGCAGGTCTCCTCACCCTCCTTACACCAGGGGAAGGTGTAAGCAGTTGAAACCTCGGGGAAGATGTGGTTTTACTACCACCCAAAGACACGTTGATAGCTTAGAAACACATTGCCCTGGATTTATGGCATCCATTTCATTAACAAAATCATAAACCAACTAGAATTCCATCCAAGAGCATGGCACTGAACATTACACTTGCATAACGTAATTATGATGCATACTTAGAAGCTTAAATACCTGAAAACAGCAGCAGAGACCCTCCGCACATCACTGTGCAACCCAAGGTCCACTTACATGCCATGTAATGTACAAACGTGGCTTTTACAGTTCAAGAATGATAATGTTAAATCTCAAACTCCAAAACTCATATAGCTAATCCACCTATCCTCAATAGTTTCTTATTTTGTGTCTATGAGAACAAGACATTATTGTATCAGAAATGAGGAGTAAATGGGAATTCATATAAGTAATAGACTTAATAGGGATCAAATATCATTTCTAACAACGAGATATTTTGAATACAAAAGTGTAAAATCAAGAAGCAGAGAAACACGAACTGGATTCTGATGTTTCCTGCTTTACATTTTCCTGTGATTACTTATGAAATTTTGGAAGGGGATAGATGTCCCAAGTCAAAACCCATGGCCAATGCTATTTAGAATGCTGTTCTTGCTGACTACCAAGCACCATAAAGCTGACATTACTTTAACTTAATTATTTACTTGTCAATAAACTACATCAGTGCCATTCAAGCCCAGCCACTGCTAGAGTGGTTTAGCCTCCAATGATAACAAGGTATCCAGAGCCAAGCAGTCTGAAATAACAATAAACACCTTTCCAAAATTATAAGTTAGTCCAATGATAGTCTAACTCAGAGCTTCAAAGAAATTAGCTTTGAATGGCTATTTGGCCCAAATTATAGAATGACGTGACTCTTACCCACTCCTGCTCCTCCCCCCTTCAAATTAAGTGATCATTTACCTTCAAAGTTTTTGTCCAGATCCTGAAGGCCTTCATTCAACTCTTGAGTACTTGTACCTCGAAAAAGACCGTAGGTGATGACAATAGTACCATTGGAAATAGCATCTGTGAAGAAAATCGAGCTGGTGATCCATACCTGTGTCCCCAGAATCGAGCAGATGACAACAACAGAGCCAAGGCTTGTGAGAAAGCCAGATAGGAACATCAATGTTTTCTGCGTGGTTGGCATTTTTGCAGGAAAATGAGCTCCCTGGGATAAAACAACAATCTTAGAATATTTGGGGGCCTTGTCATTTGGAGGCCAGTGTTTAGAAAGGAAGTCTAGCACTTTGTTCTGAATGTGAAACCTAAGTGTTTGTGGGAAGTTTTATGCTACTGAACATTGAACTGTGAACAAGGCAATAAAGATCTGCAGAAGCTGAACTTTGATCAAGAACAAGCGGTTGTTATGGCTCCAGCCAACCAGTGTGAAGAGGGGCTAGTCAGTCTTTCCAGGATTTCCTCAATCACATGACTAATTTATAACCTTTATCATGCCATAGAAGCCAGGTCAACTTACAGTGTCAGGATATAATTTGAATTCTCAAATGATGAGAGTAGAGACCTGTACCTCAAAGGGATAGTGCAAGGGCCCAGCTTCTTCTATGAGGGATTTGTCCTTTACTGCTGCCCCCAAAGCAAACCTCAAGCCTCTGTAAAGGTCCTGTGAGGTGGAAAGAGAGGGTTCATCCTTCCTTCTAGGTTACACTTCCTAATTCTCAGACCTTATTAGGAAAGAGTGTCCTTCAGATTCCCTCTTCTGAATGGCATCCTATTTACATCTTATTTAAATGATAGCTTCAGAGGGTGTGTCTTTATCAGTCTTTAGTACCCTGCTAAAAGTGGCTCTGAACATTCTTGCTTAGATCTCTTGTACAGTTCTATTGCTGTGAAGAGACACCATAACCAAGACAACTTACAAAGAAAGCATTTAATTGGAGGCTTGCTTACAGTTTCAGAGGGTTAGTCCATGATCATCATAGCAGGGAGTGTGGCAGCCTGAAGGCATGGCACTGGAGGAGTAGCTGTGAGGTTATATCCTGAACTTCAGGCAGGAGGCAAAGAAAGAAAGCAAGACTGGGCCTGGTATGGGCTTTTGAAACCTCAAAGTCCACCTCCAGTGACACACCTTCTCCGACAAGGCCACACCTCCTAGTACTTCCTAAACAGTTCCACTAACATTCAAATACATGAGCCTATGGGGGCCATTATCATTTAAACCATCATAGTCTCTAACTCCTGCTCTTATGGATAGCAGTTAGCATTCTATCAATGGTCATTTCCAGTCTTCAGTAATACTTTCCCACTCATTTCTTGAGATTACAAAGAAGTTCTTTCATTTCTTTTTGTAATGTGTTCTTTGATCACATAGTAATACTGCATATGTCCATCAGAACCCTGTGCATTTTTTAGATAACCTACTTACCTGTGGGATGAGCTGATTCTCTTCTCATAAGGGTAGAAAGAGGACTGAAGACAACAAATTACTAGATTCAGCTATTTCACCTCTGCAGGAAAGAGATACATACCTATAATTATAGAACAATTATATAGGTATTGGAAGGCAATGTGGGCATTCTGTTTAGCCAGGACAGGGTAATAGATGCCACACATCTATTACTAGATAGATAGATAGATAGACAGACAGAAAGACAGATAGATAGAAAGAGGAAATAAATCAAGTCACCACGTTAGCGCTGCCCTGCCCCCCACCAGACACACCACTGCCTGGGAACTTCTCAAACAGGTATAAAGGGAACCACAAGCAGAATGAGCTTTGTATTTGACTCAAGGACTGAAATCGAAGTTTGTGGCTTCTGAGGCATTTGAAGAGTATGGAGCAGGGCTCCAATCATGCACAAATGTGGTTCAAGAAGTCATCCTGAATCCTCTCACAGCTTCAGTCTAAGACTCTGCTGCATTTTGACAGGGCAAGACTCTCTCAGGACAGTTGCTAAACATCTATTGATGGCTATGAGCATCATGAAGATTCTAGATGTTGAACTGTGCAGTAACTCTCCAAAGTTCCAATCAACCAGGGTATAAAATTCTTGGGGGATGCCTCAGTCATTCAGGTCAGGAAACAGAATGCCTATGTCTTAAGTCTGGACTGCCTTATCCGTGGGGGAAGGGTTTCTACACATCCTAACAAGGCCAAATGTCATCTAGAACACTCAAGAGTAGTTCCTTCAGTCAATAACAAGAAATTACAAACATTATAGTAAAATAAATAATGCAGGAAAATAACAAGGAACTTTTACCCTCTACCATGCCAACAGAAGCACATTCAATGGCAGTATAGATATTTAAAGTAGTAGACAAGAATCAGAAATGCTATTATAAAAACGTTCAAGGATTTACAGTGAAGATGATCTAACGAACAAAAAAAGTGTCAGTTAGCTTAGGTTGTTGACATGACATACCTGGGAAGAGGGAACCTCAATTGGAGAATTGCCCCCATTGGATTGACCAGTGTCATGTCTGTGGGGCATTTTCTTAACTGCTAACTGATGGTCCAGCCCACTGGGGGTGGTGCCATCCCTGGATAAATAGGCCTGTACTGTATACGAAATGTAGCTGAGCAAGCCAGAGAAAGCAAGCCAGTAAGCATGGTTCTGCCGTGGCTTCTGCTCAGTTCCTGCCCTGAGTTTCTGCTTCGATTCACAGTTACGGACTGTAACTTGTAAGCTATAACAAGCTCTTTCCTCTCCCCGTTGATCTCGGCATTTATCACAGCAACAGAAAAGCAAGCCAGAACAGTAGGAAACCTCTGCTGAGAAATAAAATGTACTTCTTAAATAATCAAGTGGAAATTCTAGGACCTAGAAACATATCGTCTGAAATGAAAAGGTCACTGAATAGATTTTACAGAGGACGAAGCCGCATAGGCAAAGACAGTGAGTGGGCACACGTCAGATAGGGACTCTCCTAACCCATTGACCCAGTGACCCAAGAGACAGCACCAGAAGACATCGTGCATATCACTGGGGTTTGAGAAATGGGAGGGAGAGGAAATATTTTTAAAAGTAAAGGCCGAAAAATCTGCAATTTTGATTGAAACATTAAAAAGATTTATTTATTTTTATTTTATATAAGTGTTTTGCCTGTGTACCACTAGAATGCCTGGTACTTGTGGAGCCAGAAGAGGGAGTTAGCCCCCTTGGACTTAGAGTTATACATAGTTGTGAGCCACCAAATGGGTGCTGGGGACTGACCACAGGTCCCAACTCTGATTTAGACAAAATATATATATATATATTTTTACTTTAAACCAAAAAGACATTTCAAATCACATTTCTAAACACAGTGATGAAGAGAAAAATTAGAAAATAAAACTAGAGGGAAAAACATGTTACCTAACCATGGATGGGCAATAAAGGGCGAATCCCAAAAAAATTTTGCTGTGTGAAAGAAACTAGAAATAACACAGTGTGTAGAGGAGCCATCTGCCGATATATAACATACCGTCTAATCACAGTCCTATAAAGAGCGAGAGCAGGCACACTATCTGTGGAAACAGGCATCAGAATAATGACTGTCCTTGGGAGATGCGTCACTTTCTGAAAAGGGACAGGAGGGGGAGTTTTAGGGAACCAAAATGTCAGAGAGAGAGGGAGGAGAACATGAGTGCTTACAGGTGTGTGTGCCTGTGTATATGTGTGTCT